>CAIGQW010053631.1:17933191-17945452 GCA_903798125.1 Danio choprae
ACATATATATATATATATATATATATATATATACCAATGCCTAATATCAGATGGCCAGAAAGTGATTCATTTTTTATAAATTGCTAAAATATTGGTGTCTGTGATGCAGCAAGTCCAGAGACTATGTCTTAGGTTATACACCATTTTATATAAAATTCACTTTAACGTGTGACATGACCAAAAAGTGGTCAAACAAATATTTCTCAAATCAACTGAGTAGCGACTTGGACCTGAAAACAGTTTTTCATGTCACGACTTAACAAGCGGATTGACTTTCATAGTATTTTTAAGCATGGATGTCAATGGCTGCTTTTTTCCAACATCCTTCAGAATATCTTGTTATGTGTTCAAAAGAAACTCAGAAAAGTTTGGAGATTTTTATTTTATCCCTTTAACATGTCTAAGGTGGTGTTGTTCACACCTGGTAGGTTTGCTTTAGGAATGCACTGCAATTGAAATCCAGGCCAAAACCAACTCATTTCACTTCCAAACAAACTATGGTGTGGATATGAACACAGAACTGACCAAAGACATATAAAAAAGGGGACATGTCATGATGCAACCATAATGACAAATGCTCAAGAAACACTGTTGTTGTTCATTTTCTTAAGTTGCAATGTTGCCCTTTACACCTCAAGTTCAAGCTAAGGGTAAAAATGTGCCAGGATCTAAAACAACTAGCCATGTATGAAAGCACCCTTTATATTTTTGGTCCAGACGAAATGAACCAAGAGAACTGATCTAAAAGTGTGAACACACCCTAAATGGGAAATTAATTTGACAATAGAGAACTGTTCAATAATGTCATCATTTTGCTATTTTTTTGCTAATGTTTTAAAAATGACAAAGAGATTTTATGAACAATGTTTTACTATTTCCCTGGTAGCCTCTGCATCATCACTTGGAACTCCGAAGTGATGGCATGAAACAAAAGCAAGAGTTTCCTTGCAAATCTGTTGTTAATTCTTAGTTTAGCCAAAAAAGCTTTAGAATTCAAATGAATCCCAATTATTGCAGTACAAACATGCCAAAAAGTGGCTACATTCACCAGCTGTTCTAGGAAATAAGCAAACAATCCTCCTATGTGAAAAGCCCCCATGATATACCTCAAGCATAAAGTCAAGCAAGTAATGTAAGTGCAAAATCTATGTACACCACATCCTAGGGGTTGCTTTTACACACAGGAGTGGTCCTATAATGTTTCTTAAAACACACACAGCACTTTCAAATTTCACATTATGGCATGAATGTATAATTTATGCTGTAAGGTCCAGTAAAGAGGACCACAAAACTTTACTTTACTCATAAATGGAAAACCATTATTCTAAAACACCATTTAAAACCCAAGTATGGCTTAAAAATGGCAATTATCATTTGGGTTTTCGGACTACAACCTGAACAGCTGGAGACAAATCTCAGACTTCAGAAATTAATTAGAGTATATTCAGCAGCATTGATTGTAGATATGAAAATGGAAGCTATTTTTTTTCCATAACTCTACTTAAGTCTTTATTTAAACTGCATTGTAAGTTGATTCAACATATGTAAAATGAAAATTTCACAGAAAAGTCGTGATGTACCTATTGTTTACCTGACAAAAACAGACAGCTGGGAACATCTTACAAGCTTAGCCGTTAAATTAACACAAGTTTGCATTATGATTTTTGTGGTTGGTAATTACAGATCAGGACCAGCAAATAACACTGCTAAGACACAAGTGATTCATTCTCTAGTTGTTACCTCTAGGCATCTGGGCAGCTGTGGAGAACATCTGCACTCTCCGCTGATTTGATTCTCCCTCCTGAAAAGACAACAAATCTCTTTGTCATGCAGGTTATTTCACAAGAAGACAAAAGTGCTTGTAGTTTGAGGATGCATGCAGAGTTGGCGGAGATTTGAAAACATTGATAGTACAAAAACGTTTCATTACAAGCCCTTACTGATTATATTAAAATATCAATACTTAATTGGTTTTGTGAACCACAGCTTTTGTACTTTATTGTAGGGTATCTACAGTAATGGACTGCATTTAGTATTTGACTTTGATGTATTGGACTACTTAAGATCGATTATCCAAATGGGACTCCTTAACAATTATTTTGTGTACAATATCAATAAGATTTTCTTTTCACCGCTAATGTATTATAGCAAACCAATCAATAACAGTAGTCTATGGCAAAATTAAAGGGATAGTTCACACAAACCTGTAAATTATCTTACTCGCACTCATGTGGATGCAAACCTTTATGAGTTTCTTTCTTCTGTCGAACACAAGAGAAGATATTTTGAGGGAAGGCAAAAACCTGCAACCACTGACTTTCACAGTATTTATTTCTTCTTCTATGGAAGTCGTTAGTTACAGCTTTTCATTTTTGTAAATAAAAAAAGAAAGTAGTGATTTCCAAATTTACTTTGACTTGTATTTATTTGCAGACAATATGAACACAAAATATTTCATGTTTTGTTTGGTCAACTTCATTTCATTTGTAAATATACATCCTTTCCAGTCATTCAGACCTGCAACACATTTAAAAAAAAAACAAAAAAAAAAAACTGTTGGGACAAGAGCAGTTTAGGGCTAGTAATCAGGTAAATTGGTTAAATGATGTGATTTGAAACAGGTGACGTCAACAGGTGATTGTATTTATGATTTGGTACAAAAGCAGCATCCAAGAAAGGTCCAGTTTTAGGAGCAATGATGGGCTAAGGATTGCCAGTTTGCCAACAAATACGTGAGAAAATTATTAAAATGTTTAAAAAGCAATGTTCCCCACAGAAAGAGAGGAAGACATTTGGATATTTCCCCTTCAACAGTGTATAACATAATTAAAAGATTCAAGGAATATGGAGGAATATTCATCTATAAGCGATATCACCACATGGCCTTAGGTCTACTTTGGCAAACCTTTGTCAAGTACCTCAACATGTAGTTACATCCACATATGCCAGTTGATACTGCACTGTGCCAAAAGGAAGCACTATGTTAACAGTGTCAAAACGTGCCGTCAACTTCTCTGGGTTCCGTGTGCTCCAGACCAAAGAAGAAAAGGATCATCCAGACTGTTACCAGCAACAAGTCCAAAAACCAGGGATTCACAGAGATTTTGGAGCACAATATGCTGCCTTTTCTTCCAGGGATGTCCATGCATATTTCAACAAGACAATGCAAAACCACATTACAAAAGAAACACTACAAAACATTACAAAAGTCCTGGCTGTAGAGGAAGATGATACAACTACTTTACTGACCTCCCTGCAGTCCCGACCTGTCTCCAATAGAGAATGTGTGGTGCATTTTGAACTGCAAATTGCGGCAACAAAGACCCCGTGCTGTTGCCCATCTTAAAAGTTGTTTGCAGGAAGAATGGGACAAAATTACACCCAAAACACTTTATCACTTGGTGTCTTCAGACCCTAAACGTCTTTTAAGTGTTGGGAAAAGGAATGGCAACATTACAAAGTGGTAAATGCTTTACTGTTCCAACTTTTTTGAAATGTGTAGCAAGAACCAAAATTGGAACACTGGAATGGTTTATTTTGAAAAAATAAATAAAACAAATAAAAATAAAAATCATGAGGAACACATTAAATAATGTTTGTTGCATTATCTGCAATGAAATACAAGTCAAAGTAAATTTATTTTAAAAAATAATAATAAAAAAGTAGTGGTTTCTTTGTGTTTTCCATACTGTACCAACTTTTTCTGATTTGGGGTTGTACAATATTTCAGCATACATCCATCTTTTATGTACACCAGGACAGCATTTTGTATATATTGTCATGCATAATACAAACATATATTTGAAAATAGTAAAGTTAAATTGTAAATTAAGACTTTGCAAAGTTATATCAGTCCAATAAATAGACTTTTTCATTTCACAAAAAGTAGTCTCAACAGGGGTTTTGAGGGATGTTATTTACGCCAGTGCAACAGCTGGTAGTGCTCATCATCATCTACTTTACTCTCATACTAATTCATAAGAGTAATGCAACAGCACAAATTTATCAGGGAAATGGCAACATGCAACTCTGAATTGGCAGATGTCTATTCTGTAGTTGCATCACTATATTCCCCTTGTTAAACCAGCGAGTACGATGCTTGATAAAAACTCAAGGTAAAAAGTATGTTTTATGAAGAAATACAAATAGCAGAAATAATTCTGAATTGTACTGAACAAAAAGTTATTAAAAATACATGTAGAAGTTGATGTTCCTGACAGCAGCGAGTATTGACTTTTGATTTCAGATCAGTTTTGTTTTTGTAAAACTGATGTGAGCGCTGCTTTTGACGACCTACAGGGGCCAAACAATTTTCTGACCTAACTTTAATGAGCCTACAAATTCAGCGCAGCCTTGGTATCCACACACACACACACACACACACACACACACACACACACACTGAATAATACATGGACAGAGATGAGGGAAGTCTAACACACACTGACACCCCGTCTCAGATGCAACATTCTTCCATTTTCAACAAACGCAGCCATTACTCTCAACTGAGCTTTCAGTAAAATGCACCCTGGTGTCTCAATTCCCAGATTCCAGACTATCTGAGAAATTTTAAAACACTCGCACTGTAAATAATTGACCCAGTGGACACAAACGGATGGTTTCAGCAGGGCGGATGTTTGCGGTGGTTTTCATCAGTATGGAGATGCGGGTTGTGGATGGAGTGGGCAGATGGAGGGATGGTGAATGGAGAAACGCAGAATGCCGGACAGCCTGAAGTGTGGGAGGTTACTGGAAAGAAGCAAAGGGGGAAGAAGAGCGAGACACAAAGTGACATTTCAGCCCCAAGAACTGCCAGAACGCTGCACAAGTCAAAGCTGAATCACTGAAGAGAAAAGGAAATGCAAAAAAATAAAATCCCTAAAAGTGGACGTGCCTCAAAGTACTGAGCCGAAAGAAGAAAAAATAAAAATCCTTTGACTTAAAGTCTTTTTTTTTAGAAGATCTCAGTTCAGGGTCAGTAGATTGGATTTGTCCAAGCATTTTGGAAAGCTGGCAGGTTAGATTATAATATTTCCACATGTAGCCTGTAAGTAAATAAAGAAATATTGTTGTTTTTTTTCCCCCTCGTGTCCTGTGAAAGTGGTCTGGCCGACTGGTTGGTCCATCTGTCAGTGCCTGTGGCGAGACCTCAAGGCAAATGCTCACATATACATCACACCACGTGTGGGCAAGAACACACACACACACACACACACATACGCAATGATTCTGAAGTGTGTGTGCACATTTAGCACGGCAGCGATGGTCTTTTGTTTGTGAACTCCTGATAAGAGCTGGAAAATTTCAAAGCCAATCTTCCCTTCTGGTGGCCATTCAAAGATGCCTTTCTCTCCTTTCACCTTACTCGTCCTCGACTTCTCAACAGAAATAATACAAAAGCTCTGGCTGGCTTTTTCTCTTCTCACTCTTCGCCTCCACAGGCCATCAAAAATTGACAGGATGCTAAGAGCAGCTCAAGGTTGAGAGCAGTCTTCGCTGAAATGATTTCACCTTAGATTTGGCAGCCCCCTCCCCATTGTTTTCTGTGTATGTGACATGAAATCATGTACATTGGTTGCAAAACCTGCAACATTAAAAGCTTAGTTCAATGAACTGTTGCGTTGCTGTTTGGTACTTGTGTACAAGAGAAAATAACTGTAGTCTGCTTGTCCAAGTCAATGTTAAAAACTTTATCACTATCCTTTAACAATTGTTGGCTTCAAATAGGGCCTCTGAAAATGTTCTTTAATGTGAATAAAGCTGAAATAATTCAATAAAAAGTGAAAAAATTAGAAGTACTGTCTTGGCAAGTAACTGAAAATAAAATGTGAAATTGCTTATGCAAAAACTGAAATTAAAATAAAGCAAAACAGAATAATAAAGCTGAACAGAATATATTTAGAAATGTGTATAAGACGCTTTTTAAGACTCTTGCCATACATTTAGACCTTATCGCCACTTTAGGTTTCAACTGGTAACATCGGCGACATTTTAACTTACAGTGTGTTTCATAAAATTTTAGTTTTTGTCATTCCAAGGCTGGACTACTGCATTGCTCTTCTAGCTGGTCTCCCATCCTGCACTCTCAAGCCTCTACAGATGATCCAGAACGCTGCAGCTCTTCTGGTCTTCAATAAGTCAAAGAGAGCCCATGTAATACCTCTTTTTAATTGCTCTGCATTGGTCACCGGTTGAAGCTCGGATCAAATTCAAATCACTGATGCTTGCTTACAGGACAGCCACTGGCACTGCTCCCTCTTACCTCCACCTGCTCCTGAAGGTCTACATCCCCTCCAGGAGCCTCCGGTCAGGGTGTGAGCACCGCCTTGTGGTGCTATCACAGAGAGGCTAAGTCACTTTCCAAAACCTTTTTATTCAATGTTCCTTGCTGGTTGAACGATCTTCCCATTCCTACTCGGGCTGCGCATACACTGGTATCCTTTAAACAACAACTAAAACCCATCTCTTCAGAGAAAACCTAAACCCGGAGAAATAATACCAAAACCACCTCTCTTTCTCTTTCTCTCAAAAAAACAAACAAACAAAAACCTCATACTCTAGCACTAAATTCCCTGAGCACAAACAAGTTACTTTGAATAACTAACACTTCTCGTGTGTATTGCCCCTTGTTGTTGAATCGCTGAATACCTCTTCAATTGTAAGTCACTTTGGACAAAAGCGTCTGCTAAATGACTAAATGTAAATACTGATCATAAGAAACTAATCCTAAACTAAAACATTATTTATATAGTAAATTAAAATGCTAATCCAGCAGGTGTTTCCCTGGTTACTGCAGTAAACAAAGCAGCGTGATGTCAAATCTAGCAGGGTTTTACCGATTTCATAAATTAAACAGCATCCCAATATTCACAGATATAATTCAGGCAAACTTTAGCATATTGATATAAATATTAATACCTTGTAAAATGGCATTTAAAAGTATTACTTTTAAGGGCCTTTAACTTCTCTAAATTGACTTATGACATTTTAATACTTTGTCCCCGCTGTTGTAAAACTGACAACAGCCCCAAAAATAATAAAAAATTCTAACTTAAAAATACTATTACAATATATAATTACAGCCCTGTGAAAATTTGCTTTATTTTACCAAAATATCCGACTTTATTTCATAATTCTCTTTTTTCCCCATTCATTTTCTTCTGGATTCTTTTAATATAGTATGATCAGCTACTTAAAAAAAAAAAAAAAAAAAATTTCACAAAACTTAGATGAAATATGTTTTAGGAAACATGAAATAATTTTGTATTTTTTTCTCAAAATATACTATTAATATTTTGAAGTATATTCGACTGTAAAATAAAATATAAAATATTTTTGTCACAGTTTCTTCAGTTTTACAGACGGTGGCAGTTTTACAGACATCGGTTCACATTGCAAAACTCCTTTTGATTTATTCATTCAAAATGTCTTTCTTTTCTCTCAGAAAGATTTATTTAGTCATCCTGGCAGCAGTTCATGGGCAGGTCAGATTACGCAAGAGTTTGTTACAAACAAAAAAAAGCATCACATTGCTCAGACATTCCAAGAACAGACAAACACCGACTGAACGCTCACTCAGATGAAAACTGGCTGACCAATGCCAACAGACACTGATCTGACAAAACCAAGCATATACATCTGTCGACGCAGTACGAATTAACCTTAAAATGTAGAACTGCACAGATTACACAGAACTCAGCAGATTTTCTGGTCAAGTGTGGACCATTCCTTAATTTGCATAATAGCTTTAGTGAATCAGCATTAAAACAAAGCTGACAGCAAATGCAAATAAGCAGCAGTATCGGTGGGCACAGTTTGGTAAAATGTTCTCATCTTTTCTATTCTCTTGAAGCTGTGAAACAAGATGCCACCACAATGTCACACAGACACAAAAACACAGTAAGATCCTCATAAATCACTGTGGTGAAGCGGTGAAAGTGAATAAAGAGAGCTAAAACAAAAGTTCACCACTATATAAAAACTCCATCATTACTTGCCCTCGTGTCGTTCCAAAATAGTTTTTTTTTTTAATGGAGCATAAAAGTAGAGTTTCTTAAATTTCTCATGAATTAGAAGTTGCTGAGACTTTTATTTCAATATGTTGATGTACTTCTAACTGAAATGGAATATTGAGTAGGGGGCGGGGCTTTCTTTTTGCACATCGTTCCCACATTGATAGTTTTCACGTGTCGTCACACCATTAGGGGAACGCCTCCCTGGTGGGCAAAACATTACTATTTCCTGCTGACCGCCTAGTCACGGGCGAGAGGGGAGCTGAACTCATGTAGATCTCAATGAACTCCCCCGACTTATTTCTGCCTAAAAGAATGGCTAAAAAGAGATATATACTTAAGAGCTTGGCTATGTTATCGATTTGGTGTGTTCAATTTACTTAAGTTGTGTGTTTTTGGACTGTGGGAGGAAACCAGAGAACACGGGGAAAACCAACGAACCCACGACCCATAGATTTTTCCTACCAGCAAATATTAATCCAAGTAAAAGAAACTGACATCAAATATAAAAGCAGACACTTACGTGCTATAATGTCGTCACTAATGATTAAATCACTGAGGAATATCCAAAAGATATTCAGGGACATGATGGTTTTAAATGACTGAAAATGGTTGCGTGTGCAGTATATGGATTGCAGTTGTCCACAATTTAGTTTGTGATCATATCTCGGTTCTGTTGATATATGATCCAAATATTTGTAGCTTGAAACATATTTGTGCTGCGTTTCTATGAAAATCCCAGAGTATCTGCTATTACAGCCCATTATTTTTAAATAACACCGTTATTTCACTCACACAGATTTTATTACACTTCACACGGATTTTAACTAATACTAACTTTTCTCCCCAGAGCAAAAACTTTTCACATGTATACACTAATATACACATAAATATATAAATAATCTCATCTCTAAACTGGTGTTTAGAAACGACAATAGGCTTGTGTTGAGCACATGAGCTCGGGTCCGTGAGGATTTATTGATTGTTGCTGTTGAAATGGCAGGGAGTTCAAACGTTCTCAAAGCCTATTAGAGAGACACAATTTATACAGGAGAGCCGATGCGCATCCTTTAGTGTCCCAAAAGTAAGGCCTTGAATATGAGGTATGTGTTTGAGAACAGGGAGAATCTCTTAATCTCTTAAAGGTCTGTGTTTATCTCAAGTCTTTAAAAAGTTTATCTTAAATTCATCTCCTTTTCTAAGTTTTGAAGTGCAATCCATAACTATATGACTTGGAAGCACACAAATGTGACCCTGGACCACAAAAGCCTTAAGTTGCCCAGGTATATTTTTGACAATAGCCAAAAATGCATTGTATGGGTCAAAATGCTTTTTTTAATGCCAATAATTACTAGAATATTAAGTAAATATCATGATCTATGAACTATTTTGTACATTTCCTACAGTAAATATAGAAAACCTCTTTTCATTAGTAATGTACACTACATTTGGACAACTTTAAAAGCTAAATTTTCAGTATTTAGATTTTTTTTTTAATCCTCAGATTCTACATTTTCAATTAGTTGTATCTTAGTCAAAGTACTGTTTTGTTCTAACAAAATATTAATCAACGGAAAGCTTCTTAATTCAGCTTTTTGTTTTAAGTAATGTATAAATCTTTTACTTATGGTTTTGTGGTCTTGGATGCCAAATGGCTTCAAAAACATAAATTCCTCGATATTAAATGACTATATTAAATATTAAATAATAATAAAATAAAAGTCTAAAGTATGGGCTGCACGGTGGTACAGTGGGTAGCACGATCGCCTCACAGCAAGAAGGGCGCTGGTTCGAGCCTCGGCTGGGTCCGTTTGCATGTTCTCCCCGTGTTTGCGTGGGTTTCCTCCGGGTGCTCCGGTTTCCCCCACAAGTCCAAAGACATGCGGTATAGGTGAATTGGGTAGACTAAATTGTCCGTAGTGTATGTGTGTGAATGAGAGTGTGTGGATGTTTCCCAGTGATGGGTTGCGGCTGGAAGGGCATCCGCTGCGTAAAACATAGGCTGGATAAGTTGGCGGTTCATTCCGCTGTGGAGACCCCAGATTAATAAAAGGGACTAAGCCGAAAAGATAATGAATCAATGAATGAATAAAGTCTAAAGTGACGGTCTAAAAAATTTGAGCATAAAATATTACTTCAGGCCCTGTAATTATAATGAACTACAGTATAAAAGGTCATGCTCTTGGGATTATGTAAAGAGAAAAAAAAAATGTATCCCTTGCAGTCATCAGTTTCTTATTCCATTTATCTTACATCTTTCTCTCACTGCAAATTCACTCTGCATTCAGCCTCTTCGGTTATCACTTACTCCTGCTTACTTCCCATTTTACCTCTTAATCCTCCTCTCGCTCCTTCCTTCTGTAAATGTAAGTGAAGTCTCTCGGCTCTAGGTGGCAAATCCCTCTATTTCTGTCCACCTCAGATGCATCTGGACTGATGAGACGTGAATATCTGTGATAAAAAGAGACACTTTACAGTCAGTCAAAGTAGAACTGAACTGACCACAGTAAGAAAGGAATACAGAAAGACAGAACTGCAGGCGTATTTAGATTAGACAGACAAACAGACAGACAGAATGATAGAAACAGACATAGACAGAACAACAGACAGACAGATTCAAACAGAGATATAAATAGAACAACAGACAGACAGATATAGATCGATCAACAGAATAATAGACAGACAGACAGACAGACAGATGTAGATGGATATAGATAAAGCAAAAGACAGACAGATAAACAGAATGACAGACAGACAGACTATTTTGGGATTTAAAAAACAGTGAAAGACAGCTCGAAAGTTTCTTCTAAACAATATCATAACCAGAGATTTCATCATCATGACTGACAGCATGGTAAAACACGTTGCGACTGTCAGTAAAAGCTTTTACACAGATCTACGATGTCTCAACACTTACACTATCCACAGAGAAATCTTAAAAATGGACAGCCTGTCCCAAATCAGTTCAAACAGGAGTCACTCACACTGAGTCGTAAAGTTTCAAAGTTCTTTAGGTGCCATCAGGTACAACTGAAACTGCTTCCAGTGCTCAGTGGATCAAAACTCGCAAGCACTCTCTTAAGGCATATTTCACCAAACAGTGAAAATTCTGACATCACTTACTCATCTCAAGACAATTCCAAACCTAGACTTCTTTCATCAAGAAGAGTTCAAGCACTGTATACGATAAAAGTGAACAGAGACCATGGCCTGTCAATCAAAAGAGTAACATTCATTTGGTTTGTTCATCTCATAAATCAATCATACAGCTTCAGAAAACTCTTCTTTTGTGCTACTTTTACCTGTCAGATCCAGACCCCATTTCATGTACCACACTGGTTGGAATCAGGGCCGGCTCTAGGCATGGGCGGGCTGAGCCCACCCAAATGTCTGTCTTGCCCACCCAATCAAAAAGACAGCAGTATACAAATATGTTTTTTATTTTCTTTTGTACTATTTGTGATTTGATAAAAGCAGTAAGGCGGGCTGTGTTGAAAAAGGGGCGTTGAAAGCTTTGACCAATCATAATAAAACACCAAACAATTTGATTGGCTGTAAGTAATAGCACGCTCTACACTCTGCTTGGCTTCAGTCTGTTACAGCCATAGGTTACATCGAGTGCAATGCATGAATATTTTGTGCCTGTTATAGGCTCCAATAACAGTGACGATAATGTGGCTCAGGAGCGTCGCTAGATCCCATTCTGGGGCATATGCCCCAGTCAAAAATTTGAGATATGATTTACATTATATGCCAGTGTATTCATTAAGAGTGTTAATCCAAGAATAAACATTATTCTCTATGTACAACCGTACCAACGTTGGTGAAATCAATGTAGTTTAAACAAAAAAAACAACTGCAAGACTGGAAGACACATGCATGCAGCAAATTAGGCTATATAACGCGCACCTCTCAGCTTGACACTCCCAGTGTGAATTTCCATTGTTAACACGCGGCGCTCATACATTATGAAATTGGCGTAACAGCCTTTCATGCAGGTGTCGACACACATGACATGATGAGTCAGAAAGGTAAGACTAAAAGTTCTCCGTGTGTCGGGTCTAAAAAACAAAAGATAATTCTATAAAACATAACAGTTTCTTTGTATTCTATATAATTCTATAGAAATTCCTGCAAAAGATTTCATAAATGATCTTAGCATATGACTCCAATTGTGTCTTTACATTGTTTTCCAGTAAAATTTAGGATTGATTTCTCTTATTTAGAATATTGTGTAATAATAATAATA
>CAIGQW010053631.1:17945852-17965340 GCA_903798125.1 Danio choprae
ATAAATATTATAAATAAGTGGGAGTGGGGGGCTTTTGAGGAGGGGCCATGGTCTTGGTTCTCAATGCAAAAGACAGTGATGATATCGGAATACATAATTCTGAATTTCTCTCATCAAAATATTACCTGAATATACATTTTTTACACAAACTTCATTCTATCTTTAAAAAAAATTATAATATTGCTTGAATTTGTGGACTTAGTCTAGTAATCATCCATTCTGAATGTTGACTGGATTTTAAAATAACTCTTCATTGAAACCATATTTGTGCTTATATTGACTTAATATAATATGCAACTCTAAACAAGAACATTATTACATCAATATTTTTGCTATTCCATCCCCTAACCCTACCCCCAAAAAATGCCCACCTGGGATTTCAGCCACCCTTCTGTGATTGACAAGAACCGGGCCTGGTTGGAATGACACAAACGAGAGTAATTTGTTCAAAAATGGCATGTCGAAATTTTCATTTTTTGGATGAACCACCCCTTCGACGCACAATATCCTCAGCCGGTGGTTTGGTGGCAGACTGCAGGCGGTCACGCTAGCAGCTCGGTGGCTTCCCCCGGCAGTGATGATAACAGATTGCATCCATACGTGGATGACAAGCTCAAAGGAGCTCTGAGCGTTTACTGTGAGGGGAAGCAAATGAGTAGTGATGCAATCATGAGACAAGCCCACTGTGTGCGAGGAGAGAGGGATCAGAAGGAAGAAATAGATGGATTGTGAACGGGGAAAAGATGAAAATTGCTTCTTTATCAGAAAGAAAGGCAGGCCAGAATGTTAAGAGTGTCAGGAAATCAGCAAGAGGTGGGCCTGAGAATCAGGTGTACCTCCACGTGAACGTGTTTGTATGAGAGTCTGCCTTATTAGTCGCTTCGAATTCTGTGCAACAGCACAGTAATTATAACTTTGTTTATTTGTCATTTGTCCTCCTATTCCCAGGAGAAGGGGTGGGAGAGAGACGAGAACGACGAGTGATGACAGTACACAAAATAATTATCCCTCATCTCCAAGGAACGGAGTCTCAGAAGGTTGTTTTAGGAAAATAAATAACATCCCTTTAGGAGACATTACACGCAGAATTGGTCCGGTGAAACAAGCGTGCATGTTTAAATAATGTATTATGGACTTCAATGGGTGTCACCGATTGCCTACAAAACAAACTTGAGCATACTTATCTAAATGACAATTGTGCATTATTATTCTTTTCAGCAGCAGGAAATGATTATGAAACTCAAACTCAAATACTTGTTTGCTCCAGCACTACACTTCCCTCTCTAAGCCAAATGCCTTATTTTTGCCGGCTAAAACACTTTAGGCAGACAAACAGGAAAGTGTCTTTTACATCGCATGTTTCAATTTCTCAGTGATCACAGAGTATGCTATCTAATATAGGCTACACTGTAAAAAAAATAGTTGTTAATTATTATAGCTATAATTACAGCAACTTTTTGTTCTGATGACCTGTGACTAGTGGGACTCTGTAAGCTTAAGGCACCATGAGACTGGTGACTGCATTTGACTTAAGTGACGCTAGTTTTCAAGTAAGAAAAAAATAAAAGGACACTGAAAAATAGTCTAACCATAAAAATAGCCAAAACACATTTTCCTTCTGCTTATTCCCTGCTTTTATCAGAGGTCACCACAGTGGAATGAACCGCCAATTACTCTGGCAGTTGTTTTACACAGCGGATGCCCTGACAATACAACCCTCATTGCTGAGAAGCACTCACACACTCTCCCATTCACACACTATGAATAATTTAGCTAATCCAATTCACCTCTACCGAATGTCTTTGGACTAGGGCTGCATGATATTGGAAAAATATGACATTGCGATATTTTGTTTTTCTGCAATATATATTGCGCTATGAATACAATTTCACCAGATAATAATAATAATAATAATAATAATAATAATAATAATAATAATAATAATAATAATAATAATAATAATAACAACAACAACAACAACAATACATTTTATTTATGATACGCTTTTCTAAGAATAGGGCTACAATACACACAACCAAAAATAAAATGCAACTCAAGCCAGATTTACAAACTTACATAAAATCCCAGTAACAAGCCAAAAGTCACACAGCAATAATCAATAAAACATTAAATAAGCAAAAAGTAAAATACGCAGTGCTTTGTGGATTTACGGAGTCAAACAGTATTCAGGTACAGAAATTGAATAATGAAATGTAAAAAAAAAAAAAAAAAAAAAAAAAAAAAAAAACTGTTGTATTAATAATTCAGTAAAATTATTCTTCATTAAAGTTACAAATGTTGTACATTTTTCTTCTCAAATGCTTTAAACTCTCTTGAAATGCCTTTGAAACATGCAAATGATAAAGTTTCACTCGGTTATGGTTATACTTTGCAATGACTCCCCAAAACATGTATTCCCAATTGTTGTGCTGATAAACTATAACCCCAACTCAACATTGCATATCCTGCGATGTGACTATTGCGGACACACATTGCAATATTGATGCTTGAGAAAATGTATTGTGCAGCCCTACTTTGGACTGTGCACCCAGAGGAAACTCATGCAGATACAGGGAGACGGGAAGAACATGCAAACTTCACACAGAAATGCCTCCTGATCCAGCAGGGACTTAAACCACCGAACCTGCCTTCTTGCTGTGAGGTAATCATGCTAACCACACACATGAAACATTGTGCTAAAAAACATTATAGAACAATATATTTTGATAAATGGAAAGTAAAATTTAAAAACAACAAATATATATCCCTAATTATTCATGACTTGTACAAAAATATGTAAAACTCCCTGACTTTCAAGGTCAGGTAAAGATAGACCTTTTCAAATTCCATGATATTCCAGAAATTCCATGACCTGTGGGAACCCTGACACTTGGAACATTTTGTTGTTGTTGTTGTTGTTTTTGTTTATTTTTTTAGTTGGCCACCCATTCCTGTAAGATGGTGAGCGAGAGTGTACTGATTAACAGTCACCCTGAATGCACCGCTCACAGTCTGCCAAGTAATCAGTTTCATATGAATGCCAGCATGACACCTGCAGCAAGCAAACGTCGCACTGAGATTAGACCGGCTCTGCTGTCATGAAGCTTCTGAGTGTGTAATGAATGCAAAATGATCAGGTTCTCCATATCTGTTGGTTCGTTTAATGCGCACAATCAATAGAAAAATCGCTTTCCTTGTGACCTGTGTTTTGCTTCATGTGAACTGCATGTTCTGTGTTCGCTTAGCGTCTGTCACAGATGAATGAAGAGGTTAATCTCAGCTCTCATCTCAATCCTCTTAATCTCCAAAGCCTGGAGCAGACCAAAACACTCCACAATTCCACTTCATCTCATCTTAATCATCAAGGTCAGTGTTCATACCACAATCTCCTCAATAAGAAACTTGTATATCTTAAATTTAAGAGGAAGTCAGAACCAGCCAGTAGGAAAGGAAGGAAGGAAGGAAGGAAGGAAGGAAGGAAGGGTCTACTTAAGTTAAAAAAAGATAGCATTTGTGCAAAAAATACTTCTATTTTAAACTTATTTCACAAGTGATTCAACTGTAGAAAAATGTCATACATCTTCTGGGACATGAATAAATGATATGAGAATTTTATGGTTACGGTTCACTTCAAGAGGAGTAACCATATGTGTATTAGTGCCTAGCCACATTTCAGCACTTCCGTTTCTGGTCAGGAAGCTTTTAACCCTTCATTTTTCCCATAGCGATTTTAAAAAGTCTTTGGTGAAGCACTGTAACTTAAGCCATGGACCAAAATATCTAGAGGGAGAATCACAACACTACAAACATTTTGTTTTTTAAATCTATTGTAGCTATTTAACATATTTAATTAGAGAACAAACCACAATGAAACAAATAAAAGCACTGTAACACTATTTGAATCCATATGTCTCTATAGAAATAGTATGTTGCAGGTGTACTGCAAAACATGTAGGCTATACACAAATACTTTGCATTGTTATTTGTGCTCTTGGCGAAATTAGCATTAAAGCATCAGATGATGTAGTTTTTTCACGAATTCCATTAGCTTTACATACATATTTAAATAATAAGTTGAATTAATGTGAACAAATTGGTTAAACAAAAACATAAATAACAAAATAAGCTCACTTTAAAATCAATCTCACTCTAAAGATAACAAACCAGTTTTAACATTAGGAATAACGATAACCTGCCAGAGGAATAATGTAGGCTAACTAAAGTTTAAAACAAACACAATCAATAAGCACTGACAATCAATCAGAACGCAAATTTAAAGAGCAGATTATTTAAGGTGAAGTATGACATCATTTAAAAGAACTAATGCATACTAATGCTGTTGTCGTTATAATTATCGTTAAACTGTTGCCATTATGCGAACGTGTTTAAACGGGCCTTTAACCAAACTAAACCCTGCTTCAACCCCTTCCTCTGGCGCTGCCTGGTGACTATGCTATTATATTTTAATATTTACCTTTTAAAGCAGATGGACAGCACACACAGCGTCGATTGAAGATTCCAGCTCCCAACAGCGACGAAACGCAAACGTTCCCATATATCCGTCATCGTGTTTTAAATTTCTGAACTACCTGTGGTAGCCTATTTGCACGTGTAACTACAAATATCACGACAGTTCTGCAGACACACTGGAAACCACAGTCTATGCTACAAACACGTCCAAAAGTTCATCAGTTGCTGATTCACCAAATATGGACAGCAAGCTTTGTTTGAATGCACAAAATGATTGACAGGAGGAAAACAGCCGCCTTGATTGGCTAAATAAAGAATCGTTTTATTTTGATTTTACAGAGAATATACTGTGCTGTCAAAGATCAGCCTCACATCTGAGGTCAGGCTATAAGATTTGTATTCCATAAAAAGCTTACAGCATAATTAACTGCTGTGTCTTGATATATATTGTACGTTTAATTAATTTAATTACTTTTTATCACGTCCTATTGATTATACTAATTTGAATAACTGATTCATGCACGTCACATAATATTATTAGATCAACACTTTTACATGTATGCTAAACATTTGCTTATAGTAAAAAAATATGATTATAGATTATGATATGAATATGATATGAAATATGAACAAATATGATTATAGATTATGATACGAATATGATATGAAATATGAACAAATATTTAGAAAAAAATATTCATTCATTAATTTTCTTTTCAGCTTAGTCCCTTTATTAATCTGGGGTCACCACAGCAGAATGAACCGCCAACTTATGCAGCATATGTTTTACGCAGCAGATGCCCTTCCAGCTGCAACCCATCACTGGGAAACATACACTACAAACAATTTAGCTTACCCAATTCACCTATACTGCATGTCTTTGGACTTGTGGGGGAAACCGGAGCACCCAGAGGAAACCCACACCAACACGGGGAGAGCATGCAAACTCCACACAGAAATGCCAACTAACCCAGCCGAGGCTCGAACCAGCGACCTTCTTGCTGTGAGGCGAACGTGCTATCCACTGCGCCACCGTGAGGCCCTAGAAAAAATATTGATTTTTTTAAAAAGTGAAGTGACGCTTACAAAAGATATCCAAACAAAACTGTAAGCTTGATTATTTGCTCACAACTGTGATTTATATCCTTATAAAAACATTGTGTCCATGCCAGAATGCAATCCTATGTAATGGTCAGAGAGAGGACTGGTTTTAAAGGGTTAGTTCACCCAAAAATGTACATTCTAATTTAAATGACTCTCATCTCGTTCCAAACCCCTGAGACCTTCATTCATCTTCAGGACAAAAAGTAAGACATTTTAACTCAAATCAGAGAGCTTATAGGCCTTAATTAACTGGCATAGGCCTGAGATGTTTGTTCAAATACAGAGGTATAGAAAACATAGTAATGAAAAAAATTAAAAGAGTACTAAAATTTCCCAGCTTTTCTGGGTTTAATTGGTATATGCTTGAGTGAAATGTTAATGTGAGTTTTATTCTATAAAGGTCTGATAAAATAAAAATGACAACTGGTCAGAATAGCAAATATTTCCATTTGTTTGTGATTGAAAATAGCCGGGTTATGCCATCAAATATTAATTCCTTAACTCTTCTGAAGGGAAAACGCTTGAGGCCCTAAATGCCCTGAATGATTTTAATTAGAATTTTATTTTAAATGATTTGAAATGTCATCATTTATGTCAGCCAAGAAAAGACACTGATGAGACACAGGGGAATCTATTACAGGCTATAAGTCGGGGGACAGATGCATTAGCCTACTGTAGCGGCGACTCTGGTGATTAGTCACAGAGACAGATGTGCAGACCAGATGATGTTGGGTACACATCATTGACCTCATTCACGTATTTTACATGTCCATTAAACGGATTCATGCATGTATGATAGAGCCATTAGTAAGCTCGGCAGCAAGTCACAGTCTCATTATGCTCTTGGTTGATCTTTTTCACCTCTAACTGACGCAGCTGCTGCCTGCTGTTATGTAACTGCCATGTTAACGTGTCCCATCAGAGCTGCATGTGTTCGCATTGCCTCTCATAATGTGATTAATGAATTTTTGATTGTAGTTAGCTGGCTAAGGTAAACACTTCTGTTCTGTCTTTGAGGTAATTTGCTCCATGAAGCGTTTGTGGCTCGAACAGCATATCTGGCTCAGCGCTCTTGCTTTTATTTTTATAGGAGGAATGATCGTGGATGTGACCCAATTGCCCCGGGAGTCCATGAGAAAATGACAGGAAAACCGTTCAAAAAATGATATTCAAATATTGAAAGTCTGTTTCAGCACAGATAAACAGGAGGTTGCGTGCCGAACGTGTGTGAGGTGAAAACCAATGTGCCACACAAGAGTAATTGGTTGAAAAACAAGCTAAAAAGCATGAGGTTGTTAAACTAAATAAATTGATGTCAGCTAAACTGCAATTATTTGATATTCCACTGTTTTAACAGGCAGCCTCGTGCTCTTGCATTTTTCACAGAATACATTATAAGATAAATGTCTGCACTTGAAGGGATAGTTCATGCAAAAATGAAAACTTGCTGTTAATTTCTTAGGGGCAGCACGGTGGCGCAGTGAGTAGCACGATCGCCTCACAGCAAGAAGGTCGCTGGTTCGAGCCCCTGCTGGGTCAGTTGGCGTTTCTGTGTGGAGTTTGCATGTTCTCCCTGTGTTTGCGTGGGTTTCCTCCGGGTGCTCCGGTTTCCCCCACAAGTCCAAAGACATGCAGTATAGGTGAATTGGGTAAGCTAAATTGTCCGTAGTGTATGAATGTGAATGGGTGTGTATGGATGTTTCCCAGTGATGGGTTGCAGCTGGAAGGGCATCCGCTGCGTAAAACATATGCTGGATAAGTTGGTGGTTCATTCCGCTGTGGCGACCCCAGATTAATAAAGGGACTAAGCCAAAAAGAAAATGAATGAATGAATGAATGTTAATTTCTTCACGCTCAGGCCTTCCAAGACAGGTAGCTTTTTTTTATTAGGTTATTTTCCCTCTATGTTTTTTTGTCTCTCAAAGTGGCCATTGAAAAATGTCTAATTTATGAATCACAAAAGACCACAATTTCAGCTTCTTTAATGTTCCACTTAGGCTACATCTACACTAATGCAGATAAATTTGAAACCAGGTTTTTTCATCTTAAAACACTCCATGTCCACACTGTCGTTAAATTGACATTCACATTCGACGTTTAAGCGTATTTAATGTATTCAACATTTAAGCGTTTACAGTTTGTCTCCACAACCGCAGACGTAGTATGTGCTTTTCTATGAATGTCAGTGGTTTCAGGTATCCAGTTTTCTTCAAAATGTCTTCTTTTGTGTTCAAAAGAACAAAAAAGGACAAACAGGTTTGGAACAAGTTAAGATTAAGTAAATGATGAGATAATTTTAGGTTTTGGGGGAACTATCTTTTTAAATCTTTTGAATTTGTCAAATTGCTGTGGTAAACCCATTGTAATGTTTTTCACTGAATATTAAATTACTGAAAGAGCTGCAGTTTATTTGGTATTTCTTATGTGTTGTATATGTTTTAAAAGTAACTTCAAAGTAGTCATTTGTAGTAATGATTACTTTTTACATGAAGTAATTAGTAGTAATGAATAATTATTTTCCAGTAGTAATGAGTAATTTGTAGTCTATTACTTTTTTTAAGTAACTTACCCAACACTGCTGATATCTACATAGTAGGTATGTGTCTTAGGCAAGTTAAAGAAATCTCCAGAAAAGGTTTTATATGCTTATTCATTACTCCATAAATTGCCCCTATAGAATCAGAAGCTCCATTTTGACCATACTTGGACCAGTCATGAATATTAATGAGCTCTATTCTGACAGCTCTCAGTGCTCACTCGCTCTCTCCCCTTTTAACATTTTTTTATTCTCCTCAAAAAGAACACAGATATATGATCTTTCTCTTATTTAACCAAAATGTGTTTTAAGACATTTATGAACAGACTGACAGAATACCACATAAAGATGATACATACTCAACAGATGGCTCCTCCATTTTCACTCTGCCAGACATTCATGTGTTGGCCCTCTAAACCCATTGAATAGAGTCCCACAGACATTTATTCACAAATATTTATTCATTCATTCATTTTCATTTCGGCTTAGTCCCTTTATTAATCTGGGGTCACCACAGCGGAATGAACCACCAACTTATCCAGCATATGTTTTACGCAGCGGATGCCCTTCCAGCTGCAACCCATCACTGGGAAACATCCACACGCACTCATTCACACACATACACTAGGGACAATTTAGCTTACCCAATTTACCTATACTGCATGCCTTTGGACTTGTGGGGGAAACCAGAGCACCCGGAGGAAACCCACGCCAACACAGGGAGAACATGCAAACTCCACACAGAAATGCCAACTGACCCAGCCGAGGCTCGAACCAGCGACCTTCTTGCTGTGAGGCGATCGTGCTACCCACTGCGCCACTGTGAGGCCCCACAAATATTTAAGCATCCTGAATATAAATGGGCATTCTTTAGCTGTAAACAAATTCTATGCCCTTCTTTTTTTCTTATATTTTTTTATTGTAAAAAAGACAAGTGGCCTCACGGTGGCGCAGTGGATAGCACGTTCGCCTCACAGCAAGAAGGTCGCTGGTTCGAGCCTCGGCTGGGTCAGTTGGCATTTCTGTGTGGAGTTTGCATGTTCTCCCCGTGTTGGCGTGGGTTTCCTCCGGGTGCTCCGGTTTCCCCCACAGTCCAAAGACGTGGTATAGGTGAATTGGGTAAGCTAAATTGTCCGTAGTGTATGAGTGTGAACGGGTGTGTATGGATGTTTCCCAGAGATGGGTTGCAGCTGTAAGGGCATCCGCTGCGTAAAACATATGCTGGATAAGTTGGCGGTTCATTCCGCTGTGGCAACCCCAGATTAATAAAGGGACTAAGCCGAAATGAAAATGAATGAATGAATAAAAAAGACAAATAGGGGCCTCACGGTGGCACAGTGGGTAGCACGATCGCCGCGCAGAAAGAAGGTCGCTGGTTCGAGCCTTGGCTGGGTCAGTTGGGTCAGTGTGGATTTGTCCGTAGTGTATGTGTGTGAATGAGTGTGTGTGGATGTTTCCCAGTGATGGGTTGCAGCTGGAAGGGCATCCACTGCGTAAAAGCCGAAAAGAAAATGAATGAATGAATGAATGAAAAAAGACACATTACTTTTTTTTTTTTTTTTTTTTTACACTTTTACCCCCTCCCCCTTCCCCAAAACATCCAAATCCAGTTATACAGGTAAAGATGTTTTCATACATGACAAATAAAACTATTTCCACACACAAAATATATACACATATCATTAAGAAGAGTGAGTATTTGTTGCTTGTGCCAATGTTTGGTGGTGTTCCAGAAACTGTATAAACAGATCCCATCATTGCCACTTCTAATCAAGATTTCCACATCGATCCCGGATCCACAGCATATAGGCCTAAACATGTGAAGGCAGAACCCCAGCATCCAATCGGTCAGTGATCAAAGTGTGCTGACCGCCGATAGCAATGCGCACAGAAACACGCCATTTGGGACCGAAACGCACAAACATCAATGAGTGGAATATAACAACAAGGATTAGAAACATCGGCCTTTAAAGCCCTGAAGACAAGCAATCAGCATTCTGCCATCCCAATGAGCGAGTCGAGAAGACTTATGCTAATCAAAGGCCATCTTTCCCCTTTTCAATCCACTTCTGAAACACACGAGAAACTAAGAAATCGCAGGAGAAAAAAAAAAATAGAGCAAGCAGAAGCAGGTCCGAGAGGTTTGTTATTCGCCGTTGGCCGTGATGGATTGGCCAGACACACAGCTGTGACTCGAGCTGCATCCAAAAGCGACCAGCAGACGTCACAGAGGCTGTTTGGACATCAGAATCGCCAGACAATCTCTTCAGATAAACAAGAGTGGTTTCCTACATTCAATAATCACCAAGGATGAGTGCGTTCGAGGTTATTTATTATTTTCTATAGGTGCAATGATTGAGTGGGGTTGGAAAGACATGCGGTTGAATGCAGACAAACATGATCGATGGTGATGATGATGGAGGATCTGGCAACACGACGCCTCCTACTGGCTAAACTGTGAAATGTTGAGGTTAGTTCACCCAAAATGACCATTCTTTCCTTGTTTACTCAACATACAACCAAGCGGTTTCTGTTCCTCTGATGAAAATTTAACTACTCAAAACTCTGATGCTTCAAAATTATCGATTAAAAAAATATATGAGTTAAGTGGTTTAATCAGTCTTTTAAAGAGATACAATCACTTCATTTGATGAACAGATTTCATTTAAAGAGAGAGTTCACCCAAAAAATGAAAATTCTGTCATTATTTACTCACCTTTTAACCACAAATAAAGATGTTTTGAAAAATGTTGGAAACCTGTAACCATTAAGTTCCATAGTATCTGTTTTTCCGCTATAGAAGTCAATGGTTACAGGTTTTCAGTTTTCTTTGAAATATCTTCTTTTGTGTTGGAAAGGTTTGGAGAGTAAATTGTCATTTTTGAGTGAACTATAAAAGCTTAAAGAGATAGTTCATCTAAAAATGAAAGTGTACTCACTTTTTACTCACCCTCAAGTGGTTCCAAACCTTCTTTACAAAGTTTTTTTATTTTGTAAAATATATATTCTGAAGAAAGCTGAAAACCTGTAACCATTGACTGGAAAAACAAATACTATGGAAGTCAATGGTTAGAGATTTCCAACATTTTTCATAATATCTTCTTTTGTGTTTAACAGAAGAAAGTCAAACAGGTTAGGAACAAGTGAAGAGAAAGTAAATGATGAAATTTTGATACAAGTTTTGAAACAAAAATCTGTTGGAGATTGTGTGGCTTTAAGGAAGCGAACCATGCAAATATATTCTGGAAATGTTTAAAAATGTATATGCAATGTTATGTTAAAGCGTATTGGGAAGAAATTCATAAGTGCTTAGAGAATATATTCCATATCCCCATTTGATTTCATATTTAGGCCTCACAAATCCTATGTTAAAAGGAAAAACTGAGTCTGTAAAAAGGATGTAACTAGAAAATGATTTAATCTCAACATACCTCAAATTAGTGACTGGTTTGAAATAGCTTTTGAAATCTACAAGATGAAAAGGCAAACATTGAACCTTCTGAAATCTGAGGAATTCTAAGGAATTTAATGAGACATGGAGTAAATGGGTAGAACATTCTTTCATTATGGCCAAACTTAATGTAGAGTCTAGAATAGTTATAAAGATGAAAACCTTTTTGTGATGAGAGAACATGAGGAAAAATAGGAATATGCAAATAGTAAAATGAAAATACCAACATAGTTAAGGTGTCGTTACCAAAACGATACCAAAAACGATACCAAAAACTTAAGGTGTCAAATGTACCATCCTCACAGATTCATCTGTATATTGTTATGGGAAGTAAAAAGAAAAAGAAAAGATTAGTACCACTACTTACGGGCTAATTAAACTATGGGTTTAGCAATTGAAAAGCAACAAATCTGTATTATCAGGTTTTACTTTGATTACAAACAAAAGTTATTTTATTAGTTTAAATAACATTCACAATCTTTTTACATTCAATCTTTGAGTCACTAATTTTGCAAATCCATATGTAAAAAAAAAAAAAAAACCTCAGAGTAAAGGCTGGTTTATACTTCTGCATCGAGCGATCGTCGTGACCCACGGCGCCTGCCTTGCGCATAGCCGTGCATTTATACTTCTTATTACATGCCGTTTGTGTTGCTCTGCTATAACAGTTTTGTTTAGTATCGTAATGCTACTATCAGTCAAAACCTACTCCTTCTCTTTGGCCTACTGATATAAATTAGTTTGGGGGTTTTTTGACTCATGACTGTACAGATGTTTTAAAATGTATTCTTAGTTTTTAAAATTTATTGTAGCATTTATTGTCCCGTCTCTCTAATTGTTTAATAATTTTGCCATGTCTGTGAAGCATTTTGGTCAACATTCATGTAATTTTAAGGTGCTATACAAATAAAGTTGACCTTGAGCCAATGTGCAAGTAGCAAAAACTCGCTCATGCAAAGGCAGGAACTGGCAGACGTGCAACAACTTTAATCATAAGGTAAACACAAAACAAAAGTTTCCGTCTGGAGCTCCTCCACGGGACTCGACACCTGTAAACACTCGCTCCATCGGGCTTGCGGCTCTTAGCACTGCCCACACTCATCACAGCTACCAAGCCGACCAATAACAGAGCTTGTGCTATGCATCGTTATGACGTGTAGTTACAATTTTTAAGAGGAGCACACCGGTGTCAGCCATGGCGAGGACTATGCGACCGCGTAAAGGCTGCGCCGGACCATACTCGTGCGCTTGACACGAAAGTATAAATCAGCCTTAAATGTCAAAGTTTATGCAATTAAAATCTTAAAAATAACGTTTTGGGCAAATTTTCCCAAACTAAATATTTGGCACCCAATAAGAAACCTCACTTATATTTGTAGAAGCTCAAATATTACCAACTGGCAAGCAAAAGTTAACCATTTTTGCTAAGTTCATATGGATCAACATATTCTTAATCTCTTTATTTAACTTTTTGAATATTTTTAATTGCGAAGATCAACCAATTTCATTTGGATTTGGAAAAACGTGAATAAATGAGTTTGAGAATAAATGAGGTGAACGAACCTTTTACATTTGATAATTGCAACTAAATGAAACGCAAGAATCGGGAAAATATGCAAAATAACTTTTTTTAATCAACCATAGTGTTTTAAAAAACACAGTAATTGAAGTGGTACATCGAAATATACAAAGTAAACAACAACATATATACAAGATTAAGCATTAAAATGCCATTTTAGTAACAACGTTCAATAACAAAACAAATCTAAATGACCTAATATATTATTAAAACGACTGGTTTGGGTTTTGGTCAGCGGATTTTTCTTTTTCTTTTAACATTTACAAGCAGAATTACATGGTTTGTAAAAGCAACCAAATTTACAGTGGAAAACATGCATATACCTTATGTAAATTTACACATTAACACTTTATTCCAAAAGATTAAAATATAAAGTTAAATATAATTATTTACATTGTCTGAAAGATAACATTTCCTTCAGCTCACTTCAAAAACCCTTCCAGCTTCTCCAGATTGACTGTGGGGATCAATGCAACTTCAAAGAAAACCCTGTAAAAAATAAAAGAGAAAATATATAAATGAACTTAAACAGCATGATCTACAAAAAGTTGAATATAATCAAACTGCTTCATTAGTCAAATGCTTACAATCTGCTTAAGGCAGGCATAACATTAAATAACACGTCAAAATGCCAATCAGGTTTGGGAAGAGCTTCAAAACAACACGGCAGACATGCGCCGACTCTGATAAGAATTTTTTTTTTGGTTTCCACATGAATTTCACTAAACCTTTCAACCAAAGTATAAATTGCCCAGAATGCTTTCTTCGCAAGGCTTTCTTTAAATACTAAATATTAAAATAATGTTTATATATCAAACAGTCTAATGTGGTGTAAACTTTTACAACAGTAGACGGTAATGTTGAGACCATAAGCCAACATAGCAGAAGTCCTGCAGTTAAAATGTATTTAAATGGCTTATTAGAAATATAAAGTGTTTTCTAAAGTTTTGTAATATAATTTATTTATTGCCACATATAAAATAAACAATATAATTAATATATATACACGCACACAATATTAATATCAAAACAAATAAATGCGTTTTGAAGGCCAGTTAAAAGAAATCGATTTTAGATAAAGGAAAACACTAAAATGTGTTGTTAAACATGCTTTACAAGGTTTCGAGTAAATAAAATAATTTCGACATAATTCGAAAATATATTTTTTTTTAATAAAGGTGCAGTATGTAAGTTTGACGCCCAGTGGTTGAACTAGGTATTGTACTCCTGGATCAAGCGCAGGTTGCCAGATTTACGTCAGTGTACCTGAATATCAAGCCTAAAGGCTGAATTGAACCATTTTCTAACTAAAAGCAACAGCACGCGATAGAAGAAATATTTTTCATACTAAAAGGAGTTGTTGTCCTAACTAACACCTGAAATTTCTATTTAAGAAAAAGCTTTTATTTCTCACAGGTGAACAACAGGATGAACTATATATGATCATCTCATGTACACCTCATGTGCTTTATTCAGTGTTAAATGCTAATACTGTGAGTTTGGCATTTTACATGAGATTTATTGCCATACTACAGCAGATAGTTTCACCTCAGATCTTGAAAATAAAATAAACCGTTTGAAATTGAACTTTGGGTGGCACGGTGGGTAGCATTGTCGCCCCACAGCAAGAAGGTCGCTGGTTCGAGCCACGGCTGGGTCAGTTGGCATTTCTGTGTGGAGTTTGCATGTTCTCCTGTGCTTGTGTGGGTTTCCTTTGGGTGCTCCAGTTTCCCCCAGAAGTCCAAAGACATGCAGTACAGGTGAATTGGGCAAGCTAAATTGTCCATAGTGTATATGTGTGTGTGTGAATGAGAGTGTATGGGTGTTTCCCAGGGATGGGTTCCAGCTGGAAGTGCATCCGCTGCGTAAAACATATCCTGGATAAGTTGGCGGTTCATTCCGCTGTGGCGACCCCTGATTAATAAAGAGACTAAGCCGACAAGAAAAATGAATGAATGAAATTTAACTTTAGAACTGTGACTCAGGCTGCACGGTGGCACAGTGGGTAGCACAATCGCCTCACAGCAAGAAGGTCGCTGGTTCGAGCCCCGGCTGGGTCAGTTGGCGTTTCTGTGTGGAGTTTGCATGTTCTCCCCATGTTTGCGTGGGTTTCCTCCGGGTGCTCCGGTTTCCCCCACAATTCCAAAGACATGCGCTATAGGTGAATTGGGTAAGCTAAATTGTCCATAGTCTATGAGTGTGTATGGATGTTTCCCAGTGATGGGTTGCAGCTGGAAGGGCATCCGCTGCGTAAAACATATGTTGGATAAGTTGGTGGTTCATTCCGCTGTGGCGACCCCACATTAATAAAAGGGACTAAGCCGAAAAGAAAATGAATGAATGAACTGTGACTCAATTATCAATCATTCAGCATGTTCATATAATAATGTTAAAGAGGTTTAATATGCATTAATTCGATTATAACCTTACCATTTCGTGAGCATATTCTGTGCTTCTGAATGGCTGTATTTAAATTTCTGTCGTGTTTCTTCTGGTGCAAACAGCCAAATTGCTTATCACTGCAAATCTCGTCACGTAGCATGTTGTTAGGACACGGGGTAATGTAAGCTGCTCACCTAATGTTTACGTTCATAATATTTATATTAATTGCTAATTAAAAACCTAATGCGGAATCTGTATCTCATTTCGGAGTCTGCTATTGTCCACCGGAGGTCACATTTCGGTCACGGACACATGCTCTGAGAGCCTTCATGACTGAATGAATCAAATACACAGTTTTCCAGCAAGACAACCCGGGGTGCTGAAATATTATTGGCTAAACTGGCATTGGGTGGATTAAAATAACCAAAACAAAGGTAGCGTTCCAGCACGGAAAGAACATTTTCAAAAGGAGAATATCTGACTTTACCATTGTTTTCCAAATAAACAAGAATGTCCACTTGGCATGTTTCTTAAATATCTGCAAACATATTAGGGTATTTTTAAATGCTTTAGAAGAGTCAAAAACTTACATACAGCACCTTTAAATATAAAAATGAAAAATAAAATAAATTGTTGGAAAGCTTGCCAGCTAACTTCAAAGCATTTTTTTAAGAAAACAGAACATTAAAACATACGATGCCACTTCAGAAACAAACACAAAAAACACTACAAACATTTAGACCCTAAACACACTCAGCATGATATCTACAGTTCAAGGTGTATTTTTATGGCTTTGATAAATTATTTTCTAAATATAAAAATCTAATTTTATGATCTGTATATGGACCTTTTTAGTTTAGGTGCAAGTTAATCCACAGAAAACATATATATAGTTTTTGTAATCTTTAATCAAAATCTGAAAACTGAAATGGCATTCCGTTTCTGATAATGTCAGTTTGACAGCTTGGCTATTAACTCACTCTCTCCAATCATTAGTTTGCTACAAGCGAAATATGACAATGAAGAGTGCATAAACGGGGTTTTTTTGTTTCGTTTTTTTAAATCCACCCTCTATTTAATTTCCTATTTCAGCTGGTAATCGGTCACAATACTTCATTAATCCTGAGATAATTAAGGATGAGCACAAAATACCTGCAGACACAAAGAACCTGCTGTTCTGATGAAGAATATGCAATATAAAAGTGCATTGATGACTTACTTGTGTGCATACTTGCTCCTGATGACGGCGAGTTTACTGTCCGCTGGGCTGCTGAGCATGTGATGGAGTTTTCGGACCACGGGCACCAGATCCTCTGCACTGTATCCTGAGTGAAACTGTAAACACTGCGTCTGGAAAACCGAACAGAGACCCCAGTCAAAACCTTCACAAGTTTCTGTGAAACTCTGAGGATTCTAATGAGTCTTGCATTACTAGTGTGTAACTTTAAGATGCTGGGCAATATTTCAAGGTGAGAGGAAAAAAGCCTTCAAGCGGTCAACAATGGAGTATATGGAGGAAACAACATCTGCAGAGAATGTAAATGTATGAGTAAATGTTTAAGTGCTTTTTTCCCCCCAAAGATTTATATTTGGCATTTTTGCCTTAATTTTGATATGACAGTAGACATATTGACAGAACTTGAAGTAGGAGAGATGGGGGGGGGGATTGGGAACGAGAAAGATACACGAGCTGGGACGCCCCCAGCTCAGTTATGTGATATGTCAGTGCACTAATGTTTATACATTCATTTAAATAAAAATTTCTCTCCATTTACACATATCCGCAAAACAGCAATAAATGCTATATTACGTATTTCAGGCCAGTATTTGGTGCTGACACCTTGTTTGTAAAAAGTACCTGTAGGAAAGTGATGACATGGCTGTGGCAATTCTGCATTGATGTTTATTTATAATTTGTTGTGTGTATATTATGCTGTTGGTTGTAATGTGAAGTAAATCCACACTTTGATGAAGAGAACACTTGAGCAATTAAAACACTATAATGTACTCTGCCATTGTTGTGTGTTTGCTCACACTTGCCTTTAATTCAACACATTTCTAATGTTACTATGCATGCACATAACAGAGATGATTGCTTTCAGGTGTTTAAGTAAACATGACAATGGCGCTGTTCCAGTGCCCAAAATGCTGTTGCCATGTAAACAAACAGGCAAAACGCATAAAACTTTTCCTGTTTTTGCCTAAAAATGTTTGTGTAAACAACCCCAAAGATACATCTGTCATGGCCTTAAAGGTCTCGTGAAATTAAAATAATTTTTTTAGATGTTAGTTTCAGTCTGTTAGTTAAGGATATCTTTTAGCTAGTGTGCCCTACAGACAGAGCTGTGAGAAAAATGAAACTCTATTGGCTGATTTTTTTTAAAAGGAGCTACTCTATGTCCCGCCCTCTCTTCATGTTTTAGTTGAAATTCGTCAAACATCAAATAAAATAAAAAAAGCACATTTCAAAGCACTTCACGGGACCTTTACAATTTCAATGCTTTGAATGTTTTATGACCCGTCTATAATAATCAAATAGGGAAAAAAACAACACTAAACAGCCACCTGGAAACAAATTTAAACCTTTCTCAATGCAAAAAAACTATTTTTAATTAAAACATGACCCCAAGAATTCATTTGAACCAAATTATGAGGTATAAAATGATTCCAGCCCAAATCAATTTGCTGTTAATTTCCTCACCCTCAGGCCGTCCAAGATACAGGTGAACTTTTTTTTTATTATTTAAGAGAATCTTAAAAAAAAATAATACTTGAATCCGTGGTCCTTGTTGATGAAGTAAAAAAAAAAAAAAAAGTTCTCCTTTGAGTAAATGTGTCTGGTGTGTCTAATACGGCATCTTGTGTAAACAATCTCATCCTGTCTCGAGTTAAAAAAATAAATAAATAAATAAAATTTTCTTCCTATTACTGGCTGGATTTTTAAAAAGTGTATTTTCTGAGCACTGATCCCGTTCTGCTTGTCATTTCTTAAGAATATAGCCTTTTATTGGTGGCATAAATCTGAAGGTAATGTCTTCAAAAGATATCTAAAATTAAGTAAATAAAAGGCCCTTACATCTTGGGTCACCTAAGTGGCCGATCACACCGAATGCGTTTTTTGCATTGAGGCGCCTTTTTTGAATGATTTACTAATGCAAGCGTTTTGGACGCTGCTTATGTGCCCTGCGTGTCTCACGTTTTAACCGCCTGCTGCGCCTCGCATTTTTGCCTTTGCGCGCTTGCAGAAAAAAAACGCTTTACGTCAGTCGCTTCTTTTTCATTCTCCAATCAAATGAATGCAGAGGCGGGGTTTACGTTGAGGTAATAGCAGTGTTTGTGTTACAGACGACTACGGACACTTTTGAAGATAGAGGAGAGACTAGTGGTTGCGGTTTTGAGTTATCCGGAGCTATATGACTCACAAATCTTGAATATCACAATATTATTAAATATTAAAATAATAATAATATTAACAGCAACACTCACGCACAATACTCAGCTGATTCAGTTGTTGCCTAGCGACATAAGCGCAGCATACTTTTTTCTTTCTTGTCAACAAAAAAGGCATTGCCTTGCGTTTTCAGAACGGAAAAGCGCATTCGGTGTGATCTGCCTAAGGGAGCATATATTAATTTTTGGGTGAACTATACCTTCAAACAAAATTCCAACCCAGCACTTGGATGGGTTGTGAATGTCAGAATGTGAAACTCGCATCCATAATAATAAGTCAGTGGCTCATCACAAACCTGTCGCTCAGCTTTAGCTCATTTAACGTTATCAGAAGTGCACAATGGAACTCACTGTGTATCACCGAGAAAAAGTGGCGTTTTGTGGAATAAACTGTATAATTCAGGAGCTCTGTGCTTGTGCATATATATATATATATATATAAATTTCTTTTTTTTAAAAAGCACAAAGGGTAAACACACATACCAATCCTCCCAGATCCATCGTAACCAGAGCGAT
>CAIGQW010053631.1:17968375-18001357 GCA_903798125.1 Danio choprae
TATATATATAAAATGTATGTGTGTGTGTGGGTGTGTGTGTGTGTTGTCTCTCACCTTGGCATAGCGGCGAAGGAAACGGTATGGCACTGGAATATTGATGTCAAAGTTCAGCGCCTGCAGGATGCTGATCTCCATCGAGATGAGCTGGGAGCGCTTGTAGGCATCGTCGCAAATATAAAGGAAATCATCTACACAAGGTGGAGCCCGTTCCTGTGAGGACACACCACAGAGATGATAGCTAATAGCTGACACATCAGAATTCTCTTTACAGCACTGTATATTGTGCATGGCATGAAAAAAAACCAAAATACAGTTAGAGCAGTTACTTCATACCACAATACAATGCTGTCAAATAAAAAGACTTTTATTGTCCAGTTAGATCAGGGGTTCCCAAACTTTTCAGCTCCTGACCCTCAAAATAACAATGCCAGTGAGTTGCAACCCACAACGGCATGCACAAACCAATAGGCCCAAGTCTATTCTTCATTTCATTTTGGAGAACACCACTCGGAGACCATCCATGTTCAATCATGGCCTGCATTTATTTTTAATGTACGCAAGTGCCATAAAGGTTTTAGAAAGTTTAACGCTGATGCCATAAAATCAATCTGCTGCATCTGACACTATTGCCTTTAATATAACAAAATGTCCCCAGGGGTTGCAATCCAATGGGATAAAAAATTAATTAAAAAAATAAAAATCGAAACGCTGATGGCTTTTTATTTGCATGTTTTTTATGTAACTATTAACTTATTTTATCTTCTGTAGGTTATGAAAAGATATGGTAATTCTAAAGATTTAATAAATTGAATTTGATTTTTGGAAATCACCAAGCAACCCCCCACATTGGAAAGCACCGAGTTAGACAACAGATGAGCTGCATTTTAGAAAATATAATACATTTTTTTAAATTACCTGAAAACTTTGTCAAGCAAAGTGTTATTTATCATATACAATTGAATTAGCCCTCCTGTGAAATTGTAATCATTATATAAAGTGCTGTTATAAGTGCTGTTTAATGAAGAGAAGATTATTTTTCTCAACATTTTTAAACAATAGTTTTAACAACTCGTTTTTTTTTGTACATCATTTACTACCTATTTTACACAATACTATTATTCCACTTAAAGTGCAATTTAAAGGCGTATTTAGGCATTTCATTAAAAAAGCAGAGCTGATATAATATTCTGAAAAATATACATATTCATACCTGGATTTGGACATTAGGAGCAATGCATTGTCAAGTCGTTTAAGTGTGAATGCAAAATAACCAAGTCATTCAGTAAGTACAGCTAAGCCCAGAAAAGTGTCCGTCAAAAGGAGTGACTTTCAGGTATATGTCTTACCTCAAATTTAGAAGCAATGAGCATGGCAGTGGAACCAATGAGCTGTAAAGCCTCTCGTTTGGTGTGGCTCACTGCCAGATAATGATCCGTCACTTTTACAGCCAGGTACAGAGTCTCATGATTCAGCTCAAAATTCTCCTGCAGAATAAAGAACAAGAATAAAGCCACATTAGTGCTTAGGCCCCTAATGCCAACAACATTTAACAGCATGGCTGGAAGCTGTCAAACATCAACTTACCTGGACCTCAACCAGCCAGTCCACCAGAATCGCTCTCATATTAGTGTTCAAATTTGGCTGATCAACCATATAGTCACACAAGATAAATTTTTCCTGCAAATAAAGAGAAATAAGAAGCCTTATTTTGACATTTTCTGCATGCTTCTGCATGCAAGATCCTCGACGAACCCACTGCTGAACCAACCTCTCTGTTCTTGAGGTAGTCAAAAATCTCTTTAGCATACTCTGATGTATGGCTGGAGTCACTGAGGTGCTCTGAATCGATGTCAAACTCTGGAGGGATCTGAAAGACGACAGACACCAAGATATTGGTGGCTTTTAAATCCGTAAACAAAGAAAGAAATCCTGCTGCCCGCTGATAACCCCAGAAGTATTAAAGAGGAGAATTATGTGCCCCGGCAGGGAGGATTTAAACTGTGATCCTCAATTCAATTAGAATTAATTTGAGTAAAAAAAAAACTGCAGTTTTCGGCAGTGAACTGCTTTTTAAAAATGGTTTAAATATGCTTTACATTTTCAATCCCCTTTAGGGAGTAATTTAGCAGTTTGAGAATGAAAAAGCATTAAAAAATATCTGAAAATTATAAAGTCCAGTATTTTATCCTTAAAAGTAGTTTACCCTTTATATCAGTCAGTGTTTTGTTCCAGTAAGATGCTCTTTATAATAATCGCAAATTCAAGATTTTCCTGCCCAAGGGGATGTGAAAGGGAAAAACATATATGAGTTTAAACTGACAAAAATGTTATATGTATATAGACGTTTTTGTTGCTGTTAGAGAGCAACCGAGGCTCAAGCTGTGAAGGCACTGCCCTTATGTGGAAAGAAAGCTCATTTACATTTAAAAAGACACAGGAACACAGGAACGTTTCAGTCTCCAGCTGAAACCTCACAAATGCATTCTTGAGATACCTAAGAGTTACATTCACATCTTATAATAAAGCATGATGTCCCTAACAAGATTGAGCCACTTGCAAACAATAATATATAACACCTGTCACAGTATTTTACTGAAAACAAAAGAACATTCTGAAATGCATCAATGAATGCCGAATGTACTAAACGATGGAAAAAAAACTAAACAGATTAATTACACCTTATTTATGACGCATACACTATAAGAATAAGTTGCTGATTGCAAAATATGAATGCAACGTACCAACATACCGGACAAGAAGCACTGCATTAAATCCCACTGTTTGGTGCCATGTCTTTAAAATAGGGCAATTTATTTTACCACAGTATTTTTAAGAGTTTCTGGGCGCTTGTATTTAAACATACATTATGAGTGCTGTAAATGAAAACTCATGAAATAGAAAATAGTTTCATTAACCTTCCACCGGAAGTTTATCGGTGGCTAAAAAACACTTGCTGTGCGTATACCCTATTGCACGATAATAATTTTTGTTATAGGTTTTCTATGGGAAAATAGTTAAAAATTAAACTGTTGCATTCATATTCAGGGTGCATTTGTTGACCCATATCATCAATAATTTACATGCTACATCTGGCCTTTACAAAAAAGTATAGTTCTGTCATTATCTCACACTCAAATTGCTCCAAACCTGTAGGAATTCATTTCTTCTGTTGAACAAAACCAAACAGTGTCTGGTACCCTTTTTCACTATGGAAGACAATTTAGCTCTGATTGAACAGATTTTGAATGGAGGGTCACAGAAATCTTTCAGATTCATAAATTATAGATTTTTTTTGGTTCTGTGGTCATAAGGGTTTAGCAACATAAGGCTGAGTCAATGATGATGACTTTATTTTTGGGTGAACCATCCCATTAGTCTCTGGTAAGAATAAACTATCAAGCAGCGTAAAAAGGTCTAGATTTGCTCAATAAGTGTGACATCATGTGAACACTATGAATTCTCAGATGATTGAATAGTATCCAGATCCCGATAAACATTGCAGCAGACTAAGGCCCTCAATAACACCATGTGCTATTTATGCACCTGAAAAGCATGTTCGGTGTGATCTGCCCTTAAGTTCTTACCTCTGGAGGCAGTAGATGTGGAGGAATCGAATCTTTGGAAGACGTTTCCTCAATATGTGACTCCACATTTTTCAGTTCCTCCAACTTCTCATCTGGACTGACTAAAGATCTAAAGGATTAAAAGATAAGCAATCTGTAAATTCAGGGCCAATTAACTAAAAGCATAATCTAAACACCACAATGTAAGGTGCAGTAAATATAAAACGGTAGTAAAGTATGATTTACTTTAGGTTGACATCATTCTTCGAAAGTACCGAGGTTTTCTGCAGCTTCTTGGCAGGATCTTTCTTTTTGATGGGGTTGCACAGCTCAATCTTGTGTGCCTTCAACAAAAGTGTATATTAAGGGTTATTTTCATTAAAGAAAATTCACAAGTCTTTCTACATATCAGAAAAAATCTTGTAAAACAACACTGACTGTACTTAGGATTTACTGGGTTAAAATGAGTATGAATCACACCAACTCACTTAATTAAGTTTGATCTAAGATTCCAAAAGAATGAATCCAAGGTGTTAGATAATGATGAATAGAGCCATCGTTGCAATTTGCATGTGAGAACACCTCACCTGGAAACTCAGACCCACCGAAGTGCCCAACTGAGTTAATAAAAGGTGAGGTCCCCTGCTTTTGAGTACACTCTGTAATTTACTGCTCTGACATGAATGAGATTTCAATCAGGTCAAGATCATGCAAAAATCTGCGCAATTCAAGCACACTCCTGGTGTTAGTGCAATTACAAAGCAGATGCTGAACACTTACTGGTTTGACATCATCAGAATCAAACCGAGGGGCCAAAAAACACTGAGAGACAGCCTAGTCAGGCGACATGAGAGTAATAAAGATAGGTGCTTGTTAAATAAAATGTGTGCAAAACAACGTTTGAAATGCAATGCTTACATTAGTGATGTCCACAAAGGCTGTTCTTTTCTTAGGAGCCCCTTGAGGAGAAGAAGATGAACGCTTGATCTGGGGTCCGTCCTGATTAAAGATAAAGATTTATCAGCTCAACAATAATAAATAAGCAAAATTCACAATTTAGTTTTATACATAATCTCATAGTGTACCATGTTCTCCAGTTTTTTAGAGTTGAGTTTGGGGATTTTACTGGTGGTGGGTTTTTTTCCTCTTGAAAACGGCATTTTCACAGTTTTACCCTGTTTTAAATGTAAAGGACACAAAGAATGAATGAGGATCAAAACGATAATATGCAGTGACGTGCAAAAATCATCATTTCAATTAGACAGTTCAATCAGAGCATATACAAAGATGCTAAACATTCTAACAAATATGATTGAAGAAGTTGTTTTGATCGAAGTAAGCATCAAGTTGGTAGCATTAAACGACGACAGCAACATGCGTGCGAATGTTTAGTTTTACGATAAACCACAAAGCTTCATTAAACCTGTCTTACCTTTTCACGACACGCTGTACAACCTCAATTAAAGCAGAAACAATATTTTGGAAAATAATGTGCAATACATTCACGATAAGCACAATGAAACGCTGCCCAGGCTGAAACAGAAACACTGCACTACTGTCTGCATGCGTCCAAAACTACACGCGGCGAGCTGATTGGTTGTCTGTACCACCCTCTCGGCCAATAAGCGTCGTGCTTAGGATGCCGTTGTTAAGGGGCGGGACAAAAGAATTTTCAAAAACACCATAGCAACCAATAGGAGGAGAGCTCGAGTATTTTGACGTTGAAGAAAATGCGCTTGGTAATATCGATGATGACAGTAGCTGAGGGTTTTCCTATTAGATAATAATAACAGTTATGAAGTTAACTGCTTCGCTTATATTCACACAGTCATAATATAACTAGTTATAGTATTGTGTTTACGTTTAAGCCACACCTCTCAGCTCAGCCACCCACACACTCGCGCAATGCATTTGTTTTAGAACAGGAAATCATCAAAGTCGTCCCTTCACTTACATCAAGTCTATCAAGCTGAACTTGTTTGATATCACACAAGGTATGAAAAACAGATATTTGTCCAAAAGTACGAAAAGTAAAATGGATTTAATAATTCATTTTATTTATTGTTTATAATATTTCTTATGAATGTATTCTTTTGCATAACCGTGTTTCCTTTTTTTGTTGTTCTACTTTAAATAGGCTACTGTAAAGGTGATATGCTTTTAAAGTATATAAAAGTTTAGAAACTACAACTTCTTTTGACAGTCTATGTTTTATAGCTTAATGAAATCATATAAGTTAAAGATATATAGTGTTAAAATATCTTTAGTTTTATAAGCAGCGTTTTTTGCAAGATGCAGTGTCAACCAAAAGTTGCTTCACATGTGCTTTCACTTTTTTTCCCAGTATATTTTATAAATACCAGAAAATGTAACTTAACACTGCATCCCACCCTCTAAAACTTTGTTTTATGGCACATTTGATGTCAAACAGCGATACTTTTTCTTGGACCAATACAATCACACACATTTTATTGATCTTTTAAAAAATCTCCATCATCTGTGCTTTATCAGAGAATCTCCTTTGAGTGTAACGTCTCCATATAAAATGTCAAAGCATGACGATACACAAACAATAGATTGTAATTAAAACCAAAGACTTTTTCAAGGTGATGTCCTCCACCACACTGCTCAGGAGACCTTTTATTTCCAATTCTCTTTAAATGTATTACTAATCTAACAAGAAGTGACTGCAGCTAACAGGTTATGCATGTGTTTTAGTGTTCATTGCCAAATTAAATAAATATGTGGACTCTGACACAAAGTCCCTCACACGTGTTAGTCAGGCACCCCTCCTCACAAGCCTCTTTTCTTAATATGTTGCATTTTGTTCAAAAATCGTGATAACTGAAAGTCTGCAGTAGAATGCAAATGGAAACATTTTACCCACCATCGTTTCCTGTCAATCACGTGGCCTAGTTCCTGTAAGAGAAATTCGTATGATAATCACTTGTGGTTTTCTAGGTCCATTTCTGACTGTCTGTCATTCTTGTATTATGGTCGCATAATGTACCTGTGTTTTGACTTTTGCTTATTTTCTTTCCTGGCCTGTAATTTCACCAGTATCAAATTTTCTGCATTCAGGACGCATTAATCAAACACACTACAAGTTAAAGCATTGTGTCTGATAATATAGGGTATTAAAGGGAAAGTTCCCCTAAAAATGAAGATTCTGTCATTATTTACTCATCTTACACTTGCTCAAAGCCTGTTGGACTTTCTTTCTTCTGTTGAACACAAAAGAAGATATTTTGAAGAAAGCTGGAAACTTGTAACCAGTGACTTTTTTTTCCTATTATGGAAGTCAATGATTACATATTTTTAGCTATCTTTGAAAAAAACTAACTTTTAAAGATTTGAAACCACTTCAGGGTGAGTAAATAGTGAGTTAATTTTCATTTTTTTGGTGAACTATCTTTTTAATAAGGTGTGATGGATACCAATCAAACCACCACGATTTGTATTTCAGAGAATCACAAAGGACTTCTTTTGTCCACAATGATAACTTCATAATAGTACGTCATAATAGCATGTACCCAAAGAGTATTGCTCAATCATGCTCTTGGAGATTTGCTTACAAAGAAACACAGTCTTTAATTTCACTTGAAAATCATTGGCAGGGGTGTTAGAAAAGCACTAGAACAAAATTGCAGGTTGTTATGTCTCCATCAGGAGCATTATTTGGAAACCCTGAACTAAAATCAATGTATTTCTGTCAACTTCTTGTCCTGAGATACAAAGTTAAGTTCATCATCAAACAATTCAGCGTTACATGCTGCAAAGATCATTAAAATGTAAAAATGTGTATGCAAATAAATTCAAAAATAAACAATATCAAATGAAACGCATCCAAACATGCTAATAACCAATATGGTAGCAATATGTTGCAAATTCCTGAAATACATTTTATTCTTTCTGTTTTCAGATGATTAATGAAGAGTGGCTGTGCAGTTCATTTAAACTGTGTGATCTAGTCACCACTTCGGAATCTGGTCATGTAAGTACAGATATTTTCCGTTTATGCTATGTTGTAATTACCATAACTCTTAGATGACAACATGTGACTTTCTACTCAAAGATGTTAAAACCCTTAGAACTGTGCATATCCATGGCACAACAACTAAATCAATTTGAGTATGTCATGTTGAACAAGTTTCCCATTTTACAATTTGTGATTGCTACAAAAAGATCTACAATAAGATCTACAATGACATAAATGTTTTTTACAGGTATTTATTATGATAAACAAAGTATGGAATACCTGCACCACCATTAGTATAGACTTTACTAAAAGCCTTTAAATAAATAGGCGGTCTGCATGAAGTGAAAGTTGCTGAGAGGTATATTGAATATTGAGTAGGGGGTGGGACTTTCTTTTTGCGCATCATTCCCTTGTAGTAAACTAGTAAAAAGGGCGTGATTAAGAATATTGCTATGTTTGCTTTGTTGCTATGAAGGCCATCAAGTTGAAGTCAACAGAAGGACCGCTAAACTCCAAAACGCAGAAGCAAGTGGTCAGACTTTGATTTAGATTTTTTAAATTGGATTAACTTGCACGGATTAATTATAATACATTAAGAATAACAATGTGAGCTAGCAAAATAAACATTGTACATTTTTACTTTGACACACAGACTTTAATAAACCGTAAAAAGTAGTGGTAGCAACCTTAAAAGTATTCGCAACTATACATAATGACATTTTTCTTATCTCTGTTATGACCTTCTCAGGAGTCTCCACAGATAGTAATCATCAGTGATTCATCCCCACAACCTGCTTATAACCCATCATCAATCCAGCATGCTTTGGAAACATACAGCAGATTGCTGGATGCTACATTAGCACACAATAGAGAGCCCATTCAACGTTTTGCAGAGATGACAGCCCAAACTATTATAGATTCTGCAGTGAGGCTCAGAGATCCAAGTAAATCCGTCAGAGTGAGACAGGAAAAAGTTGAGATGCTAGCCGAAGAGCTAACATTACAGGTCTGTTGCAAAGCATTGGAAGAGATGGAGAGGCATCATTACTCTGATGATCCATCATCCAAAAATATATATGATGGGGTAATGGTGGCGACTCATGAAAACACACCGGTCCAGTGTTCCTTGGGCTGTGATAAAAACACATCTGAAATGGAAACAGACAGCAAGATGGAAGAATACGATGACGCATATACTATAGCATATGCTACATCTTTAAAGAGCATGGCTAGTTTTGGCTCTATTGAATACCCTGACGCTCCTCCAAGCACCCCTTTACTTCCAGAGATGATAAGGAGTCGAGCCAGTTTCACAAGGAAGCTGAAGGGAGGATTGGCCAAAGAGTTTCTTCCCTCACCCCCTCCGCCAACCCCAAAAGACCACATGCAACCCTTACTGGAGAACCAAACGGCAGATACGCCTGCTGACTTTGTGGTCAGGCTAATGCGCTCCCTTTCGCTAGAGGGCTATCAAAACGGAGGACAAGAAAAAGAGGAGTCCACAGAACTTGAGGATGGTCAAAATAGCATGCTGACTGACTATGCAGCTCAACTATCTGCTGATATCCTGAATTTTATCACCACAAATGAGGTCAAAGATGAGGATTATCTCAAATATGTGTTGGATATTGCTGACCAGCTAGCAGGCGAAATTGTTTCAGGGTCTTTAGCAGAAGTGATGGTAAACGGAGAAAGGAAGGATAAGGTAGACGTGCCTTCAGCTAAAAGATCTAGCATGCCAGTTTCTGCAGCAGACTGGGTGAAAGTGTTAGCTAGTGAGGTAGTCATTAATGCTATAGTTCAAGCTTTTGCTAAGCTAAGACAGGATGAGGTTAAACATGAAACCCAGTCATGTCTTGCAGGGCAAGCGGTGGAACCACAGCCATGGGAGGAAGAACGATACTCAAACACACTGTGTAAAGACTCAATCAACACCCACAAAGCCTTCAGTAAATCTGAATTGAACACCATTTCAGCTGGTGACACAAAAGTGGCATCATTGGTACAAAGATTTGCCAACGACTTTGCAGAAGACGTGCTTCAGCAATCAATATTTGATGCTTCCAGCTTGCGCTTTAGCTGTAAGCAATCTGCGAGAAGTGATATTGTCTCACAAAAAGACAAAGACACAAAAATAATCAAGATACGCACTGAGGAAAGCCATCATGTCCAGGAACTGCAGTGTGCTCTACTCTGGGCTGCAGCCTCTCTGAGAGGAACATCAGCACTTCAGTTTGATCTGCCAGACACAAGGCTTCAACAACAGGTACAGATTGTTACTGTCTTCACAGACTGAACTTAATATAGTAAAGGAGACCAGGGATGGTTGTAGAGGCCTATTCACACCAAGGGTAATAATTATAATAAGCTTAATCTTAAAGGTCTAATTCCACAAGGATAGCAGACCCATTGGAATATATACATAGATGGTTCATTAGTGGCTGTTTTTATGAGCTGTACGCCATATTGGTACAGTCAAACCAGAAAGCAAGTTGACAGTTCGCAGTCAGCTGTGGTTATAAAGATAAACAATAGATTTTAATATCTGAATCTCAATATCAAATTCACGAGATGCTTTTTGCCAAACTAACACAATAACCCAAAATGACACAACATTAAAATTTACAATAGTAAGTTAACGCATATAAAAACAAAAAACAACACAAGGTTTACACATTTCTTTGGGAATTTAAATCTCCATGGTTTTTACAAGCAGATGCGGCACAGCACAGTTTTGGCATCAAGGAAAACTCATTGATTTTTACTGCGAGTGACAACATGTTGATCATTTCAAGATGTCGAATACGTCAACGTGTCTGGAGCAGTTGAATGCAGCATTTATACGTAACTGTGATTGGAATCACTGTGATAAACAATGAAAACAGTCAATGAGAATCCACTCAGTTGTAAAGGCAAACAGAATTTCATATGTTAATACCAATAATCTATATAGTAAGGGATAGTTCACCCAAGGCCTTAAAGGGATAGTTCACCCAAAACGGAACATTCTGTCATCATTTACTCATCCTTCCTAGTCACAAACCTGTTTGAGGTTTATTGTTTTCCTGTTGAACAAAAAATTAGTTATTTTGGGAAATGTTGGAAAATTGTAACCGTTGAATTCCATAGTAATTGTTTTCTCTACTATTGAAGTCAATGGTTGCCGGTTTCTTTAGTGTTCAACAGAAAAAAAAGAAACTCATAATAGTTTGGAACCACTTTAGGGTGAGTAAATAGTGAGTACATTTATATTTTGATCTATCCCTTTAAAACTTTGTACCTTTATTTTTAAAGGCCTATTCACACCAATTTTGGAAACTATTTTAATGCTAACATTGTGTCTGTTATTATAAGTGTGCACTGCAGTTTTCTCATATTCTTTGAAGTTGATTCTTACTGTCTTTCATCAGCCGGAATAAAAGAAATGGTTCTGAGAAGCCATTTGAATGATTTTGTTCCTCAGTATCCTTTTCATTATAGCCAGAACGTCACTATTATCATAAAATTTCAATTAATATTCAGAATGCATCGTATAGTTATTGCCCATGGTGTGAACCAAAAATGAACTTTTTAGATCAATTTTAATGTGTAATGTGAAAACCTTACCTGCAAAAAAGTAAAAGACAGAAATTAATTGATTGGATTTTGAATAGGCTTTTGATCACATTGTGTTTAAAGACAATTCAGAAATTTCATCTTGAATCCTTCACAAAAGTAAAAGCACTATAATTATTTGATGTCATTCATTGTATATTCCTTGATTTCATTAGAAACAATAAAGTCCTGCAGTAGTATTTGATATAATTCCTAGTGGCCTTGTTCAGCTTTTATCTGGTAATACATCCTCTGAATCTAATATTTTACATATCAATAAGTTAAGTATTAATAGTGTGAAAATTATAGGCAATTTAATAACTTTTACATTAAACAATTATGTAGAACCACGTTATCACCAATAAAGTTAAATAAGTTACATATAAACTAATTCATTTAATTTACCCAGTAAAACAAGTTGTTGCAAAAATTTATAGAGACATGGAATCTGCGTGCACATTAGGGCTGTATCGAAAAACTATTGTTATAGTGGTAATAGCATATGCAATATCCATATCGCAGAGAAGCGCAATAAATTAAATGAATTTTATGTGCCAATGTTTGTGTGCTGCATGCATACGTTATCCAAATCTGACCAATCAAATGGGGCCTTTACTATATTCATCCCCACAAAATGTCAACAGCCAATAAGAATCAGAATTTCCAGCGAGGTTTTCAGTCATTCGTGGTGTTTTTAAATGTAATTGGGGTTTTATTTTAGATTTAATTAGCTCTGAGAAATATCTATCAAATATTTGTTTTATTATGAACATTACATAAATCATTGATTTTGATTAATTACTGATAAAATTGTGTTTTCTTTTAAAGTTAGTTATATCGTAAGAAATATTGTTATCATAACACTCATCAACAATATAGCATATTGCATATTTTCCTAGTATCGTGCAGCCCTAGTGCACATTTTGTATACCCAAATGTTTTGGTTCGCTTTACTTTTCCCACATTTTTTTATATTACAGCCTTATTCCAAAATAGGATAAATTCATTTATTTCCTCAAAATTCTACACAAAGATTTGGATAAAAAATCACATGTACATAAGTATTCACGGCCTTTGCTTAATACTTTGTTGTGGCACCTTTGGAAGCAATTACAGCCTCAAGTCTTTTTGAATATGATGCCACAAGCTTGGCACACCTGTCTGGGAATTTTTGCCCGTTCCTCTTTGCAGTACCTCTCAAGCTCTATCAGGTTGGATGGGAAGCAACAGCGTACAGCCATTTTCATTATTAATTTAATAATTGTGTATGGGAAATACCATATACGCAAACAAAAATGGTCCAATAGTCAACCTAACTTAACTTTATTTTAAATTGATAAAATAGCAATAAGAATGTATACAATTTTGCAGATAGAAAACCAAATAAGTGATTTGTGGATGTTTTCAAATGATTGTCTGCATGTTTTGTCTAGTTTTAAGTTATCTTGATTCTGCATTGAAAGTTTTTGAAAACCCTGTTAAAAAAGGTTTGTTTGTTCCTTTGTTGTTACTGGTAAATACAATTGTAAGTAATGTATTTCTCTACCTTTGTCAAATATATTATTGTTCTTGTTCTGCAAAGAAAGAAAGAAATAAGTCCATAATTTTCATTATAAAACACCTGTATTGCTTCTTATTTTCCTCACTCTTTCCCCTCAGCTCTGCAGACTCTCTCGGAGTGCCCGTCGGAATGGCTGGACAGTGGCCGCTTTAATGGCTTCCCTCCACCAGTTTTGCGACCTGCAGCAAGAAGCCAGCAGAGGGCGCTACGAGAGCTCTGAATCTCTCCTGGAGCATCTGCAGCACCTGACTGACAGCGTATGTTTAAACTGATCTCAGGCCAGCTTCACCCTTGCAGAACCGGCCGCTGATCCATGCGCCACCCCTCCAGAAATGAAGACAGAACACAGCAGACATCAGTCTTCATCTACGCAAACTTCAACGTCCCGAACGCTAATAAAAGCAGACAGAGTCATAACAAAATATACGCAGTTATAATCGATTTCATTGAACACGAGCCCTTAAAAACGAAACAGCTGTGCGTGCGCTGCCTCCTCACAACAATCTGACATCCGATCCAAAGGCTTAGAAACCACAGCCATTATTAGGTAAGCAGAAATCAAACTACAAATCAGCTCTAGATGTTACCACCACCCAAAACACACTGACACGTTCTTGACCAAAGATCCTGTATTCTGACCGTCTGTGTTTTTATGTCACTGCCAATAATAAAGTGTGTCTGAATAATGATAAACAGCCAGTGCTGTATTGTTGGAGCTGTTTAATGGTGCGGTGCTCAAGGCTTTGCGGGGTGTGTGTAAAAAAAGCAGGACTTTTTACTGCATCCCATTAATACTCCCCGAGCAGTAGATACCTAACATGGCAGGAATGCGTTTTAGCGAAAACCTGCATCCCACTCTCACTCCCACTCTTGGCGACCAACGGCTTTAAAATCGGGGACACACACAAACTTACACATACTCATTGTTTGACCCTCCACCTCGCATATCAGTCTCACAGACATTCTCATTCAATCTCCTTCACAAAAACACACAGGTCGGTTTTTTGTTATTTATGGGGACTATACACTCAAAAAAATGCTGTTTGCTGCTTGTGCTTGTACAAACTACTTAAACAACACAATTCTTGAGTTATTTTGCGACAACTTTATTGCTTAAAGGTCAATCTACTTAAATTTGTAAAAATAATAATAATAAGTTAATTCCTGAATAATTTAATGTTGTCCGAACACAAATCGATTGTTTAACCCTGTGTTTTTTACAGTGTACATTGTAACCAATGCAGTTGTCCCAACACAAATCGATTAAGTTAACTTAACAAATTTAAGTGGATTGAACATAAAACAATTATGTTGTTCCAAAAATCTCAAAATTTGTGTTGTTTCGACTCATTTTAAAGAAGCAGTTCAAACAAGCAGCAAGATATTTTTCTTTCCAGTGTAGGCGTAATGTAGGCCTATTTGTACTGTAAAAACATGGTACAAAAACTCGTATTATATGGCCTTACCCAACAGGCCCAGGAAACACGTGAAAAATAACCCGTTAAGTATGATTTTAAACAGTTTTAGATTATTATGAATATAGGGCTGTGCAATATGACAATATCATATTGACAAAATAAAAGTCTATCATTTCATGTTATGCTCTATCATTTAGATCGTGGTGTCGCAAAATACACTGTTTATGGTAATCCTTTTTCATCATTTATATGAGTGCAATATTACACGGCATTAGTACAATGTTAACATTTTGCATTTTATTTAGCAATAATTTAAATCTTTATGTAGCACCTATAATTGTATTTTTTTTTAAATGTTTTATATTTTATTAAGTTAACATTTTGCATTTTATTTTGCAATAATTGACATTTTTATGTAAAACCTGTAATCATAATTAAAAAATGTTTTATATTTTATTAATATTTATTTGATATTTTTCAGATTTTGACTCAAACATTTGCCCTGAAGTTTTTAATAAAGAGAGAAATGTAATGCACATATGACCAGTGTTAGAGAAAGTTACTTTTAAAAGTAATGCATTACAATATTAAGTTACTCCTCAAAAAAGTAACTATTTGCATTATTTAGTTATGTTTTATCTTACAGTAAATAATGCATTACGTTACATTTGAGTTACATATGCATTACTTTTCCTTGCCTGGCTGAGGCTTGATCTCTTTCAGAACTAGCGTGTTTTTTTCTTCTTCTTTCTTTTAAATAGAGGAGCTCTGCAATTAACAACACACGGTATAACCTTCATTTACCTTTAAAAAATATAATGGAAATAATATAAATTCAAAATCAAACCAAAAGTGCTTCAGGGGTAGTTAATGTGTCGGTGCTCGTTGGGTAAGGGATTCATAAAGATAAACAACAAAATCATAAGCCCAAGGCACTCGAAAAGTAAGTGAAAAAAGTTAATTAATTATTATTAACGTTTTATAGAATAGCCATGTTAATAAAGGCTTTTACATTTTTTACACTTACTTTTCGAGTGCCTTAGACTTATGATTTCAATGTAAATAATAATTCAGGATAGTGTTATCTTACGAGAAGGTTCTGACCCCAGAGCTGTACATGCTGTATATACAGATTACTGAAAGTTTAAAGCAATGTGTGTAACAACTCGATGCGGGACATAAATGAACAGGAACACGGGATTAACAATAAGACGGATTGTTATTTATTTGTTATTTATTAACAAAACACTTACAAGATACAAGCACTGGATGAGACAGGACACGCAGACAGGACATCGACGTAGGAACAATACAATACTGGACAACGAAGGACACAAACAGAAGGGTATAAGTATACAGGGATGATGATTAACTAATAAGACACAGGGGATGAACACAGGTGAAACTAGTGAACACTAAAGACGACGGTAAACAGAACAAAGGGATCACATGACCACAACAAAAGCACATGGACACAACAGAACACTGACTGTGTGTTTGCTACCTTTGTACTTTTTGTCTTATTAGGGAAGTAAAATCACTGTCCATCGAGACAATCCCCTTTTCTTTTTCATCGAAGCATCGGCTGCAGAAATATAAGGCTCTGGCCTGCCATCTTCATTTCTGTCTTCCTTTCATTCTAGTTAATTGTAATTCAGCAATTTATTTATTAAAAGCCATTAAACTAAAAAGTAAAATTTTAACTCAAATATTCTTACTTTTTTTTTAAAGGAATGCATTACTTGTTGCGTAGAAAAGTAATATTATTACGTAACTCACTTGTAATTACTTGTAATGGGTTACCCCCAGCACTGCTTGTGAATGAGTGCATTTCTTCTGAGTATATACTATAAAACGTAAAAAAGAAATAGTCCATGACATGTGGTCAATATATAAACTATTAATTGACAAAATTTACAGAAATGGTACTATATTGCGATATATATTGTTATCAGGATTAAGATGATTTATATCGCCCACCCATAGGATACAAGCATGTTCTTATAAACCACCTCAACATTGTAATTCCTAGGTCATACCCATGTCATTATACAAATCGGTGTCCTCATAAATCACATAACCAAGCACACACACACACACACATTCTCACACACAACGGGGACTGACTTCACAGCTGCAGTGTCAGTGAAGACACACAATGGCTTTCAGTCCAGCCCCGTTATACGCATCTGGAGAAGTGTTTGTTCCAATGTCTGAGGAACCATATCTGCCAAAAATGAGATGACGAAAAAAAAGCATGCACGAGGAAAAAAAGATAGCAGGGAAGAAAAAAGAGAGAGAGAAGGGATGAAGTGATTGCAACAGAGCTGACACATATAGAGTCAAATGGATCATGGGGGTTCTGGAAAATCTCCCAACACCCCCCACCCAATCTTTTTCCCCAAGCTATGACGCATCGATTTATTCTCCACAATGAGAGCCAGACGCATGTAAAGGAATTCCTTACACTAAACAGGCCTGGTAGACTTAAAGTACTCATATATTTTCTATTCGTAACACTCAAGCCTATGAAGCATTAAAGCACCCGTGACTAAAGTCAACAGGGACGGCGAGCAATCCTTCGTATTTATGTGATCAAACGGGCCGGCCGAGAAGAGGGGAAACTGCATTAAAGATGAAATAAATTCAAATAAAATGAGCGCAGAACATTTAACATGCTGGCTCTGGAGAATAGGGATGTGTGTTGGGGTTTATGGCGTTTTCAAAGAACGTTTTCTTCTTTGTAGGCCGTATCTATCATGGAGATAGGGTCAGTGTGTGGAAAACATGACATTTTCTTTGCACCCAGTAATGTGATTCGATGTGTGTCAGACTATATTAAAGGGATAGCTCACTCAGAAATAATAATTCTGTCATCAGCTGCTCTCTATCATGTCCTTTCAAACCTAAGAGAAAGACAGGAATTGTCTCTATGGTGTGTTTTTTTCTCGTCTGCATGGTCAAAGAGCATTTCGGGGTTTTTTAAATATCAGTTTTCATTTCTTGGGTGAACTTTCTTGCTGGATGGAGATTTTTGTGAATCAAGCTCCAGATGTGTCTGGCCAGTAATTTATAAACGACTACATCAATAAACCCGAAAACTTTATAGAATTATAAAACATTTTACATGCTCTGCTGCAAAAATAACATCTTGTGCACTCAAAAAAATGAAATTTGCTGTTTGTTCAAACTACTTATTTAAAATAAGCTGAAGCAACACAATTCTTGAGGTTTTTTGGGACAACTTAATTGCTTAATGTTCAATCAACTTAAATTTGCAAAAACTAATAGGTTAACTTAATTACTTCGCGTTGTCCCGACACAAATCGATTGTGTGGAACCCAGCATTTTTTACAGTGTGGTTTGGCTAACTATCTCCCAACCTGGTCAAACAGGTCTATTGGTTGTTTATTGCTGCTTTTAAAACTTCAAATTAGACAAAACATGCAGAGAAATAAGTTAAAAACAGTAATCCACAAATCATTTTGGTTTCCTAATCATACAAAAAGGATATTTAGAAAATTACAACAGTTTTATTATTTATTTATTTATTCTTCTTCTATACAATCAAACTATTTATTTAAGATGAGATGAAACAACACAATTCTTGAGTTTTTTTGGGGGACAGCTTAAACTTTGATGTTAAGAAGTTAACTTAATTTTGTCCTGTAACAAATCAATTGTGTGGAACCCAGAATTTTTACAGTGTAAGCTAGCCTTTTAAGTATAGGCACTGCACACTTAACCTTTGTTGTTGTATTTCCTTCTTTTCTAAGTGTCTGTTTAGATAGAATCTGTGTATGATTTCTATGCAATTGCATTTGTTTTTTCCAAAATTAATTGTATTTCTCATGCACTGAACTACAAATCTTTAATTCTGTATAGCACTCGCATACACCAAACTACCCAGGCTATATTGTGACAATTTTATACAGAGCTTGTTCATATGTCATTCACTTGGTATATAGAGTATATCACAATTAATTCCTTAAAAGTTGGTCAAATTGAATTTTTGTTGATTAGTTTATTTTGGGGCAGCACGGTGGCGCAGTGGGTAGCGCTCTCGCCTCACAGCAAGAAGGTCGCTGGTTTGAGCCTCGGCTGAGTCAGTTGGCATTTCTGTGTGGAGTTTGCATGTTCTCCCCGTGTTGGCGTGGGTTTCCTCCGGGTGCTCCGGTTTCCCCCACAAGTCCAAAGACATGCGGTACAGGTGAATTGGGTAGGCTAAATTGTCCGTAGTGTATGTGTGTGAATGGGTGTGTGTGGATGTTTCCCAGTGATGGGTTGCAGCTGGAAGGGCATCCACTGCGTAAAACATATGCTGGATAAGTTGGCGGTTCATTCCGCTGTGGCGACCCCAGATTAATAACGAGACTAAGCCGAAAAGAAAATGAATGAATAGTTTATTTTGTTGATTAGTTTATAATCTTTATATACCCTCAACTATACTACAGCAGCATTAAATTAAATATACAGACAAAATTAATTTAATTAAACAGTAATTCTGAATCTGATTTTGTCAGATTTTCATATTTCTGTTCCTGAAATGTATCATAAAATACACTAATAAACTCTGTTTGTTCATATTTAAAGAGATAGTTCACTCAAAAATAAAAAAGTACTCACTATTTATTTAAAGTGGCTCCAAACCTTTATGAGTTTCTTTATTCTGTTCAACACAAAAGAAGATTGGAAGAAAGCTGAAAACCGGTAACCACTGACATTCATAGTAGGAAAAACTAAAACCAAGGGAGTCAATGGTTACAGTTTTCCAGCATTTGTCAAAACATCTACTGAGTTCAACAGAAGAAAGAACCTCAAGCAGGTTTGGAAGGCGTGAAGGACGAGTAAATAATGACAGAATTTTCAGTATTTGAGTGAACCCTTCAGCCGGAAAAAAGCTTGTAAAGCAAGACAACTGTCTGCACGTAATCTTGCATAGCTCCTCTCCCTGTTGACAGCACTAAACACCCTCGCTAGAAATCATCCGACAGGGAATCAGTAGCAGACATGAGCGATCAAGCCCTGAGGAATTGTCTTGCATGCCCATTCATTTCTCACCCCTTCCGGTGCACTTCCACATAGAGGCCAGCGATGATCCTGCAGTGCGAACGTCGCTCCGCTCCCTTTCTGACCATCCAACCACAGGCCTGGACCAAGAGAAACCCACCAGACATCTGTGTTCCATCTCCAGCAGACCCTCGTATAGACAAACATACGCCGCGGCTCACACACGATGCTCGTCTCCTGCTGTTTATGGCTAAAACAGACGGAAAGGGTACAGATATATATTTGCAAAGTGAGGAGAGGAGTAAAGCTTCGAGTCCCTTTAGTTTTACCGTGGACCGTTTATCTCAACACGACAGGAATGTTTATGTCAGCTGAAGAGTAGAAGTGATAAACGTAATTTGTTGGACATAGTTAAAAGTCTTTCAAATGTAGTTGTTTTAGTCTGATCAGTCTTATTTTGTTGAAGTTATTTATTTTACCTTTACACAAATATGGGACTGTGGGGTAAAGGTCATACCCAGTTTCAAAACCCAGTTTCAGTTTGATGCGTGTGTGTGTGTGTGTGTCTGTGCTTTTTTTCCTTCCTGTATATTTAATGACCTACATGTCTCTGCCTGTTTTAAGTCGTAGACAAGAACCATACAATACGATTACAGATAATAACAAAGCCTGTGATTTTCATGTGAAGGATGACGTGAAGCTCTTAAGAAAAAACTTTCCAAAGTGAGGAAGATTAACCAAAGGGAATATTATTACTTGGAACAACTTGGGAAGATTTCCAATTTTCCATGAAATTTTGCTTAAGAAGCAAGTTTCTTATGAAAGGTTCATAAGAATTTCTCATTTGCGATTGAAAAAAACATTGTATTTCTTTTAAGTATTAACTTTCAAGTAACTTAAAGTAACTACAACACATTCATTTTTACGGTTATTTTTTAATTGTATTAACTTATTGTCCTGTTTTAGAGAAATTTTTCACCCAAAACTAAAAATTCTGTCATCATTTACTCTCCTTTGATTCCTTTCCGTTTGACTTTTTTTCTTCTGTTAAATACAAAAGAAGATACTTTGAAAAAAGTTGGAGTCTTGAAACCATTGACGTCCATAATATTTGTTTTTCCTTCTATGAAGGTCAATGGTTACAGGTCAACATTCTTCAAAATATCTTCTTTTGTGTTCAACAGAATGAATGAAGAAAGTTTGTGGATGCGTAAATATAGTGAGTAAATTTACCTTTTTGGGTGAACTACCATTAAAGTATAGCAGCCACATCCTGGTCAAATGTTTGAATGTAAAGTGATTTTTAAAGATGTAATCTTTTAATGACGTTCACCATCAAAAGAGAATTTACTTGCAGGAAAAGAAAATTACTTAGATAATTAGACATGGACAACAAGAAAACAAAAACTTCAGAGGGAAAATGCTGGAACACAAACATCTACCAAGCCAAGTTTGCTAGTTTAAATAAGTCAAATATTGTAATTACACATTTTTAAATTGCATCATAAGTTTATACTTGGGCCTCACGGTGGCGCAGTGGGTAGCACGATCGCTTCACAGCAAGAAGGTCGCCGGTTCGAGCCTCGGCTGGGCCAGTTGGCATTTCTGTGTGGAGTTTGAATGTTCTCCCCATGTTGGCGTGGGTTTCCTCCGGGTGCTTCGGTTTCCCCTACAGTCCAAAGACATGTGCTATAGGTGAATTGGGTAAGCTTAATTGTCTGTAGTGTATGTATGTGTGTGAATGAATGAATTAATGAGTGTGTGTATGAATGAGTATGAATGTTTCCCAGTGATGGGTTGCAGCTGGAAGGGCATTCGCTGCGTAAAAAACATATGCTGGATAAGTTGGCGGTTCATTCCGCTGTGGCGACCCCAGATTAATAAAGGGACTAAGCCGAAAAGAAAATGAATGAATGAATGAATGTTACTATGTGAATAAAATCTTTGAGGATCATCCTAACTTAAGATGATTTTTAAGAATGTTCTTTTCAAGACTTTGAGTTCTTAAACTTTGTCTTAGTACAATTTTAAGATTAGAACATTCTTAAGAAGGTTTTTTGGGGAATGCAAAATATTCAGAACTTTTTTCTCAAATCTGGCCTAATGCAGTTGTGTCTTTAGAGACTATATATGTTCAAAATAACATCTTAAATCACCTTAATATGGTGTGGTGTCCTAACTGGTCTCTAAACACTTTCCAGCAAGTCTGACCTAAAGATTCCTTAAATTTGTTAAGACTAACAGACTAATTTATCTGGATTAAACACGCTTTTTGACCAGAGGACCTGGGTACACTATAGGGGGACTCAACAAACTCCCAACAGAGCCTCAAGATTACATAAATGTATTTATAAAAAATGGCAAACAAGCAAAGCATGAATAAATATGAATCAAGACCTTTATTTTAATTCACCCTCTCAAAATGTCCCCCCTATAAAGACCTTACTTTGAATAATACTATGGTCAACAGGCAAACAAGGAGGGGTCAAAAAGATCAATAATATCTTATTTAAAAGGACCAAATCTGGGATTTTCTGTAAGTGTGTGCTCAGCTGGCAGATTAAGCTATTTAGTACATGACAATAGAGTTTAAAACAATGAAAATAACTATTAATGATGTATTAAAATAATATTGCAATACAACATATATATCACAAGATATAATATAACATATGTATCAGTGCATAAGGGAAAAGATTAAGGAAGTCATGAAGACTTTGTAGCTCGTGTAGCCTTACCTTGAGAAACTCTTGAGACTCAACCCCTCAGCGTCTACACACACACACACACACACACACACACACTATTCCTCCAGCACTAGTGGCTGCATGTGTGTGTGGGACACTCTACCCTCCCACGGCCGCGCGCTGAGCCAACAAGAAGGAGTTTATTCAGCGTCCCGTCGCTGATTTCAATTTGTTTGTCACTAACCGCGTATCTAACCACGTCTTAGGAATGCCATGGCCACTCAGAACAACCAGGATTACTACAGGTCGGTCAGCAGCGAGTCCACCACATACATGATGGTCCCGGCTAACAGCCGCGGGCGGGACTCGCCGTCAAAGTTATGGATCGCGATGGTGGTGATCGTGGTGGTCGTCCTGCAGATCGCGTCAACCACGGGACTCTTTGTCTACTTAAACATGTCTTTATCGCAGGTGAGCCAAAGTTTGCACTCATTGTTTCTTTGGGTGAACTTTAAAAGTTTGTGAGCTTCCTGCCAAAAGTATTTTTGGGCACCACAGGCGCGTTCTCTGAATAGACAGCAACGTTTACTAATATTACTAATACTAATATTCCCCTAAAATGATGTCAGTGTAGGCAGCTCACTATGCTTTGGGATACAGTCAAGTCTGCAAACGAGGAGAACGTTTGCTAAGTTGCAGACTGGTGATGAATCAGTTAATATGACTAGATAAATTGCACCAGGATGAAAGGCATAAACCCGGTAAAAGGAAGCAAAACGGGACTGTGATTGGAAAATGGTTCATTTCTTGATACTTAATTTGATCACTTGCTGTCTTGTGAGGATTGACGCGTTAAAAGTTTTTCATTTACAAGTAATAAGCGCCATGATTCATATCAGAGTGTTTAGAATAACTAAATCACATTTGAAATGTGCATCTAGCAAAAATAAATAATTATATTAATAATAATAATAACAATAAATAGCAATAATAATAATAATAATAATAATAACAATTTCTATAATTATTTTTTGTATATATTCTTGGTTTGGTTTGCCTTATTTTAAATAATGTATTATTATTATTATTATTATTATCAATTGCTATTGCAATAATTCCAATAAAAATAATAATAACAGCAACGACAATAATAATACCTATTATAAAATCATTATTATAATTATTTATTTTAATGTGTGCGAACTGGCAGATAAAAACAGTATGCAAAACCACACATGAACCCAACAAAAACACGATTGCCCCATCAAAACAATCAGACAAGGAAGTAATGTAGTTGTTTTGCAACATTGCATTGTTTGAAACACGAAAGGTCCTGTTTACTGCCTCGTCTCGATGTAGTTTCAGGGTAATAGAAAGAAAACAACACGTGTTTATGATAAAATTGCATAGAATACAACAACACCAGTAATGTATGAATCTAAATCATAATGTTGAGATCTTCGAATAAACACTATTTGAACAGTTTCAAGTACTCGTTATGTAGTGCATATCAGTCATGTTCTACCTTTTTTAAATGATTGAATAATGTACGGTCAAACTTTCATCTATATATTTGAAGGCTAATCACATCAGTTCAACCAAAAACTAAGTGGTTCCAAACCTTTTTGAGCTTCCTTTTTCTGTTGAACTCAAAATAAGATATTCTGAAAAATGTTAGAAACCTGTAACCATTGACTTCCATAGTAGAAAAAAAAACAAATACTATGGGAGTCAATGGTTACAGGTTTTCAGCATTTTTCAAAATATTTTCTTGTGAGTTCAACAGAAGAAAGAATCTCAAACAGGTTTGTGATAAGTGAAAGATGAGTAAATGATAACAGTTCTGGGTGAACTACCCCTTTAAAAAAGGAAGATTACATTAGGATTCTGTAAGCACTGTTAAATATTAAACTCTGGACCCATATTAGCGTCATTTTAAAGTCAAATATGAGAAACAGAAAGCTCTGCGTTTACTAATAGGGCTGTAATAATCTAATTATAAACCTGCCCTTCGATCAGCAAAGCCTGTAAAACGATACGGCTTGGTGAGATAAGACAGATTGTTTCAAATAAACGCTCTACCTCGGAAGGGAAAAAGAAAGTGAGGTTAATTCACGGTCACACTGCGAGACTGTAAACACAAAAAGAGAGGACGGCGGCAGAAGCTCCCACACAAGCCATCACCGTTCAGAGTTCCGGCTGACCTATTTATAAGTAACTGCGATTGACAAAATGCTTTTAGATTAGTTGTCGGATTGAGCTGGAAGGTGGTGTTGGATCGGGGTGTTTACTTTCAGGACAGCAGATTTAAAGTGACAGTTGAGGTTTTTTCATCTGTTGAACACAAAAGAAGATATTTTGAAGAAAGCTGAAAACCTGTAACCATTGACTTTTCCTACTATGGAAGTCAATGGTTACAGGTTTTCAGCAGGATATCTTCTTCAGTGTTCAACAGAAGAAAGAAACTCATAAATGTTTGGAACCACTTGAGCGTGAGTAGGCTAAATAGTGAATAAATGTTAATTTTTGGGTCAACTATTACTTTAAACAAGACCCAGTCTCCATCTCTACCCATCCGACATGCTATACGTGTAGTTCTAGACAGTGTCCTCATCAACAATAACAGAAATTCATTGTAAAGCAATATCCTGCGAGCTAATGTTTGTCTCCTCTCGGGCTCCCCATGATAAACCTCCTGTGACATTTTCCACTGCCAAGATCCACAATGTCTCAGTCTTTCACCCTCTTGTCTTCCCCCTCTCCTTCAAAGTCGATCTTTATTCATATTGAACTTTCCTCTGTCTTTCCTTTTTCATTCGAACTTTAATACCATGCTTTTTGTTATTCCGAACATATAATTACAGCTAATTGTGGTTGCTTTTCTCTGATAATTCTTTGCGGATTCAAGTTACGTTAACGTCTGCCAGGCCCAAAGAAGGCATGGATAGCTTCCAACGTTACACAGACCTTAAATTAAATCTTAAACACAAAAAAACTGACACGAGGACAAAGCCTTTGATAAACAACAGTGACTTTGAGCCATTTAAGACGTTTTTGTAATTTGTGGTCCTGTGCTGAATTTGATTAGGGATCACAGTGTAGATTTTAGTTTTTGTCTTTCCTAAATAAATCAAAGTAGGCCGAGCCACCAGTACAGTAATTCACTTCTCTGTGTAAATTTTGTGTAACGCACAAGACGCAGGCTTTTCTAATAAATCTGAGAACGGTTTGAAACATCTCCAGGCTTTCTGGGGTTTTTTTGAGACCCAGGTTGTGATGAGGTTTCAGTTGTACAAGAACAAAAAGCCTTAGGAAAATATTTTCAAGGATTAAACATCACCATGGTGTTTGCTGAAGGATTAAAGCCTTTTTTTTGTTTTAATATCCAGAGGGACTGCTATCGATTAAAGATATTTAATTGAGAGATATTGAGTGTGAATGCACTGAAAATAGATACATATCTCTCTCTCTTTCTCACACACACACACACACACACACACACACACACACACACACACACACAGCTGTTGCCTAATGAACATTCTTCAAGACTAACATAAATATCCTGTGCTCACTCTTGGTGCACTGGCCAGATGGGATGCTCACACAGTGTTGTCCTAAAAGATGAGTAAACACCTCCATTTTACCCCATTATCAGAGTCTACAAGGACAAACAAAGTCCTGGTTTACACCAAGAGCAGTGCTAACAAACACTGCTACTCCCCTCATTGAGCGCCATTAACGCTGTAATGAAAACTCTGCGAACTCTCATCCATCTGTACTTGACGACGATCAAATGTAACATGAAAAAGTACTTTTCTAATGCGATTAGCTCCAAAAATGGCTATTCGGTGAAGTAACTTGTGTTAAAATAAGTTCATAATTACTCCAATCTGTCCATGTCAAGTTTTATGTTTGTATTAATTATGTGCACAGAAGAAGAAGAAGGAAAAAAAGTGCTTCTCAAGGGGTGCTTATATATTCTAGCAGGATGGCTGTTGGGGCCCCAGTTGGATTGGGGAAAGAAGCTGGGGTGCACTGACAGGCACGTAGTTAGTATTCTGGAAGTGTAACTTTCAGTCAGACAGAGCAGAACGAGACGGTGATGGCCCGAGACTTCATAGAACACCCAGAGGGCTTTAAAAACGCATCACAATGGACTCTTAATAAGGCCTGTCTTCATTGGCCATTTACCAGAGATTTATGAACCAATGAGGGAGCCAAGACAAAGGTGATTATAAGGGAAAAAAAACAGTTGTTACCCATGGCAACTGGGGGATTTTTGCTGAACACAATGGGACCGGTCATTGTAAAGTCGAATGTTTGTATGTACAGGTGCGTACTAGAGGACTGATGGCATGCAGAGTATGCACTGTATCAGTATCAGTGTTGGGCACGTTCCTTTAAAAGAGTAATTAGTTATAGTTACTAGTTACTTCTCACAAATAGTAACTGAGTTATGCATAATTATAAAAATAACTAATTACCAGGGAAAGTAACTATTGCGTTTCTCCTACTTTGTCAAAGTAGATTAGAATTACTTGTCACTGAGAGACTCTTTTTTTTGCCTGGGCATAAGTTGCACGATACATAAACATTCTTGTCCTTCACCTCAATGAGGGAAAAGTAGTGCTTATATTTCTAGTTTGCAAAAGCTACCTTTGAACTTGTTGGATTTGCCATCGTTCTGACCCCTGGTCGTTGGCGTGTGCTTGTGTGTGAACGCCCGCACTACTCTGCCTCTGATTGGCAAACGATGTAAATATGCGCTATCTAAGCCAATCATCACGTTCTCAGTTACACCACTTTCACAGACACACCAGTCATCATCACTGGTTGGTCATGTGTCCCGCCCCAGCCCCGAACACATACACCCACCCCAGAGAAAGAGAGGTCCTATGGCTGAGAGAGACGTAGCTTGCATGAAAACCGCTTCAGTGTCCTCAATTATAGTAAAGCGTATTTGTTTTTGCCAGTAACGGTAACGGTGTTGTAACGAGGGAAACAATAATTCATTTGATTACTCGTTACTGAATAAAGTATTGCCATTAGTAATGCCTGTTTAATTACAGCGCCGGTATTACCATCACTGATCAGTATACAATACGGAATACATAGTTAATGTTAGTTGTAGGGCTGCACGATATTGTAAAAAACTGACATCGCGATATTTAGTTAATATCCAATACAAGTTCATAAACGAAGACCTCAATAACTCTACATGGAAAGAATTCATTATTTTACATAATTTTACTTATATCTGTATAAAACATAAGAAACACTTTGCAAGCATAGATTAATCAAATAAATTAATTGTTTTGTGTTTTATGCCTTTCTGTGGAGTCTAACAGCATTGAAGAACAGAAATTCAATATCAATCAAACGTAAAATATCTGTATAGTTTTCGTTGTATAAATAAATACAATCAGTCTTTGTTAAATCTGTAAACTTTCGAATTTCTTGGTTTAAATTCGTTTGATATCTTAGTCACAGATCTTAAAAACACATCTAAAATCTTTCACTTTATTTGGGTTAAACTTTGCAATGACTACACAAATCACGTTCTGATCACCTTGCTATTATAATCCCAACTCAACATTGCAGATCCTGCGGTGTGACTATTGCAGATTCGCACATTGCGTTATGACGCTAAAAGTATATATATATATATATATATATATATATATATATATATATATATTGTGCAGCCTTAGTTAGCTGTACTTACTAACATGAACAAATAATAAACAATGCATTTATTAAAGTATATTTTCATGTTTGTTAACCTTAGACAATGAAAATAGAGCTGCTCATATCCTGTTAACTCACAGTGCATTAACTAATGTTAACAATCACAGTGTTGGATTTTAATAATGCATTGGTAAATGTTGAACTAGGTTTAATAAATGCTGTACAAGCATTGTTCATTATTAGCTCATGTTGTTAAATGCATTAACTACGTGTCCCGTATTGCAGTGAGCATTTGTTTGTGTCACACGCCTAGATCAAGGTTCACTTTCAGTCATGTGCTAATTTTAGAGAAACTTGTCATTGGAGGGAAAGCACCCACTCAACTTGTTTGCATACTTTTCATTGTCTGAGTCTAAATAAAAACTCAAACTTTGCTCAAAATAGGGGTTTCCCTTCATAGCACGACTTGACATATTGCTTAAAAGGACAAGGCCACGGCACTGCTTGCTCAATGCCAAGACAGGTTTCGACTTCTGTGTGGTCTTCCAGAGAAGGAAAAGAAGCGAGAGAGCAATCTCCTCAAGAGTTCGCCCTTTGCCAAATGCGCAAATTGAATATTTAGCAGGAATTTGCTTTGAAGACTTGCTTAGACAAACCTGTTGCCCTCTGGGAACTCGTCCGGAGATGCAGAGCTCTCGCAGATCATTTAGATCACCACCAACTTTCAGGCTGCTTTCCTTTCTTTGAGACCACAGCGGTGGTGGTGGTGGGGAAGGGGAGGACCTAGAAAAAACATACACATGGATCAGGGACAGCCAAAAAAAGAGAGGAAGGGTGAGACGTTATAGTGAGATGCAGAGACAGAGAGCCCCTGGCATGGATTTAAGTTACACGCCTGGTTTCTCTTATTTAATCCTTTCCCAAAAAAGCAATGGATGTGGAGTGAAGCAGAAAGTTCAGTGGTGGCTTCTTTTCCCCAGCTAGAGAAATCAGGGCTAACACTGAAGCATTGTTTCCCACTTCCTGCTACCCTTGCTGGGATCAGAAACCCTCTGGAGTGCCACCAGTGACTCAATACCACCATCTATGTCGATTTATGTTCTTTCACCATGATTGGAGCTACATTTAGTTTTTATTCTTTGTGTGGGTCGACCCATCTGTGAACCATTACTCATAGCAATGCTGTTCTAGTTTACATGTATTAGGGCGTAGCGCCATTGACCCGGAGTCGTTCCATTTATTCGGTGTAACTCACAATGACAAATGATCAGCTGCTGGCTCACACTTCTCCACACCCTGGACAGTATACTTCAGATTCCAGGTCATGCGCAACTGACCCATTTCTAATCGAGAAATTGCAGGAAATAGGCACTTACTGAGCAAGACGTTGTTTACTGTTGTGAAGGTTTTGAACATGTACACGCAAGCACGAGATATAGGGCGCGTCAGATAATACGTGATCTATCCGTGAGCTGTCAGAGGGTGTTTGTGTTTTCCTGCTAAAAGTAGCTTGGGTGGTAAATATATCCATTATCAGAGAAGCTGGCAGTAAATTGCAGCACTTAAAACACTTTACAGGAAGACTTAATTGGTTCGCATTAATTAAAGCTTGAGGTGTCATGAACCTTAAGTCAACAGTACTTTAACAGGATTTATTTATTTACCTGTTTCAGATTGTCTTTTATTTTCTTTAGAAACCCTTACAGGAAAAACCACGAGCTTTGCTTGTGCCTTACAGGTTAAAATAACGAGAAATATGTGAAGCACAAGTGAAACGTATGACTTTAGAACATTTTTGTGTGAAATCCGTCTGATCACGAGAACAAATGTGTGGAAATGTAAAGGAAAATGTTTTATTACGACATGACATTAACTGATGGCACAAAATGTAGAACATCAAACATTGGTTCGATACTTTTCAGGTTTACTTGAATAGCACTTTTCACAATAATTATTGTTCCAAAGCATCTGTTGCAGTTACATAACATTACATTGGTGACAGGTCTTCTGAATTAGTAAATGTTTAATACATAATGTTAAACATGAATAATGTTAATTACAAAAAATGTTTGTCATTTGTGTCTGTTCAAATGCACCACTTGAGTAATGACCTTATGAAAGCAATCTGACTGATGTGTTTTCGACTATCTCTGAAAGTGGACAAGATCAAGATCTTTTAGACCCCGTTTGCTCTTTATATATGATTGTAGTTATGTGTTTTAGTAAAACATCATTTTTGTTTTATTTGGCAAAGTACTGAGGACATTTCTTCCCAAATTTTTTATTATCATTTAGAACATTTTTTGTATTAAATAACATTCGAATACATTTTGCTCAAACTTATACATAATAAATGCAGAAATTCCAGAGAAACAAAGAATTTTCACAGTCTCTACATTTTTTCCATAGCTGTATATACGCTAAGCCAGATAACCAATAAAAGTAAAAAATAAAATTCAAGTTTTTTGTTTCGTCTAAATATCTGAAGAATTTTAAATGTTTTATACTGTTTATTCTTGTATTGGGTGGCACGGTGGCTCAGTGGTTAGCACTGCCGTCTCACAGCAAGAAGGTTGCTAGTTCGAGTCCCAGCTGGGCCAGTTGGCATTTCTGTGTGGAGTTTGCATGTTCTCCTCACGTTCGCATGGGTTTCCTCCGGGTGCTCCGGTTTCCCCCACAGTCCAAAGACATGCGCTATAGGTGAATTGAATAAAATAAATTGTCCATAGTGTATGAGTGTGTGTCTGAATGAGAGTGTATGGGTGTTTCCCAGTACTGGGTTGCGGTTGGAAGGGCATTTGCTGCATAAAACATATGCCAGAATAGTTGTCGGTTCATTCCACTGTGGCGACCTCAGATAAATCAGAGACTAAGCCGAAGAAAAATTAATGAATGAATATTCTTGTATTTAGCATTGTCCACTTGTGCTGGATTGACAAAAACTCTTAATACCAACTGCAACGAGGCCTAAAAGGAATTTACATTTACTCTGCCATGCGTTTGTTGAGCAATGATTGAACAATGAATAATATATTTATAGAGAAATACCAAAATAATACACACTATACAGATTCTTTATTGTTAGTTCATTAAACCTAATGCAGTAAATAATTACAAATTAAAACGCATTGTAGGTGGTGCAGTCGCCTTACAGCAAGAAGGTCGCTGGTTCGGAGTTTGCATGTTCTCCCCGTGTTGACGTAGGTTTCTTCCGGGTGCTCCGGTTTCCCCCACAAGTCCAAAGACATGCGCTATAGGTGAATTGGGTAAGCTAAATTGTCCGTAATGTATGTGTGTGAATGAGTGTGTGTGGGTGTTTCCCAGTACTGGGTTGCAGCTGGAAGCGCATCCGCTGCGTAAAAATGCTGGATAAGTTGGCGGTTCATTCTACTGTGGTGACCCCTGATTAATAAAGGGACTAAGCTGAAAAGAAAATGAATGAATTAAACCGCATTGTAAAGTGTGACCCAACTATTATTCTTTATGTACATTGACCCATGAGACAAAACCAAAAAACGGGTTGTCGTTCAACATATAAAAGAGTCTGTAAGTGCTTCCAGGACTAACGCCATGGTCTTAACGTCTTAAGCTCTTCCTGTGAGCGCAAGCCCTGCTCAACATGGGGGACCCTCATTACCTGCCCGACTCGCTTTGAAAACCGTAAGGCGGCGAGAGTTAACGAAACACACCTTCTGCTGCCACGCTCCACAGGCGACTGGAGAGTCATTAAGAGCTTTGGCGGACCGTGACTCAAGACTCTGAAATTGCACACAGAGATCCTTAACTGGCGACATATATATTTCTTGGAGAGGCTGCAGAGTTTCTGAGCGTGGAGAGAAAGAGACAGAAAAAAAATCAGTGCAAGGGTTTCAGAGCAAGGTCATTCAAAAATACCTCATTATGTCGGACATACCTCTCCAGCTGGCTCAAGCTGAACTTGTTGTACCCCATTGGCTTTCCATAGCAAGCCATTGCTGATGTCCTCATCTACTTTCCCGGCAAGGGTCAAGAGGGACACGTGCCCTCATTTTGATGTTCAGCCTGTGCTTCGGACTGTTTCCTCATCGAGTTCGCAGTTCACCTCCTAAATCAAAGTGCAGTTCTCATTCATTGTTCTTTGGGATGATATGTTGCATTGAAAGCACATTTTAATTTAGTGATCGAGCATGTGATTTGGGTTCTAACTTCTATCCTATTGACAGGTTAAGAATCAGGGGGTTACAGAAGAGCTGCGGTGCCTGGGCTTGCTCAACGTCCTGGGTAAAGATCAGGACATTCCCGAAGACCTGGCCCAACTGTTCGGAGAGCCTTGCATGAAGCTTGCCGAGGGTATCAAGGCGTATATTTCAAAGGTGAGTACAGTACCAATTTTGGTTTGTTGTACACAATTCAGTCTTCTTTTGTTGGGATATCTGTTGAGGCAAGCTGTCTCTTAATAACATCTTTTAAAAACACACATCATCAATTCTTGGAGACAACAGTTGCTAGTGAAGGTCCCTCGCAGCATGAAGAAACTTGCTGTTACCATAAATGTGTCCTGGCAAGTGATTGCAATCTCCTCAGGGAAGAAAAGTGGATGGTTGAGTCATGGGAGTGTTTTTCAGGCATTTATGCTTGTATATGCAGCATTGTGGAGTGCAGCATTGTGACTCACCCTCTTGTCCCAATCTTGAACCAGTCTAGCAGTCAGAGCTCAGATTTGAAGGAAATGGCTTGGTTTTCCCCTGGCGTGGCTGGTTATCCCTTTAGATTCCAGCTTTTTCCCTTCACAGCCTTCAAGTGGTTGTGGCGTTAATAAAACCGACATGCTTGGAAGCCTCAGGCTTGGTTTTAAAACTAGTCTTGTTCTAAAGGTGTGATTACTGCTTGATGCTCTGCAAGTCAAACACTTCAGATCTTTAAAATATTTTTGTTTTGTTTATGTTTGTGCTTATGACCAAGGCTGCTCTAATAAAACAAAAACAGTAAAATGTCGTAAATTATCGTTAAATATGGTAACTACTTTTACAGTTCAAAAAAACTTTTATAATTTCTTATGTTTTTATAAATATTATTTATTCCACGGATGAGAACATTTATTTTTATTCATTTATATTCTCTGGATTTATTACTTACAGTTATGTGTTTGAGTAAAACATAATATTTCTTTTATTCTGTAAACTACTGATGACATTTTGTTTCTCGGGTTTTAAAAATAATAATCATTTAGAGCATTTTTTCGAATAAAATAACAAAAAGACGCCATTTTCGGTTTATAATTATTTTTAGACAATACAATACCAATGTTTTCACATTAGAAATATTAAGAAATCAATATTTAGTGGTAAAACCCTGATGTTTAATCACAACAAACGAAAAGATTTTTTTATTATGAGCAATTGCCATTTTTAATCAATCAATGATTACATACATACACACACACACACACACACACACACACACACACACACACACACACACACAGACACACAGACACACA
>CAIGQW010053631.1:18001457-18011470 GCA_903798125.1 Danio choprae
ACACAGACACACAGACACACAGACACACAGACACACACTTTCTCTCTCAAAATAACATCATTTTAATAAATAAATTTGGAAATAATATTATCAAAACATAGATTAAAACAAATATGAACATTGAATTCAAACCCATTCCCAGTAAAATTCCTAGTAAAAATAAAGTGGTCTCTTAATATATTTTCTATAGCTACACATACATGTTAAGGCAGATCACCAATTAAAATGAACAATAAAAATTTTTTTTGTCTAAATGAATGAAAAATAAAAACAAAAAGGACATATCCACCATCCACCAATAAGACTTGCACACCTACATAATATCAGACTAAATAAACAACCATCTGGGTGCTGATTAGCATAATAGCCCACACAGATTAAGCAACATCAGCATAAAAGCAATCAGTAGTTCTTTCTTTGAAGCAACCCACGCCAATGAATCATTTAAAGTACGACCAGGAAACATTCATTTACAAAGCAAATAGTGTTCGTTTTCCCTTCGCTGGAAGTGGAATGTCGCAATTTCCAATGCTTTTCTTTTATTATTTATTCATTTTCCGTGCCACCTCTTTGTTTACCCAAGTCCCTCGGCTCTGGGAATATACGTTATCGGATTTTATGGAGCATGTCTACCCCGTCCTGTCCCCCCCCCAATCGCTATGCACAACAGCCCGTGCGTACCGTCAAATCTTTCACTACTAATTGAGTAAGGCTGCAAACAATTTATTGGCACTCAGAGACAGAGGCATTTGCTTTATAATTAAAAACACATGCAGCACTTCTGAGAGATGCAATTATGGTGCGCTAAAGAATTCCCTGAACATGCTTGGGGATCGGTCAGTGGAAAAAGTAAACAAATAATGGAGGGTTTTGCCAGAACGCATGGGGCAGATTGTACACATAATGCGCAAAGAGAGACACTATAACGTTTGTGTGCAGGCTTTCTTTGCGCGCATGTTCACGCGTCAATACAAATAAGTGGACGAGAATTCAGATTTGGATGATTGCACACCGAGAAAGAAACGAGTCGGACAAGCACACGCCGAGGCTTCAGGCTTTTTTCCAGATTCATGTCAGCACAAGGGTAAAGCGTATACAGAAAAAAGAATGACGGGATAAGAAGGATCGAGAGTGTGTTTGCAGTGGAGAAGGAGCGAGGGATGAAGGAAATGCATGTTTCTGAAGCGAAGGTCTTCAGAATCCAGGGAATGCCAGAACACCTGGAAGTTATTATGGAGGACTCAAAAAAAGAAAAGAAAAGAAAAGTCTTACGTCCTCCAGATTCTCGACTTTAGCTGGACTCAGCACACAAATGGCGTATGAACGTGGATGCGCAAACCCATGACCATTTCCTGACTTTACAAGGGCTTTAACGTGGGTTTTAGATATATTAAGATAATGCACACGCTATCTTTGAGATGGAGATAGTTTAATGCACAATATGGTGGAGTCCTGTCATTTATAGGTCTGATTGTTTTGTTGTGCCAAATATTGTCACAGAAATGATTGCCATATGTGACATTGTAATTTTAAGACCATTTTATGCCACTGATTATATGATTATACAACAACATAATCATTTAAATAGGCATAAACTCTTTCAGGTGACAAAACTTTTCATTTTTAAAGAGATAGTTCATCCAAAAAATTCAATTCTGTTGTCATTTACTCACCTTTTACTTGATTCATACCATTAACTTCAGTTGAACACAAAAAAAAGATATTCAGAAAAATGTTGGAAACCTATTACCATTGACTTCCATAGGATTTGTTTTTCCTACTATGGAAGTCAATGGTAACAGGTTTTTAGCTTTCTTTAAAATGTATATTTTCTTGTGTTCAAAGGAAGAAAAAAAACTCCTAATGTTTGGAACCACTTGAATTTTGGGTGAGGTCATTAAAAAGGTCAATGCCCTAATATAAACTTCGCCAACAGTGATGTAGAATGTAAATGTCCTTTCTTTTACTTTAATGTGAAGGTGTGTCATTTTTTAGCCTTGAAACAGAGCTCTCATCTGTAAACCGTCAGCAGTTTCCAGGAAAATGCCAAAATCCACCTCGTCTTCACCTGTCAGTGACCATTGTTTTGAAATAAACTCAGGTTTAAATCCTGTCTGGCCAATGCACTTCAACAATATGGCCTGTAAGGCTTAGCAATATGGCAAAAATAAATTCAAATCTTTTCTATATTATAAAACTTACCAATTTGCGATGTAGATTTATTACGTTTGACTAGTCAACAAAACATATATGACATGACTCGGGTAACATTCCTGTTAACTATTTGGTTAAAGAATGGTGCAGCTCGCAAAAAGTGGCCAACATGGAGCAAAGTAAAAAAAAAAAGAAATATCTCTTAATAAAAGTTGCATGAAATATGAATGCAAATATTGTAGTTTAGAAATAATATAAGAAAAATGATAAATTGCTCAAAGGTTTATGTTCAGTTGTACAGGCTGACCCAAAAAGTCAAGGCAATTCCAATTCAAAAAGACAGAAAGAATAACACCAGCAGCAGGCTATTATTAACAGTAAATGTTCTGTAAAAACAGACAACTACAGCTCCTTTCAGCCTGTCACCAGACTGCAAACTTAAAATATCAAACACAAGAATAGCTGTGTACAGGATTTTTCATTCCGCCTGACTGCTTTTGTATTGTATTTTTTTGCAAACATGCTTTTAACAGATGAGTTTAGGTATTGTGCTCGATTCTCTATTGTTGTAGCTTTTCATGTAATGCCATGCTTAAAAACAAGGCACTTAAGTGTGTCAGTTGTGACATCATACGGCTGCATCATTACTTTAACATGTCTTACTTTATTTTGTGTTACTAATAAATGTATTAAAAACTGCAAATGTGATAAAATTGTGGCAAAACATTACATTTGAATGAATGGATATTGTATCAAAAAATAGTAATAAATCTTTAACAATTAGTCCAGTATAGGCTGAGAAGAGGCCATGTTTAGTGGCCCAAAGGCTATTGAACCACACGAGTGCCTACTGTATGAAAGCTGTTGGTCTGGAAGTGGTTGAAATTGGTCAAAACTACCCAACAGTGGTCAAGTTTCAGACCCCATTTACAGCTGTTTTTAGAAAACTCTGCATATGAGTAGATCCACTAAAATGCAGGTTATTAGCAGACGTATTTCTGGACTTATGGGACAGTTCATGTCGGAAATGGACCCTTTTCACAAGATTGTTATGACGCGTTTAACGGTCATCATCTTAAATCCTTGGAACTTTCAAATATTTCAATTTTTTTATGTATATATATTTCTATGTAATTATGTGTGTATAATATCATCTTCGCGTCAAATTACAAAACAATGAATTACCGCTTATGTGAGGCATTTCTAATGGACAGGACAGTAAATTTGACGTTGTTCTCTCTTCTGGCTGCCTTTATCAGTCTCACACATTTTTTTTTCCTTTTTCTGAAAGTCTTGATATCACCATTGTGGAGTTTTTCTTTTATTATTTCAGCAAATAGGATTGTAAAAAAAATATTTGTTGTACTCTCCCATTCACTGCATTCTAAGTTTACCCAACTATGAAGACTTCCACTTCTAAAGAACCCAGTAATGTGAAAAGGGTCCATTGTTGCGGATTTAAAATATACTAATTAAAGACAGACAGAGCATCACTCGTATTGACATTATTCTGTTTTGTCTGCACATATAATTAATAATGTGCTTTTGTGTCTTTGCACGCTGCAGTTATGACACTAATAACATGAACTCAGACTTCATTCACCCCAGTGGAAACCATATTTACGCAGCCTTTGTTTAGCCCATAAATTGTGGACTGTAGAAAATTATAGTTGTTTAGCAAGTGACCAATTTTAACCACAGCTTTATCAACTGTAGGTAGCGAGACTCCTCAGATACTTGATGTCATTTAATTGGACAAAAGGCAGTGCAGAATGATGTCATCAAAACTGTTGGTGTATCCCAAATCGCATACTTATGCACTATTCTACGCCATTGAGTAGTATAAATAGTGCAAGTAGTACATTTACACCAAATATTTGCTTTGCTTAGCAGAATGGGAGGAGCTATCTGGCACGGAGGTTGCATTACTTTATTTATTTTTAATTGTGCTAGCAAAATTCTCCAACGGAGACGATTATGTCGCCTCCTGATTGTGAATAGGTTTGTATTCATGATTCTCTCATCTCCGTATGCACCAGACACTTTCTTATCAACATTCTGTATTTCTGGAAAAACATCCAGCAATTCTTAGTGTGCTTCACCCAGGTGGGTGAGCTTGACAAATCACCTGTAGGACACACTCTTTTCCTTTTCCCTTTAATAAGCACCCCATACTTCTCGGAAAACATTGTGCAATTCTGAGTGTGTTTCACACATGTGAGTGGGCTTGTCTAACCACCTGTAGGGCACAGTCTCTCCTCTCTGTATGCTCGGAGCTCAAAACGAAATTTTGACTTGTCATAGAATTTATATACTGCAACTCTCTGATGATTTGAAGTGCTTCTTTTGTCCTCACTTGCAAGTCGCTTTGGATAAAATGATTAAAATGTATGTAACATTTGTTAGTTTGATGATTTATGAACTGTGAAAATAGATAGAATATCTGATTAGTAAATAAAAGTCAGTGTTTCATTTGGGATGACACTGAACTCAAACACTATTAAGTGTATGAGTGCATAGTGTCTCATTTGGGACGCAACATGAGTTTTAAATTCAAATATCTTTTAAATGTTACTTTTGTCAGCTTACTTATAGATAACTGGCACTAACACATTCATAATCGATGCCTAAAGATGTTGATTTAATGAGGAGTGTAGTGTAGTAGAGAATGTAGCACTTTTTTTGAAATTTCAAGATTACCCGATAGACTTTAGATAGGACTTGGCTTTGGATGCAAGAAACAGCTGACCTAAAGCTTTGCAAATATGGCCACAGAGGAAGCAAACCTTCCACGAAAGGCACTTTGGCTTTAATGTGACGCATAATGCAAAATGACTGTACGGCTAAACCCTGCAAGAGTTGGGTTAATTCATCCAACAGATGTCCACGTCCGCAGAGAATCACGCATATAGAAACCCAAATGCAAGTCAACAAATCAAAAAAGACGCTACAACATCTCGGCCAGAGTGAATACGATCCAACCCAGAAATAATATCAGCATTCCAAGGAACACAATATGCTCAGACTGCACCTGAACAGGACCCTGCAGCAGCCACTCGAGTCCTCTCAATATCCCCAAATCCCTCCTCAGTTTCCCGCAGAGCTAAATGGGAGGTTTTGTCCCCATTCTCCGCTGGTCTCAGATTCTCCTAATGACTCATTAGATGAGGAAGCATCTCGTCTTCGGGCCTCACATCCGCAGCGCTGCATCACCACCGGCGTCTGAAACAGATTTACGATGAAAGCAGTGATCATACTCGAGGCATTTCGCCAGCAGCCAGATTTTCCGCCAACCTCAGAACAAACACAAAGGCCATCTCTGTCTGCCCTGCAACCTTTATCTTCTGTATGATCACTGTGTTGTTTTGAGATGGTGCGGTTGCTTTTACTACATGCGGTTTTTGTCTGGATAAATATGTATATTGCTTTGTTCCAGAAGTCTACAGGAAACTACTAGCTTGGTTGATTTGGTAACAAGCGAACACAAGATTTGCTGGGGTGAAAGGGTGGGGGGGGGAGTTAATAAAGTAATGAAGGCCGGTCCAGTTGGTGTTCTCATGTTGCGCTGCGTGGAATACACGATGGCTCGCCTCCTGCCAAATATGTGCTGAGCTCTCAAAGCTGGTATTACTTAGAGTCAAATTTCAGCGAGCGCTCCGCAGCGACCTTCCGTCTGAAAAAGAGAGAGGGAGGAAAAGAAGAGAGATTAAGTCAGGTTTAAAGCCTCGGAAGTCTTCAAGCCCATTCGCCACAGTAAAAGAAAGACCGACTGTCACATTTTTAACACCCCATTAAGTGTCACGGTGGCACAGAGCCCTGATGAGACACAAATACACACACTACTAACACAGACTGCTGTTTTTAACGTGTAGGGTTGGGCTGCAACGGCTGTTTGTTAGACTTGAGACCTAAATGCGGACATAAAGTTCACACAAGGGGGTCGTGGCTTCTAGCTCGATATTAACACTCTGTTTAATTCTGTATGTACCATGATTTTTAGTTGTGTCAAGAAATTGGCATCTGAATCCTTATGAACACAAGTGTTATGGTTTTGACAGAAATTAAAGAGACATTTCATTTAAAAATGAACATTTCCTCACCGTTTGGTTCTAAACCTTTATGACTTTCTTTCCTCTGTTGAACACAAAAGAAAATATTTTGGAAAACCCAGCAGTCATTGACATCTATAGTAGGAAAAAAATGATTACAGAAGTCAATAAGAAGTGTTACAAAAGTTTTTTCCAGCATTCTTCAAAATATCTTTATTTATGACAGAAGGTAGAAACTCAAACTGTTGTTTAAACAACTGGAGTGTGAATCAATAATGACAATTTTCATTTATGGGTGAACTATCCCTTTAAACCTTTATTTAGTAAGGACACAATACACTGATGGAAAGTGACAGTAATTTAATGTTTAAAAGCATTATTTCAAATCAAGGTTTGCATAAATATGAGCCATAAACAAGTGACAACTGCTAAAAATTCATCCTAACCATCACATATATATATATACATATATATATATATATAGTGGGCTGCACGGTGGCGCAGTAGGTAGCACAATCACCTCACAGAAAGAAGGTCGCTAGTTCGAGCCTCGGCTGAGTCAGTTGGTGTTTCTGTGTGGAGTTTGCATGTTCTCCCTGTGTTGGCGTGGGTTTTCTCCGGGTGCTCCGGTTTCCCCCACAAGTCCAAAGACATGCACTATAGGTGAATTGGGTAAGCTAAATTGTCCGTAGTGTATGTGTGTGAATGAGTGTATGTGGATGTTTCCCAGTGATGGGTTGCGGCTGAAAGGGCATCCGCTGCGTAAAACATATGCTGGATAGGTTGGCGGTTCATTCCGCTGTGGCGACCCCAGATTAATAAAGGGACTAAGCCGAAAAGAAAATGAATGAATGAATATATATATATTGTTTTCTAAAAATAAATGATTTACACATCTGAAAAAAATAAAATAATAATATTGTATTATAATAGGCGGTTCATTCCGCTGTGGCGACCCCAGATTAATAAAGGGACTAAGCCGAAATGAAAATGAATGAATGAATTATAATACAAAAACAAACACACTTAAAACCATAAAGTCATAAATCCATTGAAATCCATCGATCTCCAAATAATCTTTAACTGTTTTCTATAGATGATAAACATTATGGCTGGGGGTATTAATTTAGGTATCAAATGTCCTGGTTCAAATCATTTCTGATTTGCTAGCTCTCATTCTGGATTTGATTCCACTTTATGTAGATTTAAAGGCACAGTAGGTCATTATTGCCGCTAGAGGGTGCATATTCATATCGGAGAAAGGCATATTTTTATGATGCCGTGGAATCATCAGAGTTGTCATCTTCATTAGGTACGGGACATGGTTGAGCTCAAGTTTTCAAAACGTATTATTACGGTAGTTCGGAGTAGTATAAAGCTGAAATCGAAACAAGGCCGCTGAGGCAATTGCTTATGAGAGACATGCAAGCACGAAAGCAGCAGAGCTTTTATTATGCCACAGTTATTATGCCGCTTCCGGTCGTCATCACATTGGGAAAAAGCAGCGCTGTTTTATCATACTAAATACATTTTAGGTTTCTGTTGTAGTGCTGCTCTGTGAAGTGTAACAAAACACACAACATATTAAAGCATCTTTGGTGTTTCCCTGTTTTCTATAAATCCGAACTGAAAATCTGTAATAAATAATGATATTAGCATGGCGACACAGGAGAACACTTAAAACTGCTTATTTCTCTAGATTTGAACATTCTTCTAAACATTTGAGATAATGCAAGTACAAAAGTACATTATATTTCTAAAAATAAACAGTGTTTATAAATAGTAGTACATCATGTTCTCGCTCGCATATCACTGGCAAGCCATCTAGATGACATACCCCTGCTTGTAGTATTTCATAAATATTTAGGTTACCCGAAGGATTATGTTTGATTTAAGTATAACAGTTCAGTGGTAAGCTTTCATTTACATTACATCTACACGGCCTAAGTTGTAACTTGCACACACCTGGCGCGAGCGGCCCCAGGTGAGGGGGAGGGAAAGAGAGAGAGAGAGATGAATTCTCACAGGGCTTAAGGTCAGATCCAGGAGACGTTGAGCTCTGTAGTGGAATGGCAAGGGCTCTGTTGAAGGGGCCCGGGAACAGAGGAATGGGGCCGACCTCAGACGGCAGCTAAGAATGGCAGGAAACTACTTGTAAGCATATACACACACACCCCATTCATTCAAAAGCCCATAACAGGCGAGCACTGATTTTATCCAGCAGAGATTGTGTGTGTGTGTGTACAGTATAGTCTATGTGTGTGCGCACATGTATCAGTACTGTGGGTTATTAGCCATTTACCTGAGTCAAAGTCTAGCGCTCTGATATTTATTGTTTGTGATGCTCTACGCCTCGAGGAAAGCAACAGTTATTTATTAATAATCTTCACTCACTGCGTCTCAGAGAAAACTCTGGCTGTATTAAAGTATTGGATTGCCGTCTCGACTATAAGCTCAGCTGGAGAGATCGCTAATGGCTTCATGCATGCACTCTCATTCGCTTCCTGCTCCTTTAACGGAGGAAAAATCTTCTGGAGCCGCACGCCTCTTCTGGCACATGGGTACGAGGGGCCAAAGGTTTAATGCTGGGTGTGTTTATTGTTATTGTTGAGGTCTTTGTATGGGTCTGTTCTCTGCCCTCCACCTCCTGAACTCTTGTTATGTTTTTCAAAAAGCAGATTGCACAAACACCGGGCCTTACTGACTCCCTGGCCCGGTGTGATAGATGCTTATTGGAATTTCGGAAAATCCAAAAGGATCCTAATGGGATTAGCTGAGAATCCAATAAGATCGTACTAGATAAATCAAAAATGTAGTTCTTTATTGAATTCTTAAGGTATTATAGGAAATTGTGAAGAAGCAGACTGAAATTAGAGGAAAAGGAGTATTAAAATGAAAAATGTAAATAATTATTATTAGAATTTTCTCCATTAAGTATTTGCTTTAAAAAAATCAAGGTGGTTAGTGGTTAGCACTGTCGCCTCACAGCAAGAAGGTCACTGGTTCGAGTCCCAGCAGGGCCAGTTGGCATTTCTGTGTGAAGTTTGCATGTTCTCCCTGTATTTGCGTGGGTTTCCTCTGGATGCTCCGGTTTCCTCCACAGTCCAAAGACATGAGTTATAGGTGAATTGAACAAACTAAATTGGCCATAGTGTGTGTGAATGAGTGTGTATGGATGTTTCCCAATACTGGGTTGTGGCTGGAAGGGCATCCGCTGCGTAAAACATATGCTGGATAAGTTCATTCTGCTGTGGTGACCTCTGAAATAGAGACTAAGCTGAAGGAAAATGAATGAATGAATGAATGAATGAATAGGAATGACAGGATTCCTTTAGCATGACTTTATCTAATTTAATGTCCTAGCAACCATCCAGAGCACCCTAGCAACTGGACAGCAAGACCCTAGCAACCACTCAGAACATCACTGGAACCACATAACAACTAGGGTTGTGCTACATAACAAAAGAAAAATACAAATAATCAAATGTCTGTATTTTTTGGCTGAACTGTCTTGATATGTTCTCTGTTTTTATGTTTGGATTAAAAAAATATGTATTTGCTTTACATTTTCTTTATATCCTGCCCAATTTTGTCCAATAAAACAAGGCTATTCAAGGCTATGAAAACAAATAGAGTGAATGTAACCATGTGGAAATCAGTTTTCATTACCCCTAAACTGTATATATACACTATGCAGTTACTTTATAGTCACTGATATCATAAAAATAAACTCATATGGTTTACAATTCTACATATGCACACGTATCTATCTATCTATCTATCTATCTATCTATCTATCTATCTATCTAT
>CAIGQW010053631.1:18023160-18033205 GCA_903798125.1 Danio choprae
TGTGTGTGTGTGTGCGTGTGTGTGTGTGCATGTGTGCATTCATTCATTGCTTCTATTTTTATCTGTTATTTAACATCATGCATAAACATCCCGAACACACACACACACACACACACACACACACACACACACACACACACACACACACACACACACACACACACACACACACACACACACACACACACACACACACACACACACACACACACACACACACACACACACACACAGACATGCTTACACGCACACACACGCACACACACATACACAAATCACCCAGACTGCCCTTGTGTCTGCCTGCAGAAATATCCGCTCACTCAAAACATCTCCAACACTTCATCCCACATTCCCCTTGCCAGCGCTCCCTCACAATCCCTCACTCATGTGTGTCACTGTTAAAGCTTTTCTGCCATTCATTAAGACCACCAATGCATTCCTATTCACAAACACAAGCCTGTCCTCCCGAATTCACAGATTCCAGCCCAACACTTCGGAATGTGACAGGGATCGCATTAAGACACTGTCCAAATTTTTCACTCTCAGAACATGCACACACACATTGAGTATTCGTGTTTTATGGGGACTTCTCATAGACATAACGATTTTTCCCCACAACCCCACCCCTAAACCCAACCATCACAAGAAACATTCTGCAGTTTTACTTTTTCAAAATACTTCATCCTGTATGATTTATCATCATGTTTGCTTGTTTTAAAAGTGTCCCCACATGGTAAATACACACAGAGAAAAAGAGAAATCTCACGTTTATCATGTGTTTGTCAAAATTCTTCATCCTGTATGATTTATGAGCAATATCCCCCCCCCCCCCCCCAAAAAAATGTCAATAGAAAGTCAAAATTTCTGGTATTGCTATACTTGTGGGGACATTTGGTCTCCACAATCTAATGAATACCAGGTGCACAGAGAGAGTCAAAAATACTTCATCCTGTATGATTTTACATTTATGCTTTTTAAATTGTCTCCAAAAGGTCAGATATTACTGGTATAGCTATATTTGTGGGGACATCACAACATGATAAATACACACACATACACGCAGAGTAAGAGAGACCTCACTTTTATTATGTGTTCGTCAAAATTCCTCATCCTTGATTTCTTCACCATTTATGAGCAATCCCCCCCCAACCCACCCCACAAAAATAATGTCCCCATAATGTCGAAAGTGACTGGTATTGTTATACTTGTGGGGACATTTGGTCCTCACAATGTCATAAATTCCAGGTGCTTGTGTATCTGCGGGACCACCCACTCGCTCCAAGCTGGGATCGAACCGGCAATTCTTTGCATGGGATTCAGTTGCTCCAACGAGGAGGCTAAGGCTGCGGCCCCTAGCTTATGTCACTAGAGAACATTTTGAGGGTCAGGGGAGTGAGATTTGACCTGCATAGCACTTCAACTAGCTGACTTCAGTCCCATCCAGGTCACGGCACCAATGTAACCCGCCGGTCCTACACCACAAACTCACTGCAAGCTGTGACTGAATCAGTGATTTTTTGTATGGGAGTCGGTTGCTCTAATGAGGAGACTTAAGACTGTGGCCCCTAGCGTACATTGCTAGAGCTCCTTTTGAGGATCAGGGGAGTAAAATTTTACTTTACTTGTACAGCACTTTGCTAGTTGTTCTTCGTTTCACACACGCGCACACGCACATGCACACGCACACACCTTATCTCATCTGTTTGTATAGGGCCTGGAAACAGTAAACACAAATACACAAGTTAACATGGGGAGAGAGTGAGAAGGCAGGCTGGAAATCTCCAGCCAGCATGACACAATCATTCTCCTCTCCTCCAGTCTGAGACACAGAAAACAGACCTGTGTGTGATCACTTGGATGTCATCAAACTAGACTTTCACCAGTTTCTTTAAAAAATAACGGTGCAATTTTTCTGCACTGTTTCTTGTATTTGCATAGACAAGTTCTACAACTAAGCAATGGTTTACACAGATGTTTACGCATACCTCAATCCCACAATGTCATGGTATTAGTATATGGTTGCCAAGATGTTCTGAGGGTTTTTGATGCATTGGTATGTGGCTGCTAATGTGTTTTGTGTTCACACTTGTAGTTCAGTTCAGCCAGACCCCATCAATGTGGTCCTGGTTTGCTTAGCATTCACACTAATACCAAACAACAAAATAGATTTTGTGGTGCACATTTTGTGACTGAACTACTGAGCATACAAAACAATCCTGCGTGCAGGGCTGACTGTGCTTCGTTAGATGTGAATGTTACAGTACTTTTAAAAAAAAACTGAGAACAGTCAAACCTCTGCCAGGAATTTTACACACAAAAATTAAAGAAATTAAAAATTAAAGAAATATAAAGAAAAATGTGAAAAATGACGCTTGAGCACTTATTTTTATGGTCGCATCTTGTGACTATGTCCTGTTTTGGGTTCAATTAGATGTCTTTGGTCCATGATGTGTTTATATTCGATTCGAAACCACACTAGAGTTTGTTTAGAGGTGGACCAAGGCCACTAGCTGCTTCTAGCTGCTTGTTTTTTTTTGTACACAAGTTCTGAGTGCAGCATTCACATTTAATTGAACATTTTAATGGAACTAAACCAAATAAGTATGAACACATCTTATTTGTATTATAGCGCATGTGGTTGGTTGAAGGCCACTTTGGTGGACTGGTAGTTCCTAATGTGAGTAGTTACTAGAAGTGTTGATTTCTTTGATGAATAATTTTGTCAACGGCATTTCTTTCACAGACAAAAATGAATCCACTAAGGTTTTCCCGCACTAATTTCTTTTTGTTTGAAACACATACTTTCACCTCCCATATGGCCTCCTGTCCACACTGAAGGCCAATTCACCCTGCCCCGGCAGATGGAAATAGACACTTGGTCATGTTTTGTCGGATTGTGTGTTAGCATCTGTCAGAGCTAGTTTTTGCCTGTTGAACATGCCTAATCAACACTTGTCGGGTCATAGAACATCTGAGAAGTGACATGCTGTAATCAGAGGACTGTCCGCATCGCAGCAAGCAGTTTTGTGTTGTGTTTGTCTCACAGACATCTAAACATTAATGTCCTATGAGGCTAAATTTGGGCTATCTGTGAAAGTCTAACAGACGAATGATAATATTCCAAAAATAGACTAGTCATTCATTCCTGTGTATTTGATGACTAGTCTATTTTCAGACTTTATACCTATTCAGTTTTTACTGACAGCCCTAATTTAGCCTTGTTTTAGCCAAAATGATGGTTTTTGGATGTCTATTAGACATCCATTATACATACAAAAATGCTTTCTGGGATATGTCTGTGCACTGATGTTCGTAAAACACTGTAAAAAAAAAAGTCTTAATTACCAGGTTCCGTATTTGGTGGTTGACAGGTGTTTTCCATTTATTTACGGTTGTGAATTGCATTATGGGAGTTTCATCTCTGCACTGTCCACTTTTGATGTTGAAAATTAAACTCTGCAATTTTTTAAGTGACTTTTATTGACATTTATTAGTTTGAGACTGGATATTAAGAAATAACATATAGAGAACTAAGTTTGTAAACTAACAGAAAATGTACTGGCAGCTTATTACCAGGTTTTTGTATCGTAATTTACAACATCAACCCAGACAATATAGCACTTCAAACTATTAAAACATCAATAAAAACTTTTTATCTTGTCCATCAAACTTTTTAACATCAAAACCCTTAGAAAGAAAAATCAAGGTCCCATAATGCAATTCAAAAGCATAAATAAGTGAAAATAACTATCAAAAAAAAAGAAAAACTGCAAATTTACAGATATTTTCTACAGTTTAGATTCAGATACAGTTTGAGCTTTCACAACAGTTCATGAACCACTGAGAGTTGTGACCTAAATATGATTTATATCTACAGTAATAAATCCTGAAATTCTGCATTTGAAATATACATTTTTCTCCATTAAACACTTATGCTAAGATGATCTGTTTTTGATTCATTTTCAATCGGTTTGCGAATTCAGTGAATTATCTCACTCTGAACAGATCAATTGAATCAGTGAATCGTTAACTGCAAAGTCACTTTCAGAGAATCACTTGAATGAGCGAATTAGTGAATTGAGAACCAATCAGATTGGTCACCATTTAATAGTGATTTGTGAACAGAATTAACAGGCTATCTGACAAGTCTCAGCCCATCCAGGATGTTTGATAGTGTAATTTAAAGGTTTTAGTCAGTTCAATGGGAATGAGCAACTCCCAGCGTTTGTACATGAAAACGTTTTTAAATGGTATCCAGATTTGTAGCTGTAGCCTGTATGAAAAGCAGTTGTGAAATGAGGAAAACTATGATGTGAATCTCTTGACATTTTGGTCAATGAATAAAAATGAGACGAAAAATGCTAGGGAGGGACAATTTGGGAAAAGATCCAATGCAGAGTTTATCTCCTGTGTATCAGGAAGGTTAGACGTTCACATATGAGCTGGAACGCATCCTACTGATCTACACTCTGGGACATAAATTACAAAACATGTAATAACATGTGCAATAAAACATTCACAAATGTCAACAGCTGGGTGAAAGAGCAGACATGTGGATACATTGGAAATGGTGGCATTTGTATGCTTTGACAGCAAACAAATACTAAATCAGTATCTCATTTGAATGGACAAAAACGCAGATTGCTTGTTTGAGCTTTACGCCATGCTAGCTTAAATGTATATTACTGACATATCCCCACCGGCCACTTTATTAGGTACACTTAAACTAGTACCGGGTTGGACCCCCTTTTTCCTTCAGAACTGCCTTAATCCTTTGTGGCCTAGATTCAACAAAGTACTGGAAATACTCCTCAGAGATTTTGGTCCATATTGACATGATAGCATCATGCAGTTGCTGCAGATTTGTCCACTGCACATCCATGATGCGAATCTCTCGCTCCACAACATCCCAAAGGTGCTCTATTGGATTGAGATCTGGTGAAAACTTTGTGCATTTCAAGTGCATTCACGGCTCGCAATGCAGGTATGTGCGTCATCTGTTATAGTGACTGACTGTGATGTAATGCACTATAAAAATGTAATTTATCATTTTAATTTTCATAGGACAGTTATATATAGATGCATTAGTTGCAGAATTTTAAAGCAGTTTAACGATTTTAATGCTTTTTATTGGATATTACGTCTTTCAATGCAACTACGCATGCCTTTACGGAGAGCTTACGACCTACTAACTACGGTTTGCCTTAAGAACATGTGGTGCAACCGAAGTAAGAACAAATTTAGTTACAAACTTTTTATTAAATATAATGTCTTTCAGTGCGACTATGCATGATTTTACAGAGAGCTTACGACCTACTAACTAGGGTTTGCCTTAGGAACATGTGGTGCAACCGAAGTAAGAACAAATTTAGTTACAAACTAGCTAGAAGTTACTAAGCCTCTAGTGTGGACTTTAGGTCCAGTTTAAGAAAGAACTTACAAACAGCTGGTGCAACTCCAACATTTGAGACATACTCAACTGGGTAAAGTATTTAGCAAGTGAAGATTAAGTTTTAATTTAGAGGCCAACATGTCAATTGTATAATAATTACAAATAAAATGTATATAACATTACATTATAAAAAGCTGAAATTGTTAGATATGAGGTCGCAATAAGCTTTTTGTTTCTTTAAATCAGATGCACAAATGGCTTGAGCTATAAAGCATAATCGCCACAGGAGAATGTACAATTATACTCTAAATCATCAGTGAACAATCTCCTCAAATAAAACACAAAGACAGAAACGGTTAATCTCGCACTGTTGCAACTTCAAGCAGCGTTTGTAGGTTTTCAAAAGAAAATATTCATGATAAAAAAGTAACAAAAAACATAGTTATTAAAATGCTGGCCCTCAAAAGGTGTGAGAAAGTCAGCGTTCGGAGGCAATATCAAATACGACTCTCCCCACAATCCTGCGGTGTTTTAAGAGACCCTCAGCAATTTCCTTCAAATACCACATTTAACACAAACCAGTGTGGGGCTGCTTCTACAGCCACCAGAACAATTTGGGATTTTACTGAATAAAACGCTCATGTTTCTGGAATTTTAATGTCCTGAATTCTTTTGATTATGCAAGATAAATAAAAAAAATAAAAAGAAGAAGAAGAATTTGAGGCCACAAGTGGTTCTTTATACATCTGAACCATAAACGCATACCATATGACCTCCAGACGAATGTAGTTTGCATTTTGGATTTATTCAAATGGACAAAAGCTCATTTGACAACGTGATGCAAATAGATCACATACAAATACTGCAATAGAAAACATTTGTGCAAAATAAATACATATTACGGTTAACATCTCTTATCAACAATAAAAAGAGACAAACTCTTCATCTCCGAGGAGTGCTTTGGAATAAATTATGCATACTTCTTTTCCTTCTAACAACAGCTTCACCTTTTTTTTTTTTTTTTTTTTTTTTGGTGAGGGGAAAAAATAAATAAAAAAATTCACAGGTTTCTTCAGATATACGTCGTAAACACACTGTTTACTCAGGTTTAGCATTTGTCCTCAGCCCTAAACCGGCTGTTTGCGTAAAAATGCCAACTAAACAACTGTTTATGTGCTGTTTGTTTGCCTCCCTGAGTTGAGAAGTGGAAATCCAGGTTCTCCAGATAAGAACGTAGGAGGTCCTGTTTTACATTACAACATTTCATTTGGTCCCAGTCCTGGCTCAGCTCCTTCTGCACCAATCAAGGCTTGGGTTACAGTGCAAAGAGGCTCAGTACCCACCCGGATTGCAGAAATGAGTGAAAGTCCTTCGTGCCAAGACTCTCCAATAACCCCACCGTGTGACACAGAGGAGACCTTTGTGAAACGATCCTTCCACTGACCACTGAATACTGTTTAATTAACCTTTTCTCCACTCCCTACTCCCATATTTCCATGTTTTCCCTAGCAGGGCAAACAAGAAAAGCATAATCTTTCCTATGGGCCCCCACGCAAACACACACCTTTTCTTTTAGTAATCAGAGAGCAAGAATTTCTTTTTTCCTCTGCTCTATTATAACAGCGCAACGTTGTTAAAAAGACGGGACCGGAAATAGTCTAAGAGTGGAAGGCGGTCGGGACTGCATGACGGTGCTTGTCGGGGGACATCCTGGCGACCGGGAGCCCAGACGAGCAGGAGCGAATGGGAACAATAGCCCTGCAAGACCTCCCTGCCCCAATTCCAGCTCCCGGGAATTACAGCGAGCCGGGAAAGAGCCAGAGTTTAGACCTGGCATGAAAAGAGTTGAATGCCATTAATAGGCTATAAACAACCCAAATGCCAATGCAGGGGGAAAAAACGTGTTGAACTCGAGGGTGGAGGTTTAAAAAAAAAAAAAAAAACAGTCAAGGGATCATGCCAAAGAAGGGGACTGCGTACAAGTTTAGCCTTTCATTACAGGGAGGATCTCGTTATGTCATGATCAGATCCTCACAGCCAAACAAGGGAGGTGCTGAGAGATGCTTTACTGAGGTTGCTTGAGGACGACGGTGCGGTTACATGAGAAAGACGAGTAAGGGTGATGGACAGACGAGTGGATTCACATCTCTAAAGACGGCGCTGAATGGTCCAGGTGCTCAATATGAGCATTAAAAAGTCCCTAATGTAATGACATGAGAATACCGCAACACACCCAGAGGGAAAAACGAGCCAAGAATCAATCAGATGGTGCAGAATGTCCAGATTGGTCAATCTGGGAGACAGTGCCTCTTGCTGGTGGCAAGCAGAAACTACAGATTGATTCATTTGGGGAGCAGAGTGAAACTTGGGAAAACATAATCCTCGTGTAAGACTAAGCAAGAGAGAGACAGAGGTAGAATCAGGGCACTTTAACTTAATGTGAACTACTGAAGGCACCCAAGGGCACTTTCTTACTTCTGCAGAACACAAACGGAAAAATTTCGAAGAATGTTGGCACCCAAACCGTTTAAATGTGTTCCACTGAAGAAAGAGTCATACGGGTTTAGTAAACGACTACAGATTTGGTTACATCCTTTAAGGCACCTTTTGTCATAATATCAAATCTGACCTCTATCTAGTTTAATTTAAAGGGATAGTTCATCCAAAACTGAAAATTCTAAAACCACTTACTCACCCTTTACATTTGAGTTTCTTTCTTCTATTGAACACTAAAGAATATTTTTTTGTAGATTGCTGGAAACCTGTAACCATTGACTTCAATATTATTTGTTAATAATAATATCCATAATATCCTTCTTTAGTGTTCAACGGGAAAAAAAACAATTCATAAAGGTTTGGAAACACTTGAGGGTAAGGAAATAGTGTGTATTTTGGTGAAGTCTCCCTTTAAAAAGTACATTTAGACTTTTAAAGAACGGCATCTGATTGTCAAACCCTCTCAAAGACACCAGAATAAATGCGCCTCTGTGACTTTTCAACGTGATGCACCAAATTTCAATGCACTTCAAGAAAATACTGCACATCTTCCCACAGGGATCACTCGACACACGCAGGTTCAGACAAGACACCCTGAGCGCACGTTTCCCAGATCATCACAGGAATGTTCTCACCCTTCTGAAGTTCCTCTCGAGGTCAGACGTCACTTCAGGGATGGAAACCCTGTTAAATAAAATAGCTTAAACTATTCGTTTTGCTGACCTTGGTTTAAGAGGATCTTGGCTAGCTGGTCTCCCTGCCTGGTAAATGTCCAAAACCAGTAACCCAGATCAACCTGAGAGTCCAGTCACCATCTTCAAAGAAATAGTTCACTCAGAAATAAAAAATTTACGCCCATTTGCTCACCCTCAAGTCATTCCAAACATTTTTGTTGGATACATAAATAAAATATTTTGATAACTGCTAGAAAAAGTAGCCACTGGCATCTATAGTATGGGGGAAAATATTATGGAATCAATGAGAAATTGGAAAAATCTGTGAGAAAATTAGGAAAATTATACTGTTGAAACTATCCCTGTTGAACTAACCCTATTGGTCTCCCAGCTTTGCAAATATCCAAAACCAGAAATCCAGACCAGCCCCTAGTAACCATCTTAAGATGACTTTTTGTTCAAATAAATGAACAAAAAGCCACCCCAAAAAATTTTGATCACAAAAAATACATGTGTGGCAGGAAATGGAACTGGTGCACATTCAGCAAGTCCTGATGGCAAAAACTAAGATTTGGCCAAATAGGTTCGCAGGTGTGAGAGGACAGTATTGTTCACATTGTACATGTCTCTCTAGCCTCCAGACAGGCTAAACAACTCCTGCCTGAACATGTCCAGTTCTGGAGCACCCATAAGCTGCCTTGGGCCACTCTCACACCACATAATAGAAATACCTCAGTAAAGCACACACACACACATATATACATAGACCTACAACCACAGGACAGTTAAGTCCTCAGTGTGTGTCTCTCTGTGTGTGTCTCTCTCTCTCTCTGTGTGTGTGTGTGTGTGTGTGTGTGTGTGTGTGTGTGTGTGTGTGTGTGTGTGTGTGTGTGTGTGTGTGGGGGTGTGTGTGTGTGTGTGTGTGTGTGTGTGTGTGTGTGTGTGTGTGTGTTAATCAGCTCCCGATGTCTAGTGGATCAACGTGGCTGTTGGTCTTTCTTAGTCCTTGTGATCCACCCTTCAAGTCTATCAAGCACACTAAAAGGAAATGACATCATATAAAACACACACGCACTTTTTGTACACATGGCCTTGAAACTTTATGCAAACATGGTGTTTCTCATGCATATGCTAAGCAGGACCATCTGTTTTCTTTGATATGTATGACTTGACAGATCAGTGATTTGTATTAATTAATGGCAAGAATCCCTTTTCTCACTCTTTAATGCTGTTTTTTTTTTTTTTTTTTTTTTTTTAGGCGTTTGCTGGGAATCATCACTAAAAAGGACATTCTTAAACACATGGCGCAGATGGCTAACAGAGACCCGGATTCAATCCTCTTCAACTAAAGACTCAGGATTGGACAGAGAGGACATACTCACTAATATACACACACACACAGACACACACACAGACACACACACACACACACACACACACACACACACACACACACAGACACACAGACACACACAGACACACA
>CAIGQW010053631.1:18033305-18043974 GCA_903798125.1 Danio choprae
ACACACACACACACACACACACACACACACACACACACACACATTGAACAAATATGGTAGTGAGCGCTCTTAAGAAAGGACCTTTGTGGAAACTTAAAGAAAAAATTCTGTCGTCATCTACTCACCTTCATGTCTTTCCAAACCCTTAACAATTTTATTCAGAGTACTTTGGACTGCAAATGTTTTTAATCAAATCTCAAAAAGAGATTTTGGTTCCTCCATTGAAAGACAAAAAAATGAATGCTTCAAAATACTTGTAAAGAGATGAAAAAATAAGAAAACTGAGCAATTAAATCCAAGTCTTCTGAAGTGACATAACCACTTTATATGATTCATTTAGAATTTTATTAACAGAAAAACATTGCAGAGGGATCAATGGATTTGACCACAGGGGCTCAAGTATGCTTGCATTATGCATGAGAACCAATGAAGTTGATTATACAATGTTTCGTAGCAAGAACCAATGAGGCTTGCTCTTGTTGAGCTGTTTTTGTTTGTTAATGAATGTTTAAATGTCATTAAAAGACTATGTTGTATAATATAAAGCAATCAACTGTCCTCAGAAGAGCGTTAAGAGTTTTGGGTCAGGAGACTTTCAATGAAGAGGTTTAAATCTCTCAGATTTGACTGTTTCAAACATAAAATAATTTCAGTAACACTTGGTATGAAGTTCATGCTTATAATGAAGTATGACTCGGCTTATAATTATTTATAATTAGTCATAAAAATTCTAGAAATGTATCTATAAAGACACAACAAACATTATACTGTATTATAATGACAATGCACGCTCATAACATATTATATATGACTTAAGTATTAATTAGTCAGTCACTTTACTTAAAGTCATAAATGATGCATTTATAAAACTTAGTAACTGAATTATGACTCACAATAAGTATTTATAAGGCAACAAGGCACTTACCAACAATATAAACAAAATTTGCTAACTTACCAAGGAGACTGTAACTAAAACGTTAGAACATTTTACCATTGCAGACTGCATCTTTATAGACACAATCATGATTAATACTATATCTAATACTATACTAATAAAGCATGTATAATGTGTTATGAACATGTGCACTGAAAAATGAAAGAGATCACTAACAAGTATTAATAACACTATTATAAAAAAGTAGCTATAATACATTATAAGGTTTGTTGTGTCTTTACAGATACATTTATAGAATTGCTATGATTGAACTATTGTTCATAATTATTTAGAAGCATGAGCTTCATAGAAAGTGTTACCATTATTTCTTGTGGGTTTGGAATCACATGCAGACTAAAATATAAAACTACCCATTTAAACCATTTTACCAGTGACATCCATAGACATCCAAAACATTACAAAAAAAATCCAATAATCTTCTAAGGAATTCAAATACTCAGGTTTCCAATATTCTGCAAAATATCTTCTTTTGTGTTCAGTAAAGCCAAACAAATTACGCAAAAATGTTTGGAACAAGTCAAGGGTGAGTAAATGATGGCAGAATTGTTTGGGAGGGTGAACAATCCCTTTAATATGGAAAAATCCCTTTAATTCACAGAACAAAAAAATATGGTAAAAACATATTAAAGGTGCTGAGACTGGTTTTAAGTCAATGCTACATATTCTCATATTCTAGTGCATATCTTGGTTTGGTTTATTTGTGTAACGTCATTCACAATGCATATTGTTTCTAAGTTGCTTCTGAGTGGAGGCATTGAGGAAAAACTCCTCAAGATGTTTATAAAGTGGTCGATGCAGAAGAACTCTTGGGAGGAACAAAGCCTCAGCTGGGGAAGCCCTCCTGCTTGGATTGGCACATACTTAAACACTGTTTAACAAATGTATTCTAAACTGCAACATGGATACAACAGCTCTGTTTATGGATAAAACATCTCAGACATAGCAAACAAACTTCTGACACTGCAAATCTTGGACAACCCTCATGGCTGCACTTAAACTGAGGTAAAACCTCATACATGACTAATCTGAAATTTGAAAATGTGGGTAGCAACATCACAAAAATATGCGAATCCAACAGAGTATGAAAACCCGCCTGAACTTTGCTGGTACTTTTATAATAAAGAAGCTGCTCAAAAACGTTCATACTTTTAGATAATAGGAGTGGTGGATAATACTTTTACAGTAAGGTAATAGGAATGGCAACCAATAAAAAAGATAAATAAATTAATTATAATTATAAAAAAATTACAATAATATCAAAAGTACTAATAACTGACTGTTCTGTAAGCTTTACTTTTTAAAGAAGTTAAAATGTTTCTTGGGCGACACGGTGGCTCAGTGGTTAGCACTGTCACCTCACAGCAAGAAGGTCGATGGTTCTGTGTGGAGTTTGCATGTTCTCCCCGTGTTTGCGTGGGTGCTGCGGTTTCCTCCACAGTCCAAAGACATGCGCTATACGTGAATTGAATAAACTAAATTGGACATGGTGTATGTGTGTGAATGAGTGTGTATGGATGTTTCCCAGTACTGGGTTGCAGCTGGAAGGGCATCCGCTGTGTAAAACATACACTCAAAAAAATTACTTTTGCTGCTTGTTCAAACTACTGATTTAAAATGAATAGAAATAACACAATTCTTAAGTTTTTTTTTATAACGTTATTGTTTTGTTTCATCCACTTAAATTTGTAAAAACAATTAAGTTAACTCAATAGATTTGTGTTGCGAAAACATGAAGCAATTGTGTTGAACCCAGCATTTTTTTTATGAATGAATGAATGAATGAATGAAAATGTTTCTTTTTCTTTAATAGTCATTTGAGGTTGTTTACCGACAAATATCAGTTTTTACCAAAAATGGTATTTTAGAGATTGACATAACTATCAAAATTATATTCTATATTAAAAGTTTCCATGACTAAGATTTTGTCAATTTCAAATAATTTCAATGTTTTTAAGATGACATCATATGTCTTATTAAAGGTCCTGTGAAGCGCTTTGAAATGTGCATTTTTTATTTAATGTTTGAAGTAATCTCAACTGAAAAATGAAAAGAGGGTGTGGCATAGAATAGCTCCTCCCCTTTAAAAAAAAAACTGCCAGCCAGCCAGAGTTTAGTTTTTCTCACAGCTCTGCCAGTGAGAGATCAAATAAAAAACAAACGAGAAGCATCTTGAACGGGACGGGACATATTTGATACTAGAGAGCATTAGATTGGTCAAGATTTGATGAGAAACTGAAGTATGAGGTGACGTGAAAAAAATCGTTGATCCATTTATGCGGAAGTGACAAACTACAAGCTTTACATGTTTATATCACAGTTTTATATTTACTAAACTTTAATTTTGTCACTGTTCTAGAGCACATTCAATTTTAGATATCCTTAAAACTAACAGACTGAAACTAACATCTAAAACTATTTATTTTAATTTCACAAGACCTCTAAAACAGTGGTTTTTAGCTGCTTTTAAAGCTAGTTTGTGTCTTATTTTAAAGCTTTTTGAGTCCTCTTGAGCTCTCTAGTGGGCCATGGCCCCCGGTTGAGACCCACTTATCTATAGCAACAAATATACAGTAAATCTGGCCTCACACTACAGGAGATCAACCACAATTAATCCCTCCCGACAATATCGGACAAAAAGATCTCCAGGATCTCCAGCCCAGACTATCTGTAAGGCACTTACAGATCAAATCCTAAACCTCACAATCGGTTCACATTGGCCCCGCATTATATCAAACACATTTGATATTTGGGATTTTAAATTGGATGATTGTATCTATGATTAGGTCCGTTTTTCTATAATAGCCAAAGTGCAACCACAAAACAAGCTGCTGTACGGGTCTGTTGGACGACAGAGTTGGAGAAATTGCTTGTGGAAGATTGGCAACAACAAGTCTGAATAATGTGTCTTGGAAAATCTACAATAAATGTAAAAACAAAAAGAAGTACTGGGGAGAAAGCGACTCAGTTCTGAACATACCAGTTTACCATGAGAAAACATGTGAGGTAATATCTCTGCCATATGAATCTTAACATTATTTCACATATATCATAACATTTTGGCTGCGTCAAAAATTGCTCTTGCGTTGCATTATGGGATAGCATAGGGTCCACTGGATGCACACTACAGAATCTTGCCAGAAGTAGTAGGTCATCCAGGTACTTCTTGTCTACTGTTTTTTTAAATACTATGAATTCAGACATACTACTCACCTCGCATACTGTTTTTAACATAATATATTATGGGGAAGTATGCGATTTAGGACGCAGGGATTATGTATTTTCAAATTATTAAAATTTGAGGGAAGGTTTAATTAGACTTGCGTTCATACAGCCATAAATGAGACTTGAATGCTAAAATGCTTGCTCCTTGGTCCAGTTGACGAAAAAATAAATAAATAAATAACAGACTTATTTTGTTTATTATGGGAGAAAAATGAATAAAAATAGTAACCATACATCTCATCCACTGCTTTAAAATGGACCACACTTTACACGTTCACAGACTCACCCATTCTGAGTGACGAGGCACTGCCGCAGGCCGAGTTTGCGGAAGATGTCCACCACGATCTCCATTGGTGTGTGTACGGTGACCGTGAAGGGGCTGAGGTCCAGGATACTGCGCAGTTTGACTGCAGGAGGAGCGTTGGGGGATGCGGGTGGGTCACATTCTGTGAACAGGACTGCAGACACGCTCACCACACCCTCCTGATGCCGCCGTGCATTTTCTGAAATTATAGAAAATGTGAGAGAAAAAGAAAATAGGACATTTACTTGGCGAAACTATGTAAAAGGTTCATTAGCACAACCTCTGTTGCAGCCCACAGACCGCTCACAAAACATCATATTGCACACAACGCTGGCAAGAGCTGGCTAAAAATCACTGGCTCTAATCTGATTGGCTGACTGCTCAAAAACACTTTGGTCGGGGTACACAGCTTTCTAATCAGTCAAGAAGGAAACAAAGTTGCACTTACAAGGCGCCATACTGACAAGATCTCAGCGGTACTTTTTGACAGATATGCAAGAGTTTGGTTTGAAACATTTAGTAGCAAGAAACGGAGATATCCTCAGGCACAACTTGATCTCCTTAAATGTCAGGGGGGGGGGGGGGAACTGTTCTGAGAATGTGGTTGGTTGTATCAGTCTGTTGGCTGGTTTGTAAGACTCAAAAGTCAAACTGATGTTATACTGGTCTGTGAGCAATTTTTTACACAAACAGCCTTACTCTGTTTGCCTCCAATTGCTTAAAAATACCACTAACTCGTCATAAAAGTTAGAAAAGATACAAGCAGAATACAAGAGTGTTAATAGTGGCCTGTGTTTACATTAATCTCCTGGCGTAAAACCCACAACTTCAAGAGCATTTGAATGTACAGTTAAAAACCAGCCTGCAGTGCCGTCTGTTGTTAAAAACTAAGCAGAGAATCGATTCAAGAGAGAACAGCGATGCATTTTGAAAATTTCTGAAACTATAGAGAACTGATTTCTCGAATGATCGTTCGCCACAGATCTAGTCCCATTGGCTCATACAGCATATTTCATTTATATCAAATTTATTTCCAGGCCTAAAACTAATATCCAAATCCAAGTGTTTATTTCCTATTTAGATGACAATGGAACACATCCGATCTGTGTCACAAATTAGTAAAAAAAATAAATAAATTGGATTGGGGTCATATTAATTGACAGTGCAAATGGTTCCTCTTGTCCTTTGGACAAGAATTTTTATTTTTAACTAGTCTAAGTCTGAGTCAATTTTTCAGTTTTCAGTTCACAGAGAAAACCCCCCAAAAAGGAACATACAGTTGAAGTCAAAATTATTAGCCCTCCTGTCAACTTTTTTTTCTTTTTCAAATATTTCCCAAATGATGTTTAACAGAGCAAAGAATTTTTCACAGTATTTCCTATAATATTTTTTCTTCCGGAGAAAGTCTTATTTGTTTTATTTTGACTAGAATAAAAGCAGTTGTTCATTTTTTAAACATCATTTTAAGGTCAATATTATTAGCCACCTTAAGCAATTTGTTTCGATTCTCTACAGAATACGTTATACAATGATTTGCCTAATTATCCTAACTTAACCTAATTAATCCTTTAATTGTCACTTTAAGCTGAATACTAGTATCTTGAAAAATATCTAGTAAAATATTATGTACTGTCATCATGGCAAAAGATAAATGAAATCAGTTATTAGAAGTTAGTTATTAAAACTATTATGTTTAGAAATTAGTTGAAAAAAATCTTTCTGCTAAACAGAAATTGGGGGAAAAATATATAGGGGAGCTAATAATTCAGGAGAGCTAATCATTCTGACTTCAACTGTATGTAAAAGAACCTATAAAAAGAAAAAACAAACACTGACCTAAAGAAATGATGAGATCCCTTCTCAACACAAAGCCCACAAGTCTCTGAGAGGGCAGTGAGAGGACCACAGGGAAGCCACTGTAGGTGGTGTCTGCGATAAGTCTTTCCACCTCCTCCACGCTCATGCCACTCTGTGTGAGCACTGACAGCGGCGGGTCGCTCCGTCGTGGCCGCATCACATCCGTGGCAAGAGTCTTGTGGCGAAATTCCTCCTTGGCCTCCAGAAAAGGGTAGCCGTTGAGACGGATGTGGGCTTCATAGATGCTCTCACGACCAAAGGCATCCGCGACCCATTTGCTGGTCATCGCAGCAGCCATAAGAGGCACGATGTACTCCAAACCCCCCGTCAGCTCAAACATAATGACCACCAGAGAGACCGTCATACGGGTCACTCCACCTAGAGCGGGAAAAGAGATATGAAATTCTAAATTATAGACAAAGGTGATTTTACAGGTTATAAAAACAAATGCGTGAAACGAACAATATTTTATATGCATGCGTTTCATAGCAAATATGCACAAGATACATGGTTGTGTTTGAGGCATAATCTATAGCTGACATAAACTTAGAATTCATCTTTTGTTTTCCTTCTTTTTGTTTAAAATAGGATCGCAATTTTTATGAAAAGTCAAGTCTGAATAGTCCATAAAAAAAATAATAATTAAACTTCATTTTTTAAATGATCTGAATAAATTATTCAGTGACTTTAAAATTTTATACTATTTTATTATTATTATTTTATTACTAAAAGCTAAATTAACACTAGTGCTGGGCAAAAAAAATCCCTTCTCAACACAAAGCCCACAAGTCTCTGAGAGGGCAGTGAGAGGACCACAGGGAAGCCACTGTAGGTGGTGTCTGCGATAAGTCTTTCCACCTCCTCCACGCTCATGTATATACACACACACACACATGCATGCATATATTTGAGAAAATGTTATTCATTCATTCATTTTCCTTTGGTTTAGCCACTTATTTATCAGGGGTCACCACAGAGGAATGAACCGCCAACTATTCCAGCACATGTTTTACACAGCGGATGCCCTTCCACCTGCAACCCAGTACTGGAAAACACCCATACACTCTCACACTCACTCATACACTACGGCCAATTTAGTTAATTCAATTCACCTATAAGAGCGGCGCAGTGGCATGTCTTTGGACTGTGGGGGAAACCGGAGCACCCGGAGGAAACCCATGCGAACACGGGGAGAACATGCAAACTCCACACAGAAACGCCAACTGGCCCAGCTGTGGCTCGAACGAGCGACCTTCTTGTTGTCAGGCGACAGTGCTAACCACTGAGCCACTGTGTCCAATGTTATTTATATTTAGATATAAAACATAGTATGTATATAATGCAAATTACATTTAAATATAAATATCTATGTAACAAAATTGTTTTGGACAGTTTACTTTCCATGTATGCGTGTATCCCATATACATCATAAATAAATATTATACACACACATGTATATCAAAACAAACTTTTATTTTGGATGCAATTAATCACTATTAATCTTTGCCCAGCACTAATTAATACTAAAATTAAACAGTAAAAAAGTTCAAATAAGAGCTACTTTGATCACCATCAAGCATTATTGTTTTGCTCTTCAGCGTATACACTGAACTGAACGGAACTTAAACTCTGAAAACTGACACTGTTTCAATGTACTATAATCTCCTATGTTAAGCTGCTTTGATACAATCTACATTGTAAAAGCGCTATAGAAATAAAGATAAATTGAATTATTGTACCGTACTAAAACTTATATTCCAGCACTTTTTTTTTTTTAGATGATTTGAGTTTTTATGGCACACAAACATCAACATTGTTCTCTTTACCTCTCAAATGTTTCATAAACATAGCTAAAATGTTGTCATTTAAGAACAAGGTCCTAGTGGTGTTTGAATCAACAATGCAATCTATTAACAGTTGATCATGCACCTCTAAAACAGACATTAGCTACAAACTGGAAATATAAGCAACAGTACTTATGAAGCTCAAGCACCAATAATTACAACACATGAAGGAAATAGTTCATTAAAAGTGCAGAGTCACTGACTAAGCAAGGTCAAGCTAAGTTCCTGAAAGCCATTAAATGCTTTTGCATGGAAGACTGCGCAGGGCAATTGGCTTATAACTGCCAAGTGAGAAACAAACGATGTGGAAAATGAAACTTGAGTAAATTTTTAGAGAGATGAAGGTGAATCGGGCCTCACCCAGACAGGCTGCTGCGCCCACCATGGCATAGAGGCCTGGCGTGATGCAGTCCGTCCCGGGAGAGCACCAGCCTCTGAAAATAGACCAGTCGTGGTGGTAGACGGCCAGCTGCTCCATGAAAACACCCAGAAGTCTGCCGGCTATGGCCCCGACCGCCATACTGGGAATGAACAGACCAGACGGTACCTGGAGAAAGAACAAGAAGTAGATAGATGAATGAATGAATGAATGAATGAATGAATGGAGTAATCATTTGGATGACGTCAAGGATTATATCAGCGTTGTTATTGTTAACTAAACTGAAAAACTCTACAAAACTGAAACACAAAATATTAACATTACATAAAAATATTACATGAAAAAACAGAAATGCAACAAACAAACAAAATATTTTGAAGTTGAATACTTTTAATATTTTGAGCTAAAATACAAATACTGAAATGAAATAAATGGGGAAAAAAATATATAAAACTTGAAAAATGAATTATATGGTATTATAACATTTAATCAGTATTATATTTTCCTTCTGGAGAAATTCTTATTTTTTTCAGTTTGGCTGCAATAAAGCAGTTATTATATATTAATATATTATTATATTATTAGATATATATATATATTTATTTATTTATTTTTTTTTAATTATGGAGAATATCATTAGCCACCTTAATATTTGTTTTTGGTTGCCTATAGAACAAAGCCTTGTTATTCAATAACTTGCCTAATTAACTTAACTTTCCTAGTTAACCTAATTAACCTAGTTTAGCCTTTAAATTGCACTTCAAGCTGAATACTAATATACTGCAAAATAACTAGTAAAATATTATGTACTGTCATCATGGCAATAAACAAAACAAATCAGTTATTAAAACTAATATGTTTACAAATGTGTTGAAAAAAAACTTCCCTCTCAAAAACTTTACATTTTCACAGGAGGGCTAATATTTTCAACAAGATAAATAAGAAAAATAAATAAATGTGTGCATAGACTATAGTATTTTAATTATTTTTAAAAGACATGGCATAATAATTGCTATTATAAATAATAATTACAATTATCTGTTTTCATGACAACCTAAAAACCATGTCAATTTCACAAATTGTGGTGTTTGGCTGTTATGCTAACTCGGAGTGATTTTATTCTCTGAAACGAGTCTATTTTGCCTTCAGAAATACATCTTGGTCTATTACCTTCATGCCAAAGGTTGCCACAGTCATGACCATCTTAAAGAGCAATGCAAGAGCCAGTTGCCACATAGCCGTATAAAGCCCTGGCCCCGCCGGCCGATCCTCCAGAGCATTAGCAATAGTAGCATTAACACTTCCTCCTCTTCCTCTGCTGACACTAGTATAATTGCAGAGCTTGGAGGAGTCCAGCAGACTGCAGTCATTGAACAGCTCCGAGATCAGTGTGCTGCTACTCATCCGGGTGAACTCATTTGGGAATGCTAGAAATGCCGTGACCAGGGTGACTATTATGACCTCCAGGACGGGATAGTGGCCAAAGCTGGTGTTCTTTCTCAAACGACACCAGGCGATGTTGGCACGAATGAAGAAAGCCCCCCAAAGGCCACCGAAGATGCCCAGAAGGATGAATGGTATGAGTTCCAGGAAATGCCAGGGAGTGTGAAACTCCACGTAGAAAAGCACCAAGCGGCTGTTGCCGAAGGGATTAATGGAGCGAAGGGTGAAAGCCGCAACCAGAGCTGCAAAGAATGAACGCCACAGAGTCTTCAGGGGGAAGTAGTAGCTGACCTGAAAACAAAGCGTGCCACAAACGTGTCATATAAAGAAAAACACAGAGATTTTGTTTGTAATGTAGAATACAATGACATTTAAAATGTGTTTGTGCATCAATGGATACATTTTATGTGTGTGCATGTCTTTAAAAATCAGGTGTTGTATAAGACTGAAGGGCTCTATTTTGTATTTATTCTGTACTTTATCCCTCTTATTACACAATTACTTGCCATAAAACTAAACAATTAGACACTAAACATTGTTCTGAATCGTAATAATTCATTAATTCTTTAATTAAATGCAAAGTTGACAAAAAAAAAACGGTTGAATGGAGCATACACTAACCTAGATAGATAGATAGATAGATAGATAGATAGATAGATAGATAG
>CAIGQW010053631.1:18044074-18061404 GCA_903798125.1 Danio choprae
ATAGATAGATAGATAGATAGATAGATAGATAGATAGATAGACTAAAACAATTTAGTTTTAAAATATTACTCATTTCTGAAAATTTCTAAACAGAAATTTAAGACGTGGAGTATGCCTATTTTAGTCGCATTATTGAAGTGCAGTAAAGACATGTAAACACCGTAATCAAACCATTTCTGTTGTGTAAGATTTTCGCTGCATTTTGTGACAGGGTATTCCATACACATATGGCTGTTTGACACTATTCTCTGTTACTTCCGAATCAGTGAAGGACAACAGGCACCCACATGGCGAAATGCCAAGGGTTTCTTTTTCCCTAATTCGCGGTGTGGTACCATATTCCATTAAAAAAAACTCTTCCACCAGTCCTTACTTCATACACGCATCCAATACCTGTTTGTCACGGGGGAGCATGCATGAAATGTTCCTGAATGAAAGTGAAAGTGCCAAACTGCATTTAAAGTCGAAAACATTAAAAATGAAACACCCGAAATTACATGAAACTCACTCCGGAGGAAACATGGATAGCGTGGTGACGCAACAACATTAATTGATCTATGTAATATAACATGTAAAACGGGATCATGAAAGGAACATTCAAAAAGCAACTCATGTAAACACCCTAATCATATTATTGTCTTATTCAGATTAAGGCAAATAATTTGATTACTGGTGTCCATGTAAACGTAGTCATTGTTTATTAAAGAATACAGAAACAAAGTAAATTGCTCACCTCTTCAAGACTGAAAAGCACACCTCCAATAGGAGCACCAAAGGCTACAGACACTCCAACTGCAGATGCTGCAGACAACACCTGATACACACATAAATGCATATTGACTTCATACAATCCATTCCATAAATATCTCCTAACAAAATGCACAACAAAAAGCATATTCACTAAGCTCAATTCATGAACAATGAATTGCACAATTCCTGACGCACTTGATTGAGCCCAGAAAAGCCTGGTCTGTTTCTTTTACTAAATTGGCACTGGCAACTTCCAGTACATCAGTTACCAGGGTCCAAGCCAAGAGTCTTATATCAATGTATTACATTACAAGTTTTGATCCAAGAAACAAAGTACTCTGTTGCTTTTCCATCAGTCTATCCCACACTCCCCTCTCGCTTATCTCTTCATCATTCCATTCCTCCTCTCCTTATCTCCCGCCTCAGTTCCCCTCACCTCGCGTCTCTTGGCCTCGTTTCGACGGTATTTGGTGAAGAAATGGCACAGGATGTTCGCGCAGCAGCAGGCCACATGAACCAGTGGACCCTCCTTCCCCAAACTGAGGCCGGACGAGACGGCCAGCACCAGCGTGATGGTCTTTATGATCAGAGTCCACTTGCCAAGGTACCCTCGGATGATAAAGCCGCTCAGGATGGTCTTAATCTGCAAGAATTAAGCACTGTTTAAAAATGATTAAAAATAGCTCCAATAAACTGGCAACTTCCCAAAACAAGAGCAGAGGAGCGGTTATTATTCACTTAAGCAGTTATTCTTGGCATAGGATTATGCTTTAATGGATAGGCATTAAAAATGTCTTTAAATCTCCTCTGACAACTCCTCCACACGGATTTAAATCCGTAGTACAATTACGATAATCTGACACAGGGTTTTGTCAGCCAGACAGCGTGACTTATGTCATTGTTCTCTCTGCCAAGGTTAGAAGTGCAGAAGCAGTTGTGGTTGAACATCTGAAAACATTTTGAGCATCTGAAATCAGTACATAAAACTGTACAACTGACAAAGATTGCGCAGTTCACATATAGGATCTGTTTGTCTCTATTTGATCTCTCACTTTACTTAGAATGTTTGAAATATAAAATGTAAAAATAAAAATAAAAGATGAAATGGCTACTAAAATCTGGTTTGCTACTGTGTGCTTAAAGTGCCCTTTTGAAGTAAAAAAAAAAAAAAGCTTGCTCGGAAGTCTGTTTTCAATACACAACCAATGGGACTGGTTTTCATCTTTAGGCTCAGCTATTCGTTACCTCAAGACGAAATGCCACATTCAAAAGAAATCCCACATTTTACGTTGAGTGTTTTACTGTTAATAAAATCTAAATGTGCCCTTATCATTTTTATATGTATCTACAGTAGTATGTTAGTGTACTATCACATTTTTCAGTAAATCAGTCAGGCAATAAATTGACTCGGGTATAGTTCTAATAAACAATGTTTCCCTGATTCTCATTCAGTATAACAATAAACTATGGTAAAAAAAAAAAACTGTATTGCTCCGTCTTTCTTTCTTTCTTTCACCTTCGTATCTAATGAAGTAAATTAAAACAGTCCAATAAAGGCGGAGCAAACCATTACAAACAAGTAAGTGGAGTAAGGGTGTAATCAGCGAATGCACACAACTAAACATCAACATATGTAAACTCTACTTGAATTTGAGCCCTATTAATGAATTAATTGAAATTATATATAGTATGCTTGTTATAAACTGTGTATATGTGCACTTCAGTATTTTGTAAAAATTATTTTGCCTTCAGAATCTTTAATCAAACATCATAACCTTCTCCTTCCCTCCTCAAAACGAGTTTTCTTCATTTCTGGTCACATGGAATGCCTTTTGGGAGGAGCTATCAATCTTTTAGGGAGGGGCTATCAGGACATGTCTCATTTATGCTCTGCCTTCATACATTCGTAATTTTTTTTCTTCAATTTGTTAACATCCATCTTCCAACAACACAATCATTACCTACAAGCAAAAATATGCCTGTTCTGTAATGCTTGTTTTGAAATTATTTGTCTCATGAAAAGTGCAATCTAAATAATTGTGAATTGAACTGAAGTCTCCTACAATAGGTGTATTTAATATATAATAAATTGAATGCTTTAATACATTAAAACAGGGGTGTCAAAGTCAGTTCCTGGAGGACCGCAGCCCTGCACAGTTCAGTTCCAACCCTGCTTCAACACACTTACTTGTAGGTTTCAAACAAGCCTGAAAGACTCAATTATTTGGATCAGGTGTGTTTAATTAGGGTTGGAACTAAACTGTGCAGAGCTGCGGCCCTCCAGGAACTAACTTTGACACCTGTGCATTAAAGCATCACCTTTTTTCTGAAATGGTTGTATCAAAGTATTCTCTACTCTAATTGGTTGATGTTTGTCATGACTTGTCTACTGCTTACAGCATAAGCTGCATCACACTACTTCTGAATTTCAGCTTCAGAGGCCTAATAAAGCAAAACGATGTAAACTGTTACAATGGAATTGCATCCTTAGGAATTGCGTGCAAAGTGGGTTTAATTTTCTCAGTGCAGAAAACAAAGAATCTCCTTGACATGTTGACCACATAAACCACACTTTTCAAAGTCTTCAGCATCGACTACAGTGCTTGAGGCTCAAAGTAGAAATTGTTCACAGGCGGCAAATGAAGACCATGGGCTGGCATTTTGCAGATTTGCTACAAACATTGCAATAAGTTTCAATTAGTTAATGTGTTTACTAACATGAACTACGAATAAGCAATACTTGTACACCATTTATTAGTCATAGGCAGCTCAACGTTTACTAATGCATTATTTAAATCTAAAGTTAATGCATTATCCATTAGTTAATGCACTGTTAGTTAACAAGAACTAGCAATTAAAGACTCTGTTTTCATTAACTAATGTTAACAAAGAAGAATAAACATTGTAAAACATCTATTGTTCAATGATTGTTTATTCATTTTATTACATATATTTCCATTACTAATATTATTACATTATTATTATTAGTAAAAGTAGTATTACCTTTATTATTATTGGTATCACTGTTACTGTCATCACAAAACATTACTTTTATCATTACCAAAACTTTAGTTTTATTATTTTATTATTATTATTATTATTATTATTATTAATAATGGGGCTATGAATGCTAAATACTATATAAATGCTATCAATATTATTCTGATTGTCATTGCTGATTATACACATTCCTGTATTTCCATTTCTGCTATATTGCTGTTTATTTGATCTGTGTTTACCATATACACTCTTCAAAATGAATGAATGAATGAATGAATGAACTAACTAAGGTTTGTACAAGAAGCAAGACTAATGGGTCAGTTCAGGCAGTTCAGAATCCCTTCTATTTATGACAATAACTCCATTTATCATGCACTTAAATCTTTGAAGCTTCAAAAAAATATTACATTTACAAAAAAACTACACACAGAAAGAGAATATCTAAATAACAGGTTTTCTGCAATTTAAGTTAAGAATTGCAAAAATAGCTAAATTTATATAAAATGGATAAAGGAAAAGCGAGTTTGAATGTGTGGAAAGATACATGACACATTGTAAGGATTTAAGCAAGATCTCACCTCCGGAATTCCTGAACCGCAAGCGTAAGGAGCAAAGGCTCTCACAAGGATCACAGCCAGAAAGGAGAAGAGAAGAGCCCAGCACACGTACATGAAATAACTCGCCATATACGCATACCATACAGTGCTCTGCAAGACACACAGACACACACAGACACAGACACAGGCACACACACACACACACACACACAGACACACAATATACAGGTGAATTCACTGAGGCTTATACACTGTCACCCCCTACAGGACATATATACACAGATATATTTTTACATAGTGTGTGCTCACAACATGAAGCCAATAAATCAATTTGAGTCTAGAAATTCATAATGAGGGATTTGAGGGAGTCTGACCTCATAATTAAGACTTGAACCTCTCTCTCTCTTTCTCTCTCTCATTGTATCTTTACCTTGAGCATATAATAATCTCCTTAAAACATTATTTGCATCCTGATAAATATTGCATAGAAATGCATTTTAAAAAGTTGTATTCAGAAAAAGTGTCATGTCTAATGAACATATACTGGTAGTATTTGTACAAAATTATAGAATTAATCTAGGGATAAAACCTTATCCGTTTTATCCACTGTTATTAAAAAACTATTGCAGTTTCGTTTTCAAACCACAAGGGGGAGATAGACACTACTGTACAGGAGTTTGAATTCAGCCTTTGTTTGGGACAGATATTAATACTTGTATTCAGTATTAAAGGCTTTTCTTTATAACATTTTTGTTCAAAGAATCCTCAAAAAAACATTACACACTTTTTTTTCATAGATTGTAAAAGGATATGTTACTTGGGCACTGGTTTCTAAAGGATTACATGACAGATTTGCAAATCACATATAAACATTGCATTTCAAAATAGATTAGTAAAACAGAAACAGCAGTGCAGCATTGGTGAGCATAAAAACGGTTTTTCTAAAAATTGAATATTTTTCCCCAACTGGAACTCATGGCATTAAGGCTTTATAAAACACTAATGCCATACATTTATTTGAAAATCAACCATTTGAGATAAACAGGCTTGGAAAGCTGAAATAATTGTGAAAAAAAAAAAAAAACTCTTAGAAACATCAGCAACACGAAGAAAAAAAAAAAAACCTTTTCATCTGTCAACCAGATGTCAATTACGTGTCATTCTGAGTGTTTGTAAAATGTCATGTCAGAGAAAACATGAATGATAAATTTGATTTCATCACTGAAATTGGATTGATTTCAGTGAGCCATAAAAAAAAATGGGGAACTGATCAAACACGTAACTTTCTCCTCTTGGTTTTGTATTAGCCCCATAAACTAACATTTATATGCATGCGGCAGACTGAAAACGCAAGCTAGTGTGACAAGTTTCGCATGTCACTTCACTGCAAAGTTCAAGCTTGGTGAACTCTGACCTGCGAAAATCGCATCACGTTATTGCGCGAGGCCAACAGAAGATCAAAACATGACCTCTCTGTACAGAAATGTAAAATATGGAGCAATCGCTCGCTTTTTTAATGTCTGATCATCTTGTTGAATCCCACCCCTTTTCACAGTGCCTTACGACAGAATTTCGCACGCTTAAATCTAGTGTGACCGTGGATTTAGCTGAATTTGTAACCGACCTCACTGACTCCAACCATGAGTTCTGCCCAGCTCTTCCACTGAGGACACTTGTCTCTTTCCTTGAAAGTGGTCCCATTGTATGTCCAGCAACAGTCCTCGTGATTAAACCAGAACCCGTCCAGGCACACGCCCTCTTTAAGGTCTGTCATCCAGTGAGCAGCAATGTCTATACCTCCAGCCAAAGCCCCTGGTAAAGAGAGAGATGGCACACAAATGACTTCTAACAAACACCTTTTCACAGTTATGAAATGACACTCTTACTTAAAATTTCTACAGAAAATTGTATGTTTTTATGACAAATTTCTGTTTTATTTACTTATATTGACGAAATACCCATTTACGACACAAAGGAATAATGAGCTTTGGTAAATAATAGAATTTTATGAGGGGTAAAAAAAGAAAACAAATGTACAAAAACTGATATAAAAAGGATTTTAAATGTATTAGTAAACATTATGGGACATTAATCTCCACATCTTAAATACCATACACAAAAAGCCCAAATTAAGTCATAAAAAATTCTGTTACATTATGTTAAAAAGCCATGCTTCTCTAATAATTTACTATTTTTGTCATAATTACTTTTGGACTATTAGATTTTTTTTTTCTTTACTTTTTGCTTTTACATCTTTAGAATTCAATACAGTAAGTGTGAACTATGCACTCAATGTATGCAAATCTACTTCAAATGCAAATATCATCAATAGACTTTCTGCTTAATAAACAAATACAAAGATGCTAAAACAATCATAAAGAGCAATTTACCAGGAACTGCCTATCACAAAAAAGGCTGTTGGCCTTAATCAAGAAATGAGAAATAAAGTAGGAAGTTAAACAGGAAGTGGGAAAGACATAAGCTCACCTGACATGAGTCCAATGAGGAGCATCAGAAGCCAGCCAGAAAAGGCATCGCTGATGCTGAAGAGCAAAGCTAGAGTCGAATGCTTACTGCGGTTTGTGATCTGAAAGAAACACAAGGTTTTTAGCGCAAGAATTGGGCATGAATCTTTATAATCAGACAGAAACCCTGCTCACCTCTCGATGGCGATCTCTGTCTCTGGACTTTTCTCGGACCCAGTCAATGGTGTTGAAGTCCTCATAGGTGCCAATGCCAGAAACATCTAGCAGATCCATCAGCTTAGGACTGTTGTTCGGTCTCCAATCTGCTTTACAGTGGCCTGCAGGAACAAAACATGGCAAAATACTCATGGGAAACCAGCAGATATGAGGATTTTAGCGTGCAGCTGTGCATGGCCATACAATATTTTCTATTGTGAAAGCAGAACACAAATAAAATGTCAATTAATGACAGACAATTCCCATTGTAGTCCTAGCGGAATTATAGCTAACAACTGGTTTGCTATTGTATTGTCAGAATTGTTGGCATGTGTGATATCACTGGCAGGTCAAAGCTAACGCACTTCGACAGAGCCAGACAAACTCAACTAAAAGAAAAGGACTGAAGCTGACCTCAATCGCTGACCACAAATAACAGTGGATGAATTCTAAGTCAAAATACAAGAAAGACTGGAAACGGTGAAATGTTACAAACATGTTTACGCACTACATAAAGCACTTTTATCTGGCATGTTTATTCAGAAACAATAGCTAACTTGAGAACACAAACTTCTTCAGGCTAATTTTTTTATTACAAGAACTAGGGTACAATATTTATTGTCCACGATAATAATACTATCATAATAAAACTATCATAATAGTTAGTTTAACAATGCAAAAGCTGATGTTATAATTTATGTCACAGGCATTGCAAACAAACAAAACAACATTCGAAAGCATTCACTGTAAGATAAAGCCTATAGGAATGACCATATAATGAAGGCATGTTAGAAAAGCAAAACATCATGGCTTTTTATATTTATAACATATGACATGATTCAGTAACGTCACACAAGCAAGAGTGTTATCTTCAATTAGCATGTGAACAGAATTCCAAATGTGATATTGATAGTACACTAGTTTGATAGTTTAATAGATTAACACTTAGCGAGCGGTCTATCAGTAATGAAACAAAGTAATTTGATTTCTTTCATGTATATAAAGGGTGCAAATTATACATTAAAGGTGCAGTATGCAAGTTTGACACCCAGTGGTTGAACTAGGTATTGCATTTCTGGATCAAAACAAACGCAAGCGCAGGTTGCCAGATTGAAGACCAACAGAAGCGAGCCTGCCTATCGAGCCTAAAGGCTGAATTAAGGCTGATTTAAATCGTATTCTAAATAAAAGCAATGGCACGCTAACAATGCTAACAATGTAACCTGCTCACCTAATGTTTACGTTTGTAATATTTATATTATTTGCTAATTAATAACCTCATGTGGAACTCTGAATCTGCGTCTGTCCACCAGAAACATGCTTTGAGAGCCTCTTTGAATGAATAAATAAATGTAGTGCTGTTTTCCAACAAGGCAACCAGGGTGCTGAAATATAATTGGCTAAAGTGGCAGTGGGCGGGTTAAAAGAGCCAAAACAAAGACGTTCCGGCTCGTAACTCGCATTTTCAAAGCAGAATAACTGACTTTAGCAATGTTTTTTAGATAAACAAGAATGTTCTCTTGGCATGTTTCTTAAATATCTGCAAACATATTATGGTATAGAGTAAAAAAATTATATACAGCCCCTTTTGGTAATGTTAGTTCCCGTTATATACCTTTGTTAACCAAATTTATATATTTAACTCAATTACATCTAATTTATTAATCAAACTTTTAAGTTTTCAGTGTTTTGAGGGATATTGAGTGGTTCTCAATGACATTTGTGATAATAAACAAACTTCCACGTGCGAGCAAACGCATAATAAAATACGAACTATGCATCTAGTTTTATCCGTAACTGTTTTAGACAACACTACAAATTGCTGCTTCCTCAAATATATACTATATTTGATTCCTCAAATATATACTATACTACTAGTGCACACACAATACTTCACACATAGTGCACTTTCTGCGACCTACTGGTGTTTTTATCCATTACACCCCTAAACAACACAAAAATGTAAATATATAAAAATACTAAGAGACATGCAATGTATTGCTATTAGAATCAATATAAGGACATTGCTTAAGTATAGACTGACTACTAGATGGGAGCTGATGACAGAACAGGACATTTTGGCTATTATCTTAACAAACATCAGTATGCAAATAAGTCATATGACAAAGTGAAGCGAGGGCCACGTCAAATGTTTCAGATCAAACAAGTTAAACTGGTTTGACAGAAGTGGAGTGAGAAACACCAGGTCTCCGGACAGGTTTTAAAACTGCACAATACAAAATGAAACATTTAGGTTCAACTTGAAACAAGCTCTCTGACAGCACAAGGGTATGTGGATATTTTGACATACAGTAAAGTAAGGCTGCTGACTAAAAGGCTGTGTTTCATTTGTAAATATGACAGATATGTGCTATAATAATCTTTGCCTGTGCAGAAATGGTAAAAAAATAAATTTAAAAAAGCAGTCACACATGAGTTGTGTCACTCTCTGATTTGTTTCCTTCAAATAAACACAAAAATATTATTATTGTTTAATAGTTAGTGGAATGTTTAAACTGCTTATTCGCATACAATGCAAGAAAACTGAGACTGCAAAACACAGCAAAAAATACAGAGAACTAAAAAAATCTTTGATGAGCAACAAAGATTTTTCACTTTATGTGAAATAATAATGATAATAATGCTTTTGTGCCAAAATTTTCCATCCCAAACCTCATTTACAGGCATTTCTTAAAAAAAAAAAAAAAAAAAAAAGAGAGAGAGAGAACGACATGCACATTCTGCCTAACATTTCCTTTTCTATTCTGTGGAAGAAAGGAAATCATAAAACTGTGATGTGAAGAGGAGTCATTTGTGAAGAGGCGTCATTTTGGAGTCAAGAAAAACATTACCACTCAATGAGTAAAAGTTTAAATTAATATTTAATTTTAGCAGAGATGCTGCTTAGTGACTAATTGACAGCAAAACAGTTACATGATAACAAATGCTGATAAAAATGTACATTTCAAATAAATTCAGACTTTTTTTTTTCAATTCAAAGAAACTTGAGGAAAACATTTTAATAAAAGAAGACTGGAGAAATGACTGGTGACAATTAAGCAAGTTTAAAATGTACTAAAACAGATTTTACAATATGTCTGGTTTTACTTTTCTGCTCACCAATTATTTGGTCAACAATAAAGACTTTATAAAATTATTAAAAATAAATCTTACTAACCCCAAAAAGGGGAAGTATACAGACACTATATCAGCACCACAGAATAATAGTAACATAGTTAATAGTTAAGCAAGTGAAGAGCTTTAATCCACACTGAAATTAAATAAGAAAGTGAAGCAGTAACATTAATAAATGCACTCTTGGTGTGCTGTTTCTTTCATTACAAATTGAGTGCATGTTTAAAATCACACCCAGGTAGGCTGAAATGGGTTAACAGGAAACTTCAGCACTCAAAATAGTCAAATAACTATGGGGAAATAAGGTTAAGGGAGCAGTGTGTACTTTGACCCATAAACCGTTATTTGAGTCTGCTTCACTTTAACTTGCTGGTAAAACATTGAGGAAGAGAAGTTGCTTGAAGTGTGGTGGTTTAAGAGGAACCAGCAGATGTCAAATAAGCCTGTGTGTAGAGCAATTCCATGCAAAGGTCAACCTTGCCATGAAAAAAAAAAGTTGTGTCAATGTTTTCAAACACTTATTTTTGATTTACCAAAGTCACACAAGATGTCAATTTCACATAGGTCACATCCATAACGGAGAGGTGTCAAGTCTATAACGAAGATTTTCCCTCATAAATGCAAATAAAAAAAATGCAAAAATAAAATCAATATTTTTTGTTCTATGGAGAGACGACTCTTATCCTTTAGATTAGCAGCGTTTCTTTTGGGTTATGCAGTTTAACTCATAGAATTTCTACAAAGAATGTTGTATACTGTAAACTCGCAAACATTTTTTGTCACATCCATAATGCATGTTTATTTTCTTCATTTAAAATATAAAAAATGCTTACAAATTGTTATTTTTCTGATCCAATAACTGTGTGGTTAGTTGTTTTGATAAATATAAACAGATGTTTCAACATACTGTTAACATATACTTGTGAATTTATGTTTTGAGTTTTTACTGCAAATGTCACATCCATAACACTGGAATTGCTCTATAACTGCTTGTAAACATTTATAAAGACAACAGATACATTTATAATGTTCCACACAATTAATTTGTGTTGGGACAACATAAAGGAATTAAGTTAACTTATTAGCTTTTGGAAATTTAAGTGGATTGAACAAAACAATTAAGTTGTCCCCAAATGTGTCCTTTCAGCTCATTTTACATAAGTAGTAACCAACAGCAAATGTCATTTTTTAAATGTGTAAAGCTCATCATAAAATCCTCCTCTCTCAGTAGCAGTTGATGGCAGGTATAGTGGATATTTATTTAGAGTAGGGGTACCATGGTACTTTAGGTTTTTAAATGATTTATTTATATAAATGCCAAATGTCAGATGTCTCAGCGAGTATATATTGCAAATGAAAATTTTCCTATGGGGACAATTAAAGTTAACTAACTAACTAACTAACTAACTAACTAATGGTTTCATTTAATTTTCAGATGATAACCCAGCGCCAAATCAGTTGCAAGGAATGAAATTATGCAAGTGCAGCTGGTTTCTTTAAAAGTTAACTGTGCTGACATAATCACAATGCATACTGACTAACGGGATATGTGACTTGTTTTGATAAGATTAATCGGGACTACATCAGACTTCAGCTTCTTGTAAAAATGGAAATGTGAACTGTAGCAACATTTTATGCCTGACACACAGTGACTCATGTTATTGTGACCGGCAAATCAAACACGCTGCAAACCTCAGAACTGAGCTGACCCGATTTGAGTTAGAACCTGCAAAATACGTCAATGTCACTGATCTCTCCCTTCATCCTCTGTGTGTTTTCTCTTTATCTGTCAGTACACTGCTGAAAACACAGTGTACAATGTTGCCTCAGGGTCACGCTATCCGCTTTTATGAGCATTTTCCATTGTTTGCTTGGTCATTGGAAGAATAAACAGCCTCCATTATAAAATTCACTTGAATCATACACACAAAAAGCAGGCACTATATGGAAATTTTGGCTAATATATCAATAACAGCTTATATTTTTGGAGGCAGATAAGATATAAACAGGCCGATAAAAAAAATATAGGCCAACAGTTTGGAGTCATTTTTTTCAATAGGAAGCAAGTAAAAGAGATGCAACTAAAAGTAAAAATTCTATCATCATTTACTCATCGTCCACTTGTTCCAAACCCATTTAAGTTTCTTTAGTTCTTGATCAAACGGAATATATAAAATAGTATTTTTTGTTCCTACTATGGATGTCAATGGCTGCTTTTTTACAACATGCATCTTGTTTTGTTCAGCAAAAGAAAGAAATTCATAAATGTGAGTAAATGGTGAGGAAATGTTAATTTTTTTGTGGGGGGAGGGGGTGAACTATCCCTTTAAATCAGTGTTTCTCAACCACGTTCCTTGAGGGCCACCAGCTCTGCATATTTTCATGTCTCCTTAACCAAACACACCTGACTCAGATCATCAGCTCATTGGCAGAGAATGAAAGACCTGTAATGGGTGTGACAGACAAAGGAGACGTCCAAAACATGCAGTGCTGGTGGTCCTCCGGGAACAAGGTTGAGAAACACTACTTTATACTTTATAAGGCAAATAAATAGGACTTTTTTTATTTTAGAAGCCAGTTAAATAGTGAAGGGGCTAAATAGGTTCTGACAAATTTCAACATTTTAAAGCTCTTCGTGAGTTGCATTAAAGGTTCAAGAAAGAACTTTTTTGAGATTGTAACAGAACGATGAGTATTGAGCATCAATAAAGACAACGTTAGCATGTGTTAGCTTTAATTGATGGAAAAAATGGATAATTTTAAGCTTTTGTCAGCTAATTTCATCTTCTGGGTTTAAAATCATTATTGGGACAGGATAAAAACTGGCCACGTATCGATCAACTGTTAGTGGAGTGATGATGCGTCAGTTTCTCAGACTGGGCTTTCTTGTCCTATGAGAAGACCCTGCTTCTTAATTATTAATGACAGCACATGCTTTCCGATGACAGACCTGCCAAGCCCTATTGTGGTTTAGGTTTTGTTTTGAAGCCAACACATGAAGCCTAGTGTCTCTAATTCTAAGAGGTCACTGATAAATGGTTCAAGCAGATCTCTACAGCCTCATGACCATTAGTCAATATAAACTAACCACTACAGGACCCTGGCCTCTGAGCAAATACAGTGTGTGAGCTGACCACGGGGGCCTCAGGAGCCTCAGCAAATACACTATTTATACACAGTCATGTACCGAAATAATGAAATATCTAAATATGTAAAATTATTCTTTGACTTTGAAGCTTTTCTGGTTTACTTCCTTTTATTCAGTCTGTCTAGGTCAAACATATGACAGCAAAAACAGTGTATTTTTTTTTTTAGGAAGAGTTGCTAATGTAGTTCATATCTGTCATGACAACTCTTGGAAAGATTTAGAATAAAAATGAATATGTATATGGTAGTGTTGGAAAAAAACGAATATTGCATTATTTTATTTTTCTGCGATAAATATTGCAATATGAATACGGTTTCACGAGATGTTTAGAAAAGCTCTATATGACAGTTTTCTGTGGAGTCTAACAGTATTCAGGTACAGTAATCGAATAATCACAAAGCAAAAAATGCTTTCCTTACTTTGCTTTCTCTCGTTTCTATTCCAAATATCTACAAATTCTTAGATCAAGTAAAAATATTGTTTCGTTTTAGACTTCGGGAAAAATAAGACAAAATGAAGAGATTTTTCTTTAAAACAAACTAAATTATCTGCCAATGGGGTTAGTAAAATAATCTTGTTTTCGCTTTGAAATGTGGATCTTTGGACTAGAAAAAAGACAAAAATTCGAAGACTATGCAAAGATGCGTACTTTGCTATATTGATGCTTTAACAATATATTGTGCAGCCCTAGTATAAGGCAATGTTTATGTGTTTGATCATGACGGCATAAATCTGCTGCTGCTGCTTTGATTATTGGTGCAGGTCAACTATTGAAACCTACTTCTGCCAGTATATTCACATACAAGCTGTCTTAGAATAGAACACACTAGTGCTGCAAATATAACATACATGAACCCCCATAGCAGATCTATACACAGGCGGATCAGGGGTGGTAAAGGGTGTCCAAAAATGTGCTGCAGATTGCTAATAGAAACAACATTGAGATATTTAAATGTTAAGGAGCAAGCTCATAATAATATAGGGCTGTACAATATATCGCTTGAGCACCAATTTTGCAATGTGTGTCTCTGCAATAGCCACATCGCAGGATTAGATTAATTATTAAAGATTATAAGATAAAGATATTATTAAATATTATTATTTTTAAATAAATTATACAATGATGACCATGTTCAATTCCTGTACCTGAATACTGTTAGACTCTCCAGAAAACCATAAAGCACTTTATTTATCTTTTATCTTTGCTCTGTTGTATTTATATATGCTTGTAATGTGTTACAGTTTATGCAAACACACTGCATAGAAAAAAAAAACTTGATCATCACAATCTATCTAAATGAATGAATGAAATCTTTCCAAATAGTGCTATACAAATAATTTGGTTAAATTATGTTCTATCACAATATATAAATCGCAGAAAAACTAAACATTGCAATGTCAGGTTTTTCCAATATAGTGCAGCCCTAATGTAGACATTTTTAATGTATGTGAAATAGATCATTATTGCAATGTCAAAAAGGCAGTTATACTGAAACAAGGAATAAGGAACAGGCAATTTAAAAAAAAGAGAGGAATTTCTTGGTTTGATAAAAGCCTGTTGGTGACATCACACACAGCATCATCTGTATCTGTGCAGACAGAGAACAGAGTGATCTGATCCAAACTAAGAGATACAGCTGGAAGTTTTACAAAACAAATGTGTGATACGGAGATGTTTGTAAAACTAAAACAAACTAATTAATCTTGCGAAACCATGTGTTTTTTTGATAAAGGTTAAAGGACATCAACTTCTGACATGTGAAAGTACGTGTTTTTGTCCATACCTGTGCTGAAATTCTGGTCCAGAGGTGGGACGTCCTCATTGTAGTCCACCGTAACATCTGAAATATCCACCAGCTCATCATCACTGCTTCCACTGTGATAATTGTCATTGCAAAACCCTCCGTTGTCCATCTGTCACAGCAAAGAGACATAAGCACTTACAGGGAGAAATTTTTGCTTAATTTACTCTCCCTCCACAGTTTCTTTCTTCTGTTAAACACAAAAGATAGACTGAAGAATGTTGGAAAGCAAGTCATTGATTTCCATGGCATTTTTTGTTCCTGCTATGGATGTCAATGGCAGCTTTTTTCCTCCAGAATATCATCTTTTGTGTTCAGCAGAAGAAATTCTTAAAAGTTGAGCCAATTGAGTGTGTGGTAATAGTGAGAAGTTTGTATATTTTGACTGAAATATCCCTTGTATTTAGATATTCATATGAGCCATTTGTTCAAGAAATGGCTAATCAGGTCGGGTGTAAGTTTCTGGTTCATTAAAAACAACTGCATATGAAGAATATCTAATAAGTTATTATTCATTGTAACACAAGTAATTATGGTGTAACTGTATGATTATGGTTTTACATTTTTAAAGGAACCAGTTAATAAGAGTCTTTCGTTATCAGGTTCTTCTGGTCGACTCGAAAGCATCTTCATGATTCATTAAAGAATCGAATAGGAGTGATTCTGAATGGTGTTACGCAGGTGTCATGTTTCTGAATCACTCAAATAAACCGGTTCAAAAGAATCAATTGTTGGTGAATCACTCGCTACACTGCAGAGTCAACAATATGTAAAATAAAGTAGTGCATGAAACTGCACTGCAATACAATTTTTTTAAATTTTATAATTATTAGGAGAATCGAGAAGAAAACCGTTCGGCTCTAGTATTTTAAACGGACAAAGATCATCCACACTGAGATGGGGCTCCTCTGAAATATGATGATAGTGAAACTCAGTCACGGTTCAAACACTTAACTTACCACTTCCTTTCTCTTGCTCTGCGAGTATTTTACAAACCAACTGATGCAAAACAACACATACAATTCCCTCAACAACAACAAAAAGACACACACAAAGTTTGGGGACTCTAAAACTCCAAGCAAAACAGTACTGACTTTTTATTGACGTTTTAAAGTTTTCAGATATACGTTACCCTATCAGTTATTGTAGAGCCAGGTCAATAAAATTACTATGTTATTGAGTTCTTCTCTTTGATCAGTTCAAGTAGCAAACAACATCGTTACTTCGGAAGTTTTAGCACATTTAACACAACTGTCAATTATCTGTCACACGACTTTAAAATATCAATAATTCGATTAACGTTAGCTTAAATAATTGACTTAGTCCGAACTAATAAAGATTAATACACACCTCTCTTGGTCTTCGCGCAGTTTTGGTGGTTTCACCCACCAGCACTGGACTCCTGGACGCCAAGTCTTGTGATCTGGATTTTAAAGCTCTTCTCGGTTAAGCAACGCGACGCCGACGTCTGCCAGTTCCGTCAACTGCTGCGTCACCGTTTTCCCGGTAAAAGCATCTCTCGCCTCCACAGACCTCACACAGACCCCTGGCGTGGGATCAAATCTGAAGGGAAAGGCGGTCTCTCGGTGTACCGAGGCATCACTGAGGGGGTTCACTTCAAAAACTGATCCCTTCCTCAAAACAAATGAGTGGTGTTGAACTTGATGAGTTTGGAGGTGAATAGCGCCGTCTTAAGTTTTGGGGAATTACTGCAAGTTGACAGGACTCCAAAGCGCTGGGGTATGTGTGGCTGGAACTGTGGTTAATCATCTTGGCCCTATCTTTAGTTTCCTCTGTTTGGGAATCAGAAAGAGGAACAAGCCTTGATTCTGTTCCTGTAATGTTGAGTTTGAAAGTGAAGAAACCCACGATATAAATCTGCAATCTGAACTAATCATATCACATTTCCAATTGAATATTGTTGTCACTAATAGGATGATAGCAATGTCATCAGCAACATAAAGACTAAAGCTAAACATTATAATTATAATAGTTATTATTAATCATAATTTAAAAATAAATTACAATTAAAACATCATATTTATGCAGACATGCATTATAATTCATTCATTCATTTTCTTTTTGGCTTAGTCCCTTTATTAATCTGGGGTCGCCACAGTGGAATGAACCGCCAACTTATCCAGCATATGTTTTATGCAGCGGATGCCCTTCCAGCCACAACCCATCTCTGGGAAACATCCATACACACTCACTCATTCACACACACACACACACACACACACACACACACACACAC
>CAIGQW010053631.1:18069173-18086401 GCA_903798125.1 Danio choprae
TCCATTTATTGTGAATTATTTTGGAAGCCATGGGATTTAACAAATAAGCCTAAAAAAAGTTGAACTGCAAAATAAATCGAACCTTTCTCAGCGAGTGTAACCCTGTAGTTCTCAAGGAAGATGACTTTGAGACGATCTCCAACCACGATATCATTATTTACCACGTCTCCGATTGCCGTGATCAGTTTGATGATCATCTTAGCTGTGTGATACCCAGGAGCGGCCTGAAAGAGGAGCGAATTAAACGATTAGCCTTCAGACTTCAGTAGAACAAATCTGAGTGGTTAGAGAGTGATCAGTCTCACCTTTCCTCCAATCATAATGGTCCTAGGAGTCCAGGCCTTGTTAGGCTCCTTCTTGATGCCTAATCAGAGGAAATGGTAGAGTTAAATGTAGGGATGCACCGATATGGAATTTTTGACCTGTAAGCATAACTGAAAAGCTTTTATGTTTGGAAGCTGATAATTGCCACTAAATACACAATTTTTATCAGCATGATTTTAAAAAGTATATGCAAACAAATACAGTGGACAAATGATTTTATTGGAAAACCTTAATTATCAAAAACAATGAAACTGCAAGAAAATGTCTAGATCTTTTATGTCATGCCAAGTCTTTAAAGTTTTATTTCTTTAAACAGCGTGCCAGATAGGAATTAGTTGACTTTCACATGGGGAGCTGTGTTGAGCAGTAAGGTATTACTAGTAACATTATAGTAATGTTACATTTTGCTGTAACTAGTAGTGTAACTATCACTAATAAGATTGAAGTAAAAATATTTGTTACAATATATTATTTTAATAGTTATGTGTTATCTGTTATCCGCTTAATAAAAACGTTTTACCTTGCTTTACGTTACATTCCCAGCTTTATAAGGGGTTGCCACAGCAGAATGAACCATCAATTGCTCTGGCATATGTTTTTTTTTTGAGTTTGAGTTTGAGATATAACTATTTGAAAGTCTGGAATCTGAAGCTTCCCAAAAATCGAAATACTGAGCAAAAAATCACATTTAAAGTTGTCCAAATTAAGTTCTTAGCTATGCACATTACTAATTAAAAATGTTGTACTGATATATTTATGGCAGGAAATTTATCTATTAATATTCTATATACAGTACAATCGATAATTTTGACCCATAGTGTATTTTTGGCTATTGGCAAAATTATATTTGTGCAACATAAGGTTTTGTGGTCCATGGTCACATATAAATTGTTGCCTTAACCCATACATTTATGCAATCCAAAAATTCAATCATTCCTAAAATCATTTTTACAATCTTCACAAATTGTGTTTGCATGTTTTGAATTGTTTTTGGGCAGGTTCTGAACACATAATATGAATCATAATCATATCATATGAATTAACTTCCTCTGAATCTTATCAGTAAACGGAGAAGTGAAAAGATGGAAGCTGCTGATATGTTCACTAGATTGCATAAATAAACTGGAAAACGAATAGAATTGATCATACTGCGAAAAATCTGAACTAAACATACAAACAGACGCTAACAATCACAAAGAGATACAAATGTGGAGTTAGAAATTAGAAGAGGAATTACGCTGTTGCTTTAAATCAAGTATAAGTTCACTAAAAAATAAAAATTTGGTTATTAAATACTCTCACATTATTTTAATCCGTGACCTTTGTTCATCTTTGGAACACAAATGAATATATTTTAGATGAAATCTGAGAGTTCCCTCATCCTTCATAGACAGGACAGCAATGGTCCTGAGATTTTCAAAGTCCAGAAAAGGAACCAAAAGCATTGTCAAAACATTCCGGTGGTTCAACTGTAAGCATGCGAAGCTCCAAGAACACTTTTACGCACCAAACAAAAATGTAAAAACTACTTTGTTTGCCAATGTCCTGTGCATTTACTAAAAGTAATACAGTGCTTGAACATGTCATACTGGCTGTAGAAAACGTACACCCAGATGAACTGATAAAGAAGAGAAAACATTGGCAAACAAAGTCATTTTTACCAATTTATTTGTCGTTTTTGGAGCTTTGTATAATTACACTTGAACCAGTCACATGGAATGTTTTGACTGTCTATGGAGGGTCAAAGATCTCTCAAATTGAATCTAAAATATCTTAATTTGTGTTTTAAAGATGAACGAAGGTCTCAGGGTGTTGTAACGACATGAGCGAGAGTAATGTCTTTAAAAAGAATTTGTTCGACTTACGGTTGTAGAGAGTGACGATGTGCAGACAGTTCAACAGCTGTCTTTTGTATTCATGGATCCTCTTCACATGGACGTCAAACATGGAGTTGGGATTGATCTTCACCTTGTACTGTTCCTCGAGATGCACTGCAAATTTCATCTTATTCTCCTGACAATGGCACAGCAATAAGCATGTGAAGTTCATCATGCTAACGACTATGGCACCGAATTTCTGCGCCACGTTTTATTTATTTTCTTACCTGTTTGACTTTGGCAATGTCTCGAATTAAAGCATCATCATCCACAAACTTCAAGAGTTTCTTCAACTGGCTCAGATCACGAATGTAGTCTTCACCAATTCGCTAATGAGTAATATCAAACAGAGATTTACATCTCTCACACAAGGTCATGATTAGCTTCCAAAGAAATGCACTAAAACTTACAGTTGAGGTCAGAATTATTAGCCCTTGTGAATTATTAGCCCCCTGTATATTTTTTCCACAATTTCTGTTTAGATTTGTTCTGTAGACAATCGAAAAACTATATTGCTTAAGGGGGCTAATATTATTGACTTTAAAATGTTTTTTAAAAAATTAAAAATTGCTTTTATTCTAGCCGGATTAAAACAAATAAGACTTTCTCCAGAAGAAAAAATATTATAGAAAATACTGTGAAAAATTCCTTGATCTGTTAAACATCATTTGAGAAATATTCAAAAAAAGAAAAAGAAATTACAGGAGGACTAATAATTCTGACTTTTTGATACTTTTTGCATGTCTTTTCAGTTCTCAAAGCTCACAAATTATGAACTACTTTTATCAGCAATGTTCCTCACCTCAGCGATAACCTCTGCCAGTCCAGGGTTGCACATGACGAGCCAGCGACGAGGTGTGATGCCATTGGTCTTGTTCTGAAACTTCTGTGGGTCCACATCATAGAAGTCCTTAAATCTGTACACAAAATCAACCCAAATGAATTAGATAAGACTGTTTTATGGCTTTAAGCATATGCAAGTTATATAGCCAACCTAATGAAATTACAAAAAATAAAGTAGAACAAGAGATTGTGAAATGAGCAATATATTTAGAATAAAGGTAATGCCAGATTATTACCTAAATATGTATGCTTAATATATTAGTTACCCACCAATCCTGTCATACTTTACTCATCCTCCACTTGTTCCAAAGTTTTTGGAGTTTATTTGATGTACTTTGTTGAACACTAAGGGAGATATACTGAAGAATGTTGGGGAATAATTGATAGTCATTGATATTTATCATATTTTGTTGTTCCAACTATGACTGTTTTTCCAACATCCTTCAAAATATCTTGCTTTGTGTTCAACAGAAGAAAGAAATCCATAAAAGCTTAGAAATACTTGAGTGTGAGTAAATAAAATATGCTATTTTCCTGTAAAATAGCTGCTACTTAGTTTGAACACAATTGTTCAAAACCTTTGTTAAGCAAAGACGCATTACATTGAACAAAGTTGACATTTATAACTAAACAAATTATTTCTGTTTAAAATAAATATTGTCTCTAATCATTAAATTGCAGAGTGTCCTGCAGAGTTTAGCTCCAACCACAAGTAGACATACCTAAACCAGCTAATTTTGAATAAAGTAGGAATATAATGTTCTTAAGTGAGACAAAAAGTGAGACAAAGACAATAAAGATAATAATTTAAACAATAAAGTAACAATAACAATAATCACTGGGTGCATCTAAATCAACACCCTTGTTCACTAGTCAGTGCACTGATAAGGTCGCCAGCCATTTTAAGTGCTGTCTCAATCGCAAAATTCTTCCAGTGAACTAAAACATTTGTGCCCTGAAATGTCCCACAATGCACCATGAAAATCAGGCCGCATCGATGAGCACTATGCACCATTAACGAAAGTTCAGAAACGCGAAATATGACCAAAATCATCAAACGTAATGACTAACGTAATGTTACTTATTTATTTTTAACATGAACGAACACAGCTAGATAGGTTAGATGAAATTCTAGCAAACTTTTATAACAGTTTAAGTGCTGAAATGTTGCACGTATATGAAACAATCAAATTAGTTAGCTCTAATGTACTTTTAACAGTGTACAATGAGGACATTCTCATGTCACAGTCAGTGTGTCAAAATGTAAAGCTCATCCCTGTCCCTTGTCGAATTCTTGCACATGACCCACTGAGTCAATCTCTTACTAGGTATACTAGAAACTTCCTGGCAGGTGTGTTGAAGCACGACGGAGCTAAACTCTGCAGAACCAGCACCCCTGGTCTAGACTATTCTAATATAAAAATGTTTGTTCACATACACGGTGTCTTTAATAATGTCCGAGTGGATCTGTGCCACGCCATTGACTGCATGAGAGCCCACGATGCAGAGGTGAGCCATGTTGATCTTCTTCTGACCTCCCTCCTCTATGAGAGACATGCGCCTCAAACGGTCAAAATCATTAGGGTAGAGCGCAGAGATACGCTAAAAAAAAAAAAGGACACAAGGTCAAAACAGAGAACATACACGGGCAGTTACTTTTCTTCATGAGAGATTTACTTCATGAGAGTCATGCAGTGCGGAAGAGGTTGTTTATTCGACCTCACAGCACAGTTTACTCCTTATTTGGAGCGGAGATACTGTTCTCCCAGTCACTTAAAAAAAAACATCAGATCTAGAAGCTTAAAGGTAACGTGTGTTCCCAGACCTCCATGTGACGTCGGTTAATCTCATAGATGATTTCTAGGTGCCGGGGCAGGAGGTTTTGGAAGAGGTCCACAGGCCAGCGCTCCAGAGCTTCTGGTAGGACTGTGTGGTTTGTATATGCGCAAGTACGCACAGTGATGTCCCAGGCCTAAGAGAGAAATTGGAGAATGTCAAGTAGAAGGGTACACAAAAAAAAGCATTTGTTGGATATACTAACTTTTTTAAGGTAAGTGTTGCAAACAATTTATTTGGGCTGAATTTAAACAAACAAATTAAGTAGAAATTTTGTTTGTTTAGGCAGCACGGTGGCGCAGTGGGTAGCACAATCGCCTCACAGCAAGAAAGTCGCTGGTTTGAGCCCAGGCTGGGTCAGTTGGCATTTCTGTGTGGAGTTTGCATGTTCTCCCCGTGTTCGCGTGGGTTTCCTCCGCACAAGTCCAAAGACATGCGCTATAGGTAAATTGGGTAAGCCAAATTGTCCGTAGTGTATGTGTGTGAATGAGTGTGTATGGACGTTTCCCAATGATGGGTTGCAGCTGGAAGGGCATCCGCTGCGTAAAACATATGCTGAATAAGTGGGTGGTTCATTCCGCTGTGGCAACCCCAGATTAATAAAGGGACTAAGCCGAAAAGAAAATAAATGAATGAATTTGTTTGTTTAAGTTCAGCTCATAAAAATTGTTTACAACAATTTTGCAAAAATATTTTTTTCAGTGTAAAGGGAAACATTACAAGACGTAGAGGAGCACAGCTTTATGGTGCTGCTAAACTGGACAGCATTTAATTAACCAATTTGTTAACATTAGTTACTACAGGCTCACAGCCAGCCTAGTGACATTAATCTCTGTATTTAATTATGAGATTTAAATACATTTTATGCACTAATTTGATTTGGATTAGCTTGTCTGCTGGTATCATAATGTGTACGCATTTATGCACTTTTAATGCACCAATATAACCTTATTGGAAAGGTTACTTAATGTCTTAACATTATTCATATCCATCAGTTCAACAGTCATACAATTTGTCGTTTTTAAATGACTTTGAAATGCCTCGAGTTAAATGAAAAGGGTATTTCCCGCTCACCACGTCCCAGGTCAGTTTCTCGTCATCCACCAGTATCCTCATCAACTCAGGGATTGCCATAGCAGGATGAGTGTCATTCAGCTGAATAGCAACCTGAAAAGTACAAACAAAGGAAAGGACTTCGTTTTTAAGCATGCGATTCATACATTAGTATTTTTTTTTAACTCTGTATAATTAATTTCAACAAATTACACCAGACGTGATGTGAATTGTGTTGAGTATTCTCTAAAGCTCTGTATGTTAAAGGGATAGTTCACCCAAAAATGAAAACTGACTCACTATTTAATCTCCCTCAAGTGGTTATAAACCTTTCTGAGTTTGCCTGTTGAAAGCTGAAAACCTGTAAACAATGACATCTATAGCAGGAAAAACTAATACAAAGGATGTCAATGGTTACAGGTTACCAACATTTTTCAAAATATCTTCTTTTTTGTTTAACAGAAAAAAGAAACTCATAAAGAAGTTCTAAAGTTATAAACTCATAAAGAAGTTACTCATCGAAACAAGCAAAGGGTATAAGTGAATTATTTTTGGGTGAACTACTCCTTTAACATAAAACAGCTCTGGGTCTGACCTACCTTATCTGGCAGTGTGGACAGATCCATGCGCACTACCTCAGTTGAGCCAAACTTGGAGGCTTTAAACCTGCGGATAATATCCTGAAGAGTCGCGGCCACCACAAAATACTCCTGCTTCAGACGCAGCTCTTTACCCTCAAAGAACTGACAAACACAAACAGGAGGATTTGTTTACATTCAGGCACCCAGAGTTTTACATGAATAGACTTGAGCTGCACTCACATTGTCATTAGGGTAAAGCACACGAGAAATGTTTTCAGCCAGATTCTTGTCCAGAACTGCCTGGATGTAACCACCAACATTAACTGTTTGACAAGAATTTGATAAGACATAAAGAACAAAGATGCAAAAAGTAACAGAAAAGACATTTATAATATTAAAAGAGACTTAAGAGAACTCACAGTCTTTGAGATGGAATTCACAAGGAGCTTTGGCAGACCAGAGCCTCATTGTGTTGACAATGTTGTTTCTGTATCCTGGGACAGGAGTGTCGTATGGGAGTGCAAGGACGACCTAGTGAACCAAACATACAGATTAAAATGAAAAATAAACCTGTATAAATGACACGGTGCTAATGTACGAGTCTTACTTTAGATATTAGTCTTTTTTTAGTTCCTGTTTTTAACTTCGTCTCACTACAGTTCAAATTTGCATGCTTTACACTGTAAAAAAATGCTGGATTCCACACAACTCATGTTAGGAATCACTTAATCAAATTTAAGTGCATTGAACATAAAACAATTAAAACAACGTAAGAATTGTGTTGTTTCAACTCATTTTTAAAAAGTAGTTTCAACAAACAGTAAAAGTAAGCGTAGAAAGGCATCTATTATGCTCACCTCACATTTATTTAAGTAAAAATACAGTGAAAACAGTTATTATGCAAATTAATATTACAATTATAAATAAATAGTTTAAGGTGTTATTTATTTCTGAAAAGCTGAATTTTTAGCAGTCCTCAGTGTCACACAATTCCTCAAAAAATCATTCTAGCATACCTGTTTGCTGTTCAAGACAGCCAATTTAATACATTTTGAAAGAGTTATGCAGTATACTGTTTTAAATCTGAAATCTGTCATGCATGTTTTGGTTTTTACAGTAATTTAAAAAATATTTCACAAGAATATACTCAATTAAAGTATTAATTCCATACGCAAATTGTTCAGCATACTGACCCTTAACATTTACAAAGGTAATGCGCAAGAAAAATTATTTTGTACTGTACAATATGAATAATGGAATTTAATTTCAGGTAAATTTACAATAGTCAACATTTGAAGTAAGATTTGAACATTTGAAAATTGCCCTAAAACAATAAATGGTGTTCAGTAGTTTTAGGACAATTTTGATGAATGGTTTTGAACCACTTCAAATGTTGACTACTGTATATTCATGGTTTCTATGCTCTCACCTGTGTGTCCACCCATTTCACTCCATCCGGGTGGTGCTCCACACGACCATAGAAGTGCACAGGACGCATGTATTCAGGTCGGGCCTTTTCCCAAGGGTTGCCATAGCGCAGCCAATCATCTGCCTCCTCCACCTGTCACATTACGGCACTCATTTACTAAAAGCAAATACACCAAAGTGAAGTGAAATAGATTTCAGTAAGATGTTGGGTCTTACCTGCCAACCCTTCACAATTTTCTGATTGAAGATTCCAAACTCATAGCGGATTCCATATCCATACGCCGCCAGACCCAGAGTTGCCATGGAGTCCAGGAAGCAAGCTGTAGAAAAAGAGAAGTTTAAAGTCATATTTTAGCACGTCAGGATTTTGCCAAGTACAATGCGATCCTGGATTAACATCTATGCTGATCCTGGAACATAACTTTTGTTCGAAAATGTAATCCATAACTATTCCCTACCCCTAAAACCAACCATAACTATAAATTATTCCCAAAATCAGAGGGCAATAATACTTAGATAATAATCATGTAGAAGTGCATAAACCTAACCGTAAGCCTAAACTTAACATAAATGGTAAACATATCCCTTAATTTTGATTGGCTGATTTGAATGTTGTTCCCGGATCATAGATGTTAATCCAGGAACATGTCTTACTTGGTGAAATCATTCATTCATTCATTCGTTTTCTTTTCGGCTTAATCCCTTTATTAATTAACTTATCCAGCATATGTTCCACGCAGTGGATGCCCTTCCAGCTGCAACCCCTGGGACTCACTGGGAAACAACCATACACTCTCATTCACACACATACACTACGGACAATTTAGCTTACCCAATTCACCTATAGCGCATGTCTTTGGACTTGTGGGAGAAACCGGAGCACCCGGAGGAAACCCACGCAAACACAGTGAGAACATGCAAACTCCACACAGAAATGCCAACTGACCCAGCAAAGGCTCGAACCAGCGACCTTCTTCCTGTGAGGCAACAGCACTACCCACTGCGCCACCGCACCGCCCCTTGGTGAAATCAGTTTGCCGATATTTTACACAATTTACCAAATCATGGCAGCCCTAAAGCAGGTCTGTGTCTGCTCAGAATTCAGTGTAAAGACACTATGTCGCATTAAATGGTTTGTGTAAATACACATTTTTGAAAATGAATGGCGCTTCAGGTTTGGTTTCTGGGGCGTCTTTGCTGTGTAAATCTTTATAAAGTCAGTTCACACAAAAATTGAAATTTATTTGCCATTTAGTTTAGTTTTTGTCTTTTGTTGAACACAAACTAAGACATTTTGAAGAATGTTAGTAATTGGTAGCCATTGACTTCCATACTAGGAAAAAAACACTATGGAATTAAGTAGCTAAAGGGGTCCAATATTCTTCTAAATATCTTCTTTTGTGTTCAACAGAAGAAACTCATAAGGGTTTAGAGGTTGGGTAAATGATGAGAGAATTTAATCAGAACTATCCCTTAACTTAATGATCACAGAATTTAAATAGACTAAGTTCACCTGCCAGTCGACCAAGGCCTCCGTTACCCAGGCCGGCGTCCTCCTCAATGTCCTGCAGCTCTTCCATATCCAGACCCAGCTGAGGAGAAAAACAATATATAAAGGCCCATTATACAAAAAAGGAGAATATCTATAATAATAATAATAATAATGACGAATATTTTGTCATTCATTCGAAATAAAATATTATAGAAGAATCTTCACAGCTTACAGAAAAGAATCAGCTTTCAGAAAGATTTATTTCTAGCATATCTATACAAAGCTTGTATATTTTAAGCAGCAGACAAAAAAATACTTTACAGTACGCTTTTAATAAACAGAACAATATTGATGATAGCTGGAAAGGCCCTCAAGAGGCATATGGAACCAAATCAATTAGGTAACTTCTTAAGAGCGCAAAACACATTCATCTTTCATCAGTCCACATTAATAGGCATGGTCCAATAAATCAAGGATTCACAGTGTTGTCTGTAGCACTATTAATCTCTGCCAAAGAGCTTCTGTGAAAAAAAAAAATGTCCTGTATAAATATGCAGTGTAATAAAGTGAGTAGCTTTTCCTGATAGATCTATAAGATGGATTTCTGTGTAACTGGGTAACATCTGGGATCCATTCAAGTTGCGATTATGATGATGATGATAAACATTTTCCAATATAATACTGAAAACTTTTGGAAATTCAGCCAATAGAAATCGGATCTCGTGTATGGTACAGTGAGATAACATTTGCTTATTTTCAATGTTTATCGCTTTGTCTTTTAATTATATTTCCTATGTAAGTGGGACTCTTATTTTGAAAGCGGGACAGCTCTGAGGTAAACTAATGTAAACTAATATGTTTACGTCAGAGCACAAATTTTTGGGGAAAATGGATAATAAGTCTATTCAGCGCCACACCGAAGACACCTGTTTCACTGTATCTTTTGTTAGTTTAACGAGTATATTGTGACATTTGCAATGAGGCAACAGACAAATGTACACACTCTGAAATAAATATTTAACACATCCTGTTATATCACTCAGCTCATACTGTCATTTTTCTGGAGTGAAAGGACATAGAACTCATCTGTTTACACAGAGAATGATATTAATTCCTGCCTGTGTCTTCATAAATGTTGAACAAATCTAATACAACTCTAAATAAATCTCTGTCTGTCCCTTTTGCAGGGTATAATAGCGTAGCCTATAACTATTCCATCCACAACATATAACAACTGTCATTTGACAAGCCATCTACTCTATTTGTTCAAATATATTTTTTATTTATAATATATATTGATATATAATATAACTGAAGTATTAGTGATTAATGATTGACAATTGATTGTCATTTGCTCAGGATGTAATCACCCCGTGTATGTAATCAACCACAATAGTTACTTAGCTTCATTCATTTTCCTTCGGCTTAGTCCCTTTATTCATCAGGGTCGCCACAGAGGAATGAACCGTCAACTTATCCAGCATATGTTTTACACAGTGGATGCCCTTTCAGCTGCAACCCAGTACTGGGAAACATCCATACACACTCATTCACACATGTACACTACGGCCAATTTAGTTATTTCAATTCACCTATACCGCATGTCTTTGGACTATGGGGGAAACCAGAGCACTAGGGCAGGGCGATATGGCAAAAATGCATTTTCAATCATTTTTTTCCATATTAAATGATAACGATATATATATTTCGATGTAAGTTGTTAATGCTTCCAGATTTAAAAGAGTACCCCAACAATGACTGAAGCCACAAAAATTAGAGGGTCCATTTAATGGCATAACATATTTTCGGCTGATAAATTTTTGGTGGCCAAATATTCGTTACATCTCTAATATCAACACACTTTTAGATTCCTATTGTTGCATATTTCTGCTGTGTGATTGGCTCTTAGATCAATATAGAGTAAAAAAAGTCCAGAGAACTCCACACAGAAATGCCAACTGACCCAGCCGGGACTCGCTGTAGTTACTTAGATCTCTATAATAAATCAAGCTCTTCTGCTTTAGGTTGATGGGCTCGTTTTACTGAAATCACGTAGAGTGCAATCACATTTTATTACACAATTATCTTTATACGTCTGTCGATGGAAGTTCATTTGTAAAGATAATGATACCTATGAGTCATAAACCCATTTTTTGCAATAATCCAAAAGACAATAAAACAAAACTCCTACGAGGGAACAAGGGTGATGCTAGTTTCAAGTTAGCCTACAAAAATGACTAGCAGTCTATATGGTCTATTATTTATTATTATACATTTATAATTTATACTTTATGATTTAATTATTATTCTTGTTAAATTATCAGACCCTCTCACCTGATAAATGGCCTCGTCGCAGGCATTCTCCAAAGCTAAGTTTACCATGGTGTTTTGAAGGGTTCGTCCCATGTAGAATTCCAGAGAGAGGTAGTACACACGCTAGAGGTGGAGACAAAAGAGCAGAAATGAGAAAATTTGACTAAAAATGTAATATATGAGCTTTTTTTTAACATAACCCAAACAGCTGAGCGCCATTTAGAGCAACAGTGAGGTGGGAGCCATTAAAGCCCCTGCTGCTGAGCAGACTAGCCTATCCAGTGACATGTATTATTGTGACAGGTGCACAACACAAGCCTAATCTGTGTTCCACGTCTGAGTCCTCATTGACCGCCACTGCAAAACATTCAATCACTGAAGGTTGCACAATGATACATATATCGGGCAGGATTTGCCAGTGAAGAAAACAGTAGCGTGTGATATTTTTTGTGTCTTGCCTATATATGATAACAAATAGAGTTAGGACAGAAGAATGTGCGCAAGCTGTGTGTCTGGCACATTGCTCATGTAAAAATAGCAGCATTAGCTGTCAGCAATTTAAGGTTAAACACTTTGTCAGGAAGCCAGCCAATCAGATATAGCGGTCACACAAAATTCCAAATACAACGATATGCTAACATTGAAAAATATATGGTAAAACTTGAATTGTGAGCTGTTTATTTAGGGGGGAAAAAGAAAGAAAACTGATAATTTTATGCTTTCCTTAAAAATTATAAATTCTATTTCTAAGGTTTCTTTTGGAATTGTTTGAAGCTTTGTTTAGGAGCGAAATGTCTGTGATTAATATTACTTAAAATGTAAATTGCTAGAAGGCTATAAGGATTGTTTTACAGAGACTGGTTCAGTTTTTTAGATGTCACTCCCCCCTAGCTAAAATGTAAAATGCATCTATTGTTACTTGCATAAAGACCCAATATATGCTGTGGATCTTTAATAATATAAACAAACCTAAAATATTGTAGGAAAATTACTGTACTGTATTTATTCCAGCCATTTACAAGTCCTTCTATGTTTTTTCCATTTTAATATGTATTTATTTATTTGTTTTTAAATATACATATTTTTTATTTTAAACAAATTATGGATAATTTATTTAATTGACTCTAATTCAGTCATGTATTGGCTATTTTATATTTTTTAAATAATTGCAATAACTAATTTAAAATCAATAAATGTATCATAATATAATGTGTGAGTTTGTGAATATAGTTTTATGAATAATGTTAGATTTGTTTATTTACACTTTGCACACTTTTTTATATTATTTTCTCCAAACATTTCTATGGACCAATAGAACTATCTTGTTGCCCCCTAGGAGTCCTCGGGCCCCAGCTTGGTCTCATTTGTGTCTACACATCATGAATGTAAATGAGCATCGGTTTTGTGAAAACCAGACCTTCATTCAGATTTCAGGAATGGTCTGCATACTTAACAACGTTAAAGAAAGAACCAATCACAGTTCCGTATACAAACGAGCGCAAGACAGAAAACCAATGATAATCAGGTATGGATGCATAAATTATGATGACGACCATAACACCGTGAATGCAATCAACAGGGGATATTAAAACAATAATCTGAATTTGTGAAGTTTATATAAACATTTTTTAAAGCGTAACAAAGCCTGAAATTATGTATTAATAACAAACCTTTTGTCTGGAATGTAGGCTACACATTTTACACACAGAGTTGGTATTAAAAGATATTTCAACTTAGACATTAGGCTAACATTACAGAAAATAGCTCGTTTTAGTAGGCATACGCAAAGATATGATTGATATTCCGTAAATAACAGGTAAATAACCTGTTGATGCCTGCCAAGGGCACATCAAAGCTCTTTTCATACATTCGGTCTGCAGGACCTTGAATGAAGGAGCTCCGGACATCACTCATCGACGTATTATGTAATTGCTGAAAAGAAACCTTGCAGTCTGCCGAATCATAAGCATCAAGCGGTATTTCCTGGCACTATACCAATATAACATAATATCACAAGTGCAAAGATGATATAAAGATGTTACTTTGCATTTTGCTGTTCTACTGCGCAACATTATGTATGCCGTGTGCTCGGACTCCTCCTCCTGCTGTCAGTGGTGTACGTGCGGCCCCGGACCCCAGGATGAAACTGCGGCATTTCGGTGGCTTACTTTCGGGTCTTTCTCGTAGTAATGCTGCTGCGTCCGTATCCATCTTCCCACCAAATGGTCGCGGACGGTGTGAGCCAGGGCGAAGTAATAGTCGCGCTTCGTTGCAACATTGCGGTCCTTGACCAAAGTGAAGTGCAGATGGCGATTAAAATTGGTCTTGAGGTCTGCGACGTTTTCAACTCCGGCGAGACCCCGCACGGAAATTTGCTTCCTCTTCTCTTGGTCCGTCAGTGGCTTGGACATCTTGCCGATTGTTATATAATATTGTGTAATATTCGTGCAGCGGGGATCTTCGTCTACGTGATGCCTGCTGCGTGTGTTGCGCGCCGCGCGTCACCGTGATCTCCAGCTGATGCTTCAGGGTCAAGCGCGCTCATTGGCGGCGCGCACGACTCTCTCTCTATATTAGTCAATACACGAGTGGGCTACTATATATTTACAGGCTGGGCGGGTCATGATACATTTAGACCAATTGTCTAATAAAGTCATAATAGCCTAGTGACACAGAGCCGTAGATTTGGAGGATTTGTCAAATCATGAAATTATGTCTGTCCATATTTTATATCACATTATTAATAAGTTATTAAGTTCAGTAGATGTCCAGTTATTTTTTCACTTGAAAGGTCTCCATGTGTAACAGTTTTTGAAGGACCAACATATTGGTTGTCAGTATTTATTTTTTAATTTAGAAAAAGCGAGTGAGTATAGGGGCAACACGGTGGTACAGTGGGTAGCACAATCGCCTCAAAGCAAGAAGGTTGCTGGTTCGAGCCTTGGCTGAGTCAGTTGGCATTTCTGTGTGGAGTTTGCATGTTCTCGCCGTGTTGGCGTGGGTTTCCTCCGGGTGCTCCGGTTTCCCCTACAAGTCCAAAGACATGTGGTACAGGTGAATTGGGTAAGCTAAATTGTCCGTAGTGTATGTGTGTGAATGAGAGTGTGTGGATGTTTCCCAATGATGGGTTGCAGCTGGAAGGGCATCTGCTGCGGAAAACATATGCTGAATAAGTTGGCGGTTCATTCTGCTGTGGCGACCCCAGATTAATAAAGGGACTAAGCCGAAAAGAAAATGAATGAATGAACGAGTGAGTATAGGCTACTTATGTAAATTAAGTTAGCATGATTAGTTTTGTAATTCTAGTTCTATATACTGCCAGTGTCCTTGATAAGTTAAACATTTCCATCAGTAAAAGGCATGCCTGATGTCAGTTCCATCTTTAGTTTTTCTTCTTTTTTCCAGCATTTTATTTTAGAGTTTGGCTTGTCATTTATTAAATATTTTATCTTGACTAAAAGGAAAATGTGGAAGTCCAATTCTCGTGTTCTAAAAAGAATTATCCGTACTAAAAAGGTATACTACAATGCAGGATACATTCATTCATTTTCTTTTCGGCTTAGTCCCTTTATTAATCAGGGGTCACCACAGCTGAATGATCCGCTAACTTATCCAGCATATGTTTTAAACAGCGGATGTCCTTCCAGCTGCAACCCATCACTGCAAACACCCACACACTCTTATTCACACACATATACTACGGACATTTTAGATTACCCAATTCACCTATAGCGCATGTCTTTGGACTTGTGGGGGAAACCGGAGCACCCGGAGGAAACCCACGCCAACACAGCGAGAACATGCAAACTCCACACAGAAATGCCAACTGATCCAGCCGAGGCTCGAACCAGCGACCTTCTTGCTGTGAGGCGACATCGCTACCCACTTCGCCACCGAGCCGCCCCCATGCAGGATGTAAACCTGTTAAATAATTTTCTAGTAAACTCCTGCTATTAGCCAAATTACAGCAACAAATTATTTGTCTAATATTTAAAACTGCAAAATATGGCAAACAAAATCCAGTCCATTTCACAACTTTTTCAGCTATCACGTCTATTAGTGATGCCTTTTTTTTCTTTTTGCCCAGCTGCCTTCCAGCAGTTCAAACCAGCGGCATTCTCCCATTTTGCTGATTTAGTTAAACAGTCAGCCGAATGTCCTGCAAATTCCCCCCGTGACAGTATCCCCGCACGTTTATTTTTATCACTGTTGGGTCAAGTATTTTATCTATGGTTAATGCATCTCTTATCTGCAGGGTCTTCTTTTTTAAAACATGGGATTTTACAATCACAATTTTAAAAGTGTGTGTTCCCCAAGTGTCCATTTTAGGCCCAGTGCTGTTTTCTATGGGATATGTTTAGTTAACACTGCATCTCCCTTTATTGATATGCAAATGATGTTCAAATCTATTTGCTCACCAAAACAAATGACAGAGACTCTGTTCAGTTGTAACTTAAACGTCTGTGAGATCTTAAAACATGGCTGGATCAGAACTTGTCTTAATAAAAACAAGACATTGATTGAGATTGTTGTGTTTGGTCGTCTTAAGCGTGTGTTCATGCTCTTGGTAATTTAGGATTATTTGTTCATCCATTTATCAAGAATCTTGAAACAATGTTTGATTATTTTAATTTGATAGATCAATTATATAGTAAAAGTGAGTTGTTGTTGTTTTCCCCCTGCAGCTGACACTCGACTAAAGTCAAACCCTACCCCATAGGTACCATTCGGAGTAATTCCTGCTTATTTTATCAAGACTATACCACTTTATTATATTCTTTCATGTAAATGCTTTACGTTGGACTGGATCAGTTGACTCTGTTAGATAAAATAATTGGATTCATTTCCATAAATTTTATTTATATTCTTTATATATATGAATACTAGTAAAGAAACCCAAAGTAAATGTTATAAATGTATGTGCTTCTTGATATAATCACATGCCCAACTCTAGTTTTCAATCAGTTGGAATGGTTGGAATGTGCCAGTGGCAGAAATATTGATTGCTGACAAAGAGTTGAGTATATGATCAATATTCTACCAAACAAACTGTTCATTTATTTATATTTATTTACTTATTTAAACAGGAAAGTCCCATTGAGATACAATATCTCTTCTACCAGGGAGTACCAGGGAGTGAAGACAGGCAGCATAGGACAAATTTACAGAGAAATACATATCACAACACATAGACACACACACACACACACACACACACAATAATATAAACCATGATCAATTAACATGTGCACTGTTCTAAATAGACAGACTTTAAAATATTTAAAAAATTAGTTTTGACCAATGATTAAAGACTATGCTTCATCATATGTTTGTATGCCTAAAAGGACTGCCCTGTGAGCAACCAGAATAGAACCTTGCATGTTTTATTGTTCCCTTGCTGCAAGAACATTAAATCTTTGAAAATGAATCTTTCTGAGTCTCGGAATAATTTTTGGTGTATTTCTGGTGTTCACCATGTAA
>CAIGQW010053631.1:18091401-18135300 GCA_903798125.1 Danio choprae
AAAACCTAACACTATTGTACCAATTATCTAGCAAAGTTCATAGATTTCATATGGTGAACACCAGAAATATTGTCTGGATTAAAAATTGATCCTGAGCCATGAAACATACTTAACGCATTTTTGAGGAAAATGTTCAGTAATAAATGAAGAGCTTATTTCCTGAAGTTAAAAAGTTTGTCTTAAAACTGCGCATGATGTTTCTACTGAAGTGAGAAACGCTCTTAAAGAAACAGTGCTGAATTTCATTTTCAACAACAATCTAAAGTTTTGAAGGGGATAGACAAAAGCACCTTCATTTAGTGACATGCGGTATGTTGAGGTACGCTTAGAAATCACAGTTGCCTTTTATCTTTATATTCTGACATGTTAGGTGAAATGTGTTTCATGTTTGTTCCTTTTATAATTGACATACTATCTGTGGGGCCTGATCAAAGAATTGGTTAAAAATTCTTGACGCACATCTACAAAATATGGTACAAACACACTGAGGTTGGACAAGGCAACAAATAGGTAAGATGGAGACACTTGTTTGAATACTTTTTGTCTCTGCTTAATTTTTTATTTTTACATTAGCCTCTAGATCATGTTGTACTGACAGTACTGGGATAAAGACAGGCTGATGTTCTGAGAAGAACGCACGCGCACGCACACGCACACACACACACACACAACATGACAACTTTTCTTCTCCCCCACAAAAAGTGGCCACAGATAGCACAGCAGCCTTGGTTGTTAGATAAAACCAGATAAAACAAGAACTTTTGTAGATCAAACAATGTTTTCAGTGTAAGACCCCCAATCAAAGGATCCTCGGTCAGAGGTATACGATCGCTTGCCCGATTACTCCCCCCTACCTGAAACCCCCCTGCTTACACTCAGAGACTGGAAGGAGCCGGAATGCCAGGAGAGCAGAATAAGTTGTAAAAATGACAAACCATACACACTGTCACAAATCTTACTATAAATCCTACCAAAATCGGCCTGACACATAGTTCAACTGTCAACCTGGGACAAACCGTCATAAATCCTACCCTAAAGCAGACACCCTAAGCCTGTGACTGGGGTAAAACAGCCTGTCACTGGTCACCAGTCTTACATTCATGAAACACATTGGACAAACCATACAGTCCATCAACAACAACAGGGTCATAAATTATAGACATACATTCTAGACATAAAGCAATAAATCATTTTGACACATAGTATATGATACAACTACTTATATGGGAAAATTCTATGTTTGATCAAATATCTCAAACACAAAGAGTTCCTGAAGCGGACGAGAAGGTGAAATTGAATGGGTGTTCATCAAGATCATCAGAAGGAAGTGTTGGAATCAGCCATGGTGGGAACCACCTTTCAAGCACTACTAAAAACACCCACTGCAGTTAAGATTGCTGGAAAGCCACATGGATTTGCATCAATTATAATTTAGTAAGATAGTGAATCTAGTGTCAGCTGACGGCTACTGCAGCCCAGTAATTGTCTATTTTCTTTTTATCAATGGACATAGTGGTTGGACAAAAATAGACATCTCAGCTTCTGAAGGACAACTGAGACCTATTTATTTTGGATCATGTGTTGTTATACTCTGCCTAGACGAATTATTAGAGAAATAGCTAGAGACAAATATTTGTATAGAAGACTGACCTTAGTTAACATATTAAAAATAATAAATAACTACTCTGACATACACTGAGAAAGAATGGATAAGATATACAGTAAACACTAGACCGTTACACCTGCACCTCTGCAAGATTACGTAAACTACAATATGATTCCTATTAAGTTAACAGAATACTTAAATTGTAATGCTTATGAAATTTGAGACTAAGTTTAAATCGTTCGCCACCAATGGAGATTTCAAACCAGAGTGCAAGGATTTATCGTCGTTTTTTTTCCACTCTTTAATGCTTAGGCCAGAATCCAGCAGCTCGGGTACAAACATTACTCCAGTTCTAGCTTCGCTTCATATTTACCCGAGTTATGTTCACAAAGTACTGAGGTAAATCCAATGAGGTAATCCAAATGGCAACAGCTTTCCCATTGGATGCTAAATGCTTAAATTGATGATTCAAACAAAAATCTAAATTTAGGCACCATTTACTCACAAAAAACAAATGATGATCTTTTGGAAAAAAAGCTGATGGACTTCAATAGTAGGAAAATTAAACACTATGGTAGTCAATGGTTAGAAGTTTCCAACTTTCTTCAATATATATATTTTGTTCAACAACAACAACAACAACAACAACAACAACAACAAAAAAGGTTTGTAACGAGTAAAGGGTGTAAATGACAATTTCCAGTTTTGGGCTTCGAAATTTAAACTAAAAGGAAAACATGGCCCATACCCTAAGGGCATAGCATACAGAATGCCAACTGGGACACTAATAATGTAATTAAAACCAAAAACAGATGCAGAGATGACAGCACCAACTGAACACCATGCCAACTTTTATTTAGTTGAATGCTTCATTACAAAAATATTGAAATACATTTGGTGGAAGGCAATTAATGAAAAGTTCTTTTAAATAAAAATAATTTTGGAAGGGGGGGGGGGGGGGGGGAGGTAAAGAAAAAAAAAAAAAAAAAAAAAAAAAAAAAAAAAAAAAAAAAAAAAAAAAAAAAAAAAAAAAAAGCAAGCTGGCAAAAACCAAACATCAACAAAAAACAAAACATTCCCTGCACATCAACTTTTTTTGAACAAACATCCTACGAAGAGATCAAATACTACAGTTAAAAATCATTAACGATTGAAGCAAATTTACAAAATGAACCACATGGTCTCGCGTACACTCTCTTGAATATGATTTTTATAGTGTCCAAGCATGAGAAACAAATCTGAACTGAAGCCAATCAAAAGAAGAAAAATAAATCCTTTAGCAACTAATCACATCAAGCTGTTAAATGAACAGAACCAGGTACAGTCCTGTGATGTATGAGTGTATATCTTTGCTTTACTGCACGTTCATAGGGCCACAGAGACTAAAGCAAGCCTTTAACTCTGAGGCGGAGGTGGTGGAGGTGCGGGTGGCATCCCGTAGGGTGGCATGCCAGGAATGCCCATCATGGTCACAAAGTTAGGGTCCATGGGTGGAGGTGGAGGCGGCGGTGCGTACATCATGCCAGCTGAGCCCGGTGGAGGGGGCGGTGGAGGAGGCGGGGCACCAGGAGGAAGCGGAGGTTGGACACCAGGTGGAGGTGGCACCATGGATGGGTTGCCCATGGGTGGAGGCGGCTGAGAGGCTGAAGCGGCCGTCTGCTGAGGCTGTTGCCAGGGGGGCAGGTTTCCAGTGGTAGGGGTGGATGTGGTGGTTGCATCTGGGGGAAACAGCAAATTTAAGTTGTTGCGAGCCCAAGAGATTATATTTATTGGCATTTAATGTGTAATTCTGTTATATTCTCACTTTGTTGCCATGGCATAGGGGCGCTGGTTGCCATGCTGCTGGTGGGTGGAGGGGGAGGAGCCTGCTGTTGCCATGGCGGAAGAGGTCCTGAGGGCGGAGGAGGTGGTTGGTTGTTAGGAGGTGGTGGAGGCGGGGGCATCATACCCATGGGTGGTGGCAATAAGCCTGATCACCAGACAAGTGAAGGAAACATTTTGAGCGTTCGGGAACACTAATTTGGTTGATTGGTGTTTTAACGCCATGCAAGCTTTCTTGGCAAACTCCATGGGGAGTAATAAGTTAAAATACTATAGGAAAGGAATTCATAAACCTATAGTAGGCCTTTTTTCGAATTTGCCTCAGATTAAAAACTCAACTGGTGCCTTTACACAACAACAAATGCACTATTGACATGCTTTTCATTAGAGTTTGTAATGGAAGAAGATGACAATGCTGTCAAAATCTCAGTTCATTTGAATAAGTGACAAGCTAAACCCTGCATTATGCATGATTAGCCAGCAGTTAGCAAATATATGCAAACTGAACACACAAAATGTGCATGTCATTTCCAATTCTGCAGATTGAACGAAGGCAACAATAGTAGTTTTTAAAAACGAGCAGTTTTGAAGCTGACTTCAGGAACCGAAGATGCCACTGTTGTGTAAACAATAAAGCAAAATGCTTAATTTTAATTTAAAAAGGTGTGATGAACCCAGCCCACCTATAACTGTTTGCCATTTGAGTAATATATTTTCCAAAGAGAAATTACTCGAGAACAATTTAATAAACACTGTAATATGACCAATCAGAGACATCAGCCTGGAGTTTTGGGTGACAATTCTCAATAAGCAGAAACATTCACCATCAGACTATGATTCAATTGCATGATTCCATCCATAGAGGGAAATTTATTACCTCATCACTGGTAATACTCACCCATGGGATGTCCAGGTGGTGCTGGACCCTGGCCCATTGGAGGTGGTGGCGGCTGCATCCAGGGCGGAGGCATTCCATTGGGATTTGGTGGCATAGGAGGGCCACCCATGTTTGGCATTGGTGGAGGGAAGTTATGAGGGCCACCAGGACCCTGGTGCATGCCATGGTAATTCCTGTTATCAGTAGGACCAGAGTTCATCCAAGGAGGGCGATTCTGAAAAGTGAAAAAAAAGACAAAATAAATAAATTTGTTATAGTCTGTTTCTTGAAATGAACAAGGAAGAAACTGAAACTGCAATTCATTTACATGCCACTAGAGGACATTCAAAAGGGACTAAATGCCATAGACTCCCCATGTTAAAATCTCCAACATTGCATCACAACCTGTACCTTCATGAGTTCCATTTTTTCGATGAGTGATATTTTTATATTACTTATTTCTACAAGTAGCCTATTTGATTTATTAATTATTAAAAACTTTACTACACACCAGAATCTGACAGCCTGATTAGCTGTTGAATAAGAGTCATCTGAAACATTATCATATAATGTTATACCTGCATTTCATAAACAGCCTAGCATTCTAATACAGATTATATTGGAAATAATCACTAAGTTTTCCTCCAAAGAAAAATGCTTAGCTCAATACATCAAAACTGATTTTAAAAGACCATAAACACATTTATAAATAAACTAAGCATGTTTCCAGAATACAAAGATGATACTTTACAACCAAATAAAAGAAAACAGCAAGGCATCACCAGCTGCACCCATGTTTTGCCTATTTGCTCAATTTACATTATTTGTGAGTTGTGACGTGCTGCTAAGAGGGCGACAACCAGCTCCACCTACTTTTGACCATCAAATATGCTCTTCAGAAATGGTCATAGATAATACTTCCATATTTTAATAGATGTTTCTTCATTTGGGTTATTATGAGAAAAAAAAAACTGACACTTTTATTCAGCAAAGAAATTAAATATCAACAAAAACATTAAGAATGTGCACATTGTTACCAAAAGTTATTTAAAGCCATTTTACCTTTACATTTATAAAAGAAAGGAGGAATAAGCACCCTACAAGGGAGAACAAAAAAGATTGTTTGGCCTTACTGGTGGTGGCTGGTTGTTGTTGGGTCCTGTGGGACGAGGTCCACTCTGGGGAGCATTGCTGTGGCCTCCACCAGAGGAAGGGACTGGAGCCTCTCCTAACTCTGCCATAAGAGACAAGTATTCTTTATCCATACGAGCTTTATCCTGGGCAGACTGGGGTGGTTCACCTGGCCGTGGAGCAAAGGAACTGCAGAGAGGAGAAATACCATTATTTTTTGCAGCATGCTTACTCAACATGGCGGTAAACCTCTTGGATAGAGGGGGGGGGGAACTACATCCGCTGTATGTTACCTGGTAAACTTGCAGTCTGAAGAGATGTGACCTGCTCCTCCACACTTTGTACAAAGAGTTGTGTTTGTGATGCTGCGAGGCTCTGTACTCTGCCATGGCCGCAAGATCCTGAGAAGACGACAAACATGGAGCACAAATGAATAAAGACTCCCTTAGCTGCTGGTTTGAGAGAAGGATCAATGCATCTCTGCGAGTCTCACCTGTTATCATCCTCTCTCAGAGTGCCGTTTAGCCGTGCCAGCTCCCTCAACTGCATTTTTCTCAGATCATTCTGGTCCTCAGGGGTCTCAATGCCCTGCTTGAGGATATTACGAATCTGTGGACAGAAAGCACACGCTTAAAAACATCAAATGATAATTCTTTCATTTCTAGCAACACTTTAAAAACCTGTTCAAGTGGTCTCACCTGCTCAACGGCTTTCTTGACATTCTCCATGGTGTTAGCAGTGACCAGAGCATGAAGAGGTTCATCTTCTCCTGGAAGCATCTGTCCATCTTTGCGACCCACCTTACCTTCCTTCACCGAGCCTTTACCGCGAATCATGATCTTAGCACAGCACTCCTTCTCAATGTTCTTCAGAGTGTTTCCACTAAAAAACAAAAACAAGCAACCACAAGAGTTACTTTGAGCTCCCAGTATTTTAATTTAGGAGTCTCTAGCTCAAAGCCACACAACCCACCGTGGCCCAATTAAAAGTCCAACAAAGTTGATCTCCGGATATTCATCCTGAGGAATCATCACCTTATCACTGACCCGAGTTGCCGGTGGTCTGTCAAATAAGAAACAACAAGTAAACTACCTGACACTACAGAGCTAAAGAGGTTTAAAAAAATAAAATAAAAAAAATAATAAAAACTTAGCCATACTTGTAGTCAGCTGGAGGTTTGAATTCAGGGTTCAATCCCACCATCTCTGTAATGAGAGAATGTCTCTCTTCTTCCAGTTTCTTGCGTGTGCGATATTCACGTGTGTTAAGCCTCTTTCCCTCGCTGTTGTAGATGGGCTCAGGAGATGGAGACCTGAGGAAAGGAAAGCACAGAAAGATGCAACGGTGTCAAGATGCAAAACATGTAATTGTCATCAACAGCTAAACATTTAATGACTTGCCTACTCCTGACTGACATTGGTTTGACTAATTTGGAGGTCATTTAAAAAGTGCATGGGATGCCCCAGAGTGCTCACGTTCTAGTGACAAAAACGAGAGAGGGAAAGAAATAAATAACGCACCCTCTAGAAAAAAATATCGAACCATAGGGAGGGGGGGGGGATTAAAAAGTTAAGCTCAAACAGAAAAATCAGCAGCTTCTATTAAAAAACGGTAGTTAAGCATAACTAAAATATGTTTGTCTCGATATTTTCTGAACAACAGGTAAAATATGAGACAAACGGGGCAACCAACACACTTGAAGAGCGCCTGTTCTGGAACGCTGATCTAACTCATCACATGCTCTCAGAGAGCATACCAAATGTTACCTTTCCTTTGGACGGTGCTGAAAACCTGTTAACCTGCACAATGAGGCTCTGTGCTTGAAAAAAGTTACGAGACTGGGAATTTGGGTTAGAGAAATAAATTTGGATTAAATATTAACCTTCAACAGCTCTCAAACAGTACAGCCACACAAACGTGACAAGTTCATGAGAGGTAACCCGAAGAGGAGAAAAGAGGGTTGGGGGGAGAGAGAAAAGAATGCTCTGCTGGTTTTCTTTTGGGCTGATATCTCCAGCGCTGACAACTTGAAGCACCCCCAGCTTTGTTTTTGGCGAGCTGGAAGTTGATGAGCAATCGTTCCTAAATCCTGGAGTGGATAGACCTTTAAGAAGAGTTGGCGGTGTAAAAACGTCGGATTAAGATTCTGCCGGAGAACCTAAGGCTGTTCAGAGAGCAAGGGATGTGGCTACTAACAAGACACTCTCACGTCAGAAACAAGACATTTCCTGCTATGTTGGATGCTTATGAAGTCTATGAGCGGCCAAAGTGATCAAAGTGTTAAGGTTATGGTTATTCCAGAAAGAAAAGGTCAGAGGAGACTCCTCCGAGCGGTCTTCCAGTGCGGAAATCTGGAATACTGTGGAAGTTCCTGGACAAAATGGTGGTAGCCCCATTATTGACCATCCAATTAACAAACCATTCAGCTTTTTAGGATTAAGGACTCTAATGTGTTTGTCAACACTGAATTTTGAAGGTTAGAAGGGGCGGTAATGTAATGTATAATCTAATAAAAAAAAAGAATACCTTTAAAAACTTAAATATTGTCCGAACCAACTATTTTCGACTACAGCAACTACACTGAGAGAATCAAATAAAACTACAGCAGCATTTCTAATAATACACAAGTTTCGTAGCACATAAAAATGCATGCAATTAAATATCTACAAAAACAGTTCAGAATAAAATTAAACAAGATTTACTTGGGACAATCAAAGAAATCATTGGTTTTATGCCTACACATTTCGACGGTTTCAGTTAATAATCACTTTGCTAAGATATGTTCTGCAAAACAACTTAATTTCATAGCATGTAACACTGGCTAGTCAAAGAAAGTCTGACATTTTGTATGACAATGTCCTACAATAATAGCCTTCATTCGTATCTTTGCCTCCACGTACAGAACAGATCAAATGTTTCTCAAAAATATCAAAAGTATTTAAAATGCTGGAAAGTTTAGGCATGTAATAAAATCTATTTAATTATATTAAAAGACATTTCTAAACTCTTCAACTAAGAGGCAAAGATATGATGTCAGTTAAAAGGCATTTAGACTTATTTCTTTCACTTAATTACTTACCCCTACATAGACACTAGTACACTTACGAACTGGCCTCACTTAAATTGGCGCATTGAAAAGGTAAAGAAAATGTTACTGTTGGTGGGTTTAAATCGTTATTCCGACCTGTCCTCAGGGTTAACAGGGATTCCCAGGTCTCCTGTACGCAGTTTACGTGTCAGGTCTTCAATCTGCAGTTGGACTGGAAGAAATCAGGTTAGGAAAGAAAAAAACAAGGATGGAGAAAAATGTGGTTAACAACAAAAAGACCCCACAAAACCAGAATCAGTACACTGTAAAACTCAACGTGACTAGGGTTAAGTAACAAACAAATAAAATTACCATGATAAATTGACAGTTCACTAATAATCAAGGTCAAATAAAGACTTTTGATCCTCTGTAGTATTTTTTTTCTGAAACACTGAAAGCCCGACAGGAATTCTGCAAAGCACACTTGTGCTTGAATGTATTCTTATCAGCCCATTCCCCAAACAATAAGAAATTCTAATTTCAAAGGTTCATCCAATTTAAAATTTCAGAAACCTGGAGGGATTTCAGCAAATAACCATTTCAGAAAAAGATCATTGCAACAGGCTTTCCATTTTATGCCACCAACTCTGAGAAGTGAAACAAGTGAAATTCACATTAAGCATATGCTTAAAAACATTAGTTCAGATGAGCTAAAAAGGTGGCAAAAACATGAAGGCCTGTCTGGGGGGAAAGAAAGTTGGGTTTGAAGAAATCAAAAAACATTGGCTAAGTGGCTTGAGCAGATGCATCCTCATAAAAAAAAGTTATAGAATAACACCAGCGTAATGAAATTACAATCTTAAAATAATAATAATAATAATAATCTAAAGAAATAGCTAACACTGGGTGTGAAAGGCCAATGCATTAACAACTACATTCAACAATTATCAAGTTATTGGCATGTCAGCAACTTACCAGTAGTTACAAACACTACTCAGTTAAGAATTAAAATCTGATATTTAAAAATAAATTCAAAGACAAACAGATTAGCCTTTAACATGTTGTTTTGTTTTTTTCATGCAATTTGTTTTACTAAGGCTTCAAGCCACACCAACCAAATCAGCCTATACAAACCCAAAAACTGACCTGTAACCAACCAAATTACTGCATCACTCATGGAGGCATTTCATGGGCTTTCACATGCATTTCTCTATGACATGCTTAAGAGAATCAGACCCCACGTTGAATGGTGCAGGTTGATGGCAGGTAAGAGACATGAGGTGTCAGTTATCAAAAGAGGAGTAGTTAAGGAGATGTAGGTCTAGGTCACATTATAGTCGAACAAACACTACACCACATGCTACTGCAAAACAAGTGCCTGACAGCAATGAGAAAGCAATTTACTACACACTGCCTTCAGACACAAGGGATGGAGATGACTTTAGCAATTCAGTGTCGGACCTGCATTGCTTCGCAGTCAAATTGGACTCGAGACATTTTTGCATAGTAAACATGAGCAGTGATGGGAGTTCTGCAGCTGGAGACAGTTCACAGCAAGCAGCAACATCAGAAAACACTGTGGGTTCTTGCTAATGGACATCAGATGGCATATGCAAACATTGACAATGCTACTAATAACCTCAGTGCTTCCTAAACAACCAAAAAATAAATAAATCAAAACTCACATTGCACATTGATGGAGTTAGTGCATTCTAGTAAACACGGGGCAAAGTGCTGAATTTCAATGGATTGACTTCTTTGACAAGAAATTTCTATACGGTCATTTGAGATGTACAGAGATAGCCGTTTTGAACGGTTGCTTTTAAATAAAGGTCATTCCACTAATTCGACATCAGCTGTATGAGCAAAGAAGTCAGACTAATGAAATTAAGCAGTTACATCCTTCATGTGATGTGCAAACTGTGAGAAAATAATAGAAGTTTTGGGACAAAAAAAAAAAAGTGACTTGTCTAAGTGTAGACAAGATACCCCCCCATTCACATACACAATGTTCTGCAACTTAAACTGTATGACTCAGACAGATGATAATTTTTTTTTTAGATATTCACCTATATAAGCTCGTTCTTGGTCCCGAGTCAGCCCAGGAGGGATCACAGTGGGCATGCCCGGGATAACGGTCTTCTGATCAGGGGTCTCGCTGCTCCAGCGACTCCTTTTCCGTTTCTTCTGTCCAAAATCTAACGGGATGTTACAAGTAAGCCATTATGTCTGATAAGTTAATGTCTAAAGCCTGTAAATTATTATGATCAAAACTTTCACTTTATGACGTTAAAGGTTTAATTTATTGAATTATTACACTTAAAAAAAAAAATTATACATAGGAATATTTTTTTTCTAATTAAAAAAAATAAGTTATATATATAGCTATATTAACTTAACACCGTTAGCCATATATAAACGGCTTTTTTCAGTTTGGGCATATACATTTACGGTGTACAAGCTCCTAATGCCCATTATACTATATTATGTATTAAAAAGAGAGAGAAAAAAAAATACGTCTATATTAAAAAAAATGTATGCACGTTATTGTCTAATGTTGAAACGCCGTTTTATTTCAAAACAACTGATTATTCTGGATCATATTTCATGTCAGACTTCAGTGTTAAATACAACAAAATACTTTAACGTGTACGTTAGATTATTTTCATCTCCTACGAGAACCACGGGTTAAATAATTACACATTCTAAAGGTTTTTATTAAGCAAATGCATTGTAAAAAAAAAACCCCAAAAAACAACAAGTTAGACTAACAGTATCGGTAAATAGCCATTGTACGGTTATAAATGGAGGCCGTTGACAGTCAAGGCCTGTGCACGGTGTTTACCTGCGCCTACCGCCTGAGACTGCTGTCCTACAATGATAGGGTTTGAGAGCGCAGAGCTCACGGCTCCGGGAAACTGCGGGAACCCGGGATTCGATAATTGTGGCGGTTGGAAGTTCTGCAGCGGGAAAGACACAGCAGGCCCGGGCGGTGGCATTAACCCCGGACCGGGACCGGAGTCAAAGCCTCGCTTAGCGCCGATGCTCGGGTGCAGCTTCCCAAGCGGGGTTGCGTTGGCTCCCGTTGCCATTTCTGGGCGTCAGGGGCTTCTTCGTGGTTCGATAACTGCACCGAATGTATCCGTTTCCTTTGATGATATATTCAATTGATACGAACGCGTGTCTCCGACCACGCAACCTTCTTCTGTCACCCGCTGAATAAGATGGCGTCCGCTGAGATCGACAAAGGAGCTTTGGCGTCAATTCAGAACTATCCGATTGGTCGATGCTCATGTCAATCTATGTTTGGTGAACATTCATTGGATCATTTAGGGTCTGTCGTATTTCCTTCGGAACAATTTACTTACCTCTCATTGGTCGCCAAGCCGGTCAAATCTTCTAGAAGAAGGGTAGGTTGGCTCTTGTCCGTGCGGTCAGGTTCAGTACCGCGTAATCACATCGTAGTGAACCACGTTTATGATATGAACATTGTAAATAAATTGTAAGCTTAGATTTTATTTATTGATTTTTTTCATTTAAACATACATTATTATTATTATTATTTTTTTTTTTGCAACTACTTTATTTTCTTTTTGCCTTAGCCCTTTATTAATCTGGGGTCGCCACAGCGGAATGAACCGCCAACTTATCCAGCATATGTTTTACGCAGCGGATGCCCTTCCAGCTGCAACCCATCACTGGGAAACATCCATACACTCTTTCACACTCGGACAATTTAGCTTACCCAATTCACCTATACCGCATGTCTTTAGACTTGTGGCGGAAACCGGAGCACCCGGAGGAAACCCACGCCAACACAGGGAGAACATGCAAACTGACCCAGAACATGCAAACTGACCACAGAAACGCCAACTGACCCAGCCGAGGCTCGAACCAGCGACCTTTTTGCTGTGAGGCGATCGTGCTACTCACTGCGCCACCGTGAGGCCTGCATAATTCGATACCATGGAATTAAAAACAACACAAAAAAGTCTAGTTTTAAAATGCTGTTTAACAGTTTACAAAAAGCTATTTCTCTATTACTTTTGATATTCTCTTCACACACGTGCGCGCACACACACACACACACACACACACACACAGACGAGTCTCCGACATTATGCATTTGCACAAATCACCCAATTTAGCAATATCATAACAATGTAATAATTTAATTTCCAAATTGACAACTATTTTCTCATGTCTCTATTTTTCTTTCTTGAGCATTTACGGTTCATTTGAGATCACATTTTTAATGGATTCCACTTGAGTTGTGTGTTATAGCACACATCAGCACAAACACTGTAGCACGTACTAGCTTATCACGTTTTTACTTTTTTTTAAATGATCATTATGGTTATTATAGTTGTGTGGGTGGGTGCAAAACGTTTACCTGTAAAAAGCATTTTTCACTGTAATATAGGTAGATACCACAATGAATTTGATTTTAAACAACTATTTAAAAAATATATCTGTGTACAAATGTAAAGTTCACCCAAATATGATATATAACTCACTATTTACTCACCCTTGTGTGGTTTTAAAACTATGAGGAAAGTAGGAAACACAAATACTATGGAGGTCAATGGTTACAGGCTTTCTTAAGATCCAGAATAATGATCACAATATCTTCCTTTGTGTAAAAACTAAATAAAGGAGGACACTGAAACAGGTTTGAGTTAAACACAAAGGGTGAGTAAAGAGAAAAATGAACATGTCATCATTTAAATCAGCCTTGGCATACAAAAGTCTATCTGTTATCTCATTTTTAAGCGCAACCAAGAATATTAATGAAGAAACAAGAAAAGGAGGGTAAATAAATTAACTAAATTAGTGATAGCTTGTTTGTCCTGTTCAGGGAGACATAAATATAAAAATTGTTTCACTGAACAGTGAGATTCTCGGGTAAGAGCTCTCCTAGATGTCCTAAATAAACTGAAACTAAAAAAAACTGTATACATTTCTGTTTTCCACCACGTCAGTGACCCAATTTATGTGTCCAGGGCACCTGCAATAATACACAATTGCGTTGATCTAGAGAGAAAAAGACTACATTTATTTTTACTTTTTTTATTAATGAAGAAAATATTTACAAGATTTTGTACCAAGAATCAAAAACAAAACTAAACAACACAGGACTACATCAAGTTTAAGACAATAAAAGTAGATTAGTGCCAAGATGTGGGCCATCTCTACTGTCTGTGACCCAGTCGAAACGGGAAGCATCACAACTTCTAAAATGATCGATGAGCAACCAAGAGCCACCTGCACAGAGAAGAGATTATCACAAAACTCTCAACCATTCACTTTTCTGGACTTCCATGTGCTACTACCATCATACCTGAAATGTAAACAAGACACTTTATAGGTAAAGCAATAAAGTCATTACATTTGAAAATAATAATGAGAGTCCAGTGTCTTCAAGTATTTATGATCATATTTGGCCTATAGTTTAAATATTCATGAGGTTATAATTAATGGTAATATGCACCTTGCAAAATGTAAAATTCAGGGAATTTAACATTAATAAAAAAAAAAGATTTGCTTCCCAATGAAAGACAGGACTTTAAAAAAAACTACATACAAAAATAAAAAATCCATCATCATTTATTAACCCTCATGCCATTTTAAATCAGTATGTCTTATATATATATATATATATATATATATATATATATATATTTATTTATTTATAATTTTTTTAAAGTATCTAAGGGTGAGTAAATGAAGATAGTAATTCCCCCGAAAACAGCGCTCAGTTTGTGCCCTAACCTTTTATGATCCTAAAAAGATCTCACCTGAGTGCGCACAGGAATTAGGCTAGTAAGCGTAGCGCGCCCGTTCAGCGTATGGATCCCGCGGTACGTCGTACGCAGTAGTCCTGGGAAGCGCAGAGATGGGAGAGAGGCGCGACCGCTCATACGCGTATCCCTCCGCCTCGAGTGGAGCTCGCCGGACCGGGCTCCGTTCACGGACATAGTATGAAGAGGTGGGAGCCGGAGGAGGGGGAAGGGGATGGCGTTCATATGGGTCAACAAGGTTAGTGGAGGGCAGGCGCTCTCTCACAACTGGTGTAGAAGTTGGGGGAGGAGGGACAGGAGGTGGAACCGCGCGTCTATCTTCGAAATAACTGCCTCCGTACGGACGTGCCCGATATTTCTCGTAGAAGTCCACTACCCCATACGGATCTCTTTCCTCATAAGGGGGTCGTCGTATCGGGTATGCAGGCAACGCACCGCTGTAGGCCATGCCACTAGTCCCATACGCAGCCTCGCTCCCGTACACTGGGGCCATGCTATTATCCGCGCCAACGCCGTAGCCCGCTGGCATACCATAACTCATTGCACTCTCAAAACCCGCACCCCTTCCATACCCAGGGACGGCGTACCCTGCTCCACGGGTGAAGCCGTGTGAAGGTGCAAAGCTGCCCCCGTAGGCCGGCTCGCCACTGTAGCCGTGTTGAAAACCCCGGCCACCACAATCGTCGCCCGAACCGAACCTGACGGGCCCATATCCTGCCGAGCTCGGGCCCTCTCTGTAGGAGCCGTTCTGGTCCAATGGACATTCTTTGGACCAGTGGCCTTCCTGCCCGCACCGATAACAACCCGTTCTCTCTCCCATTCCCGGCGCGGTACGCAGGCGGCTAGTCGAAAGCTTCACGCTCATCAGTTTGCCTTAAGGAAAAGAAAAAATTTACCATGATGGTTTTGTTTTACTAAACACGAAGCAAATGTCCATATAGTTAATGCAGCCACAGCTTTAGACTTTACACTACGATTCACCACAGCTAGCAACAAAAGCACGGACAGAATTTTTTTTTACTCAGCATAGAAACCATTAGTTTTGCAATTAAAAAAGAGATAGTTCGCCCCAAAACTTACAATTCTGTCATCAATCGCTCACCCTTCACTTGTTACAAACCGGTTTAGAGTTATGGAGTTAAGATATTTTAAAGAAAACTGGTTTGACTTTCATAGTATTTGTTTTTCCTATTATGGAAACCAACGGTTAGTTTTCAGCTTTCTTCTAAATATCGTTCTTTTGTGTTCAACAGAATAACAAAAACAAAACAACAACATTTGGAACCACTTCATGGCGAGTAAACTATTATTTTTGGGCGAACTATCCCTTTAAAAGTCCACATGAAACACAGTTTCTCCATTTTAATTCTGCAATCTGAAGCGTTTCAGAGCAAAACAGGATATAGAAAAGGATTGCCAATTACAACAAAAGGCATGACTTTATAATATAGACTTTGAAAACGACAAATAGAAGTATACTGGTTCATTCAAAAATAGGCCCTCATAATACTAGAATCAAGAAGTAATCAGTGAAGAAACCTATGGACTTTAATATAGTCAATTTCATGTTAACATTAACACCGTCTATAACACTGCTAAACCTTTGATTTTTAATGAACTGTGTGCAAAAGGAAAAAGCTGACACTTACTTTTATTGCAAATAATATACACAAAGAAAAGGTTTTTGGCTGTTGAGTAACTGATATAAAAATGAGTATTTTAGAACTACATGGAGATCCTCCATTGATCTTCGTATAGTAAATTAGCAATAAAGAAACCAATTTATACTCACTCATGACTTACCAATTTTCCTACTTACCAACCTGAAATGAAGCTCACTCTTGGTAATGTGAGAAGATAAATACTATTTTTTTTTATTTAAACATACTGGTTCACCTTGAAAGGCTGTGTTGTCCAAGCCACTGATGGCTTCCATAGCATCTTCCACTCGCTCCATGTGAACAAATGCATAGTCCTTCACAATATCACACTCAACCACAGGTCCGTACTCCTCAAATTTGGCCCTGAGCTCTTGGTTGGTGCAGCTACTGCTGATGTTGCCCACATGAAGTTTTGTAGAGGTTTTGGGTTTCCCTTTGCTCATCTCCACATTCATGGCCAAACCATTCAACATGTAATGGTGAAGACTTTGAATGGCTTCATCTGCCTCCGATTTGTCATCCATGTGCACAAAGCCAAAGTTCTTTACAATGTCACACTCTGAGATCTTGCCATACTGAGAGAAGAGGGAACGGATCTCCTCAGCCGTAGTGTTCGGCGAGAGGTTCCCAACAAAGATTTTTACCATTTTGGTAATGAAAATTCTAATTTCAGGATCTGTTGAGAGAAAAAGAAAAATCAAGTACATGTAGTGCATGTCTAAAGAAGCATGTAAGCTTCATATAAGTCTATTATTCCATAAAGGCACATTTAAAGGGATAGTTCACCCAATAATTTACCCATTTACTCACCCTTCACTTGCTTTAAACCTTCTATCTTCTGTTAAACACAAAAGCTTTCTTCAAAATATATTATTCTGTGTTCGATGGAAGTAAAACACAAAGGTTTGTAACCACTTAAGGGAGAATAAATACTGATAAATTTTCATTTTTGGGTGAACTATCACTTTAAAAGGAAAGTTCACATCAATAACGAAAATTTACCAAAACATTTACTCACCCTTAAGTTATTCCAAACTTGTATGAGTTTTTTTTTTTCTACTGAGAACAAAGAGGTAAATCAACTGTCCCACAGACTTCCATAATAGCCAAGGTATATAGGGACGAAGAACAGTTTGCTTACTTGGGAAGTTTGCTTCATACTTATGAACAGTTTGCTTACTTTTCGAAATATCTTTATTTGTTTTCATCAGAAGAAAAAGACTAATACAGAGGAACACGTAAAGGGTGAGTAAATGATGACAATTTTCCTTATTTCCTGAATTATCCCTTTAAAATACAATTCACGTCCTCCTGCTTGTATTAAGCAATAAATCTAAATGTATACGATGGAAAAAAACTGTATAAATCTGAGCATTTCTTCCTCAAAGGTTAACCTTGGTGTTCGAATCCAGAAAAAGTCTGATTTTAACCGAATCTTCACAAAGTCTAAACTAACTAAATCGAGAGCTTCTCGGGTCAACAGTTCATTAAATCATAAACAGAGACTGTCTCTTGGAGATTATTAGGATGTGATCGCTTTAAGTGTACATTTGAATTACAGCATAAACTATTTTAACAGCCGAAGACTAGAGATGTTACAAGCAAAATAATTGCACAGAATACAAAATAGTTGTTTCTGATAAATGATTGTATTGTGGGAACTTGCGTTAGAGATTTTTCTCCCCAGTCAAGCCACTGCAACCAACAGTTCAAATGAATCGACTCGCGAAAACGAGGCGAGCATTTCCATCACTAGCAGAGGACAATGGGAGAAAAGAAAACTACTTTCCGTGCACTGATTTACGAGTCGCGTGGTGGCAAAATCTATGCATTTAAAATATCAATACACGACAAGCGTTGTACCATTAACAAATGAATCCAAAGCATTCAAATAGCACGCGTTACCTTAATCAAGTTAGCCCGTCATCTATGTAGCCTTGCAGCAACTAGCTAACCCAGAATAAAGCCAAAAACACTGGAGCGAACGAACAAAACACCACCTCAAAATGAATGAAAGCTAAGATGAAGTGATTAAACGTTTAGTCTAGAAAACATTGTCATATTTATACACAACGATGGATGTTATTCATACCGTTTCACAATGCTTGCAGAAGCCGGTGCGGGATGAAATGGCGTCACTGTTGCGTCGCATAAAGCGAGGCTGGTTGGAGAATCGCATGATGCTAACGCTGCTGACCATCCCCTTTTCATTTCTCCATTGAAGACGTGCTGAAATAGCTCGCAACTCGACAGCTTTCAGACATTTTTCCCAAGCACATGGCCAAAATACTTCGATCAATTATGTTACATAATAAAGAACCTAGCCCCAATAAGGTCAGTTCAAACGAATGATGACTTTCTAAAGAAAGTAAGATTCTAGTATGAAGCACAGACAGATTGTCACCAAAATACTGGTTTATTACAAAAGATAATTCATAAAACACACTCCTGACTTCTGTAGGAAATATACAAACTACAGAAAATCAAATTTATAAACATTTTCACAGAACTTCCCCAAGGCACCCATAAAGAAGAAACGCCAGTGAACGCCAGCAGTCTCGAAGGTGAATAAAGCCCTGAGTGAGAGTTGGTCAGCACATCTAATTCAGATTTCCAATTTACTCCTGTGTAAAGCCAACCTTTCCATATACGTGCATCTTTTTACAATCTAAACATCTCCTGTCATGAACAGTCACTGGTGTGTACAGAACGCAAAACAGCTTGCATCCATCTAAAAGCTGCCCAACTATTTGGGTAGTATTAAATCAAATCTTTTTTTCTTTTTAAGACTAACACATTAGTCGAGGGGGAAACCATCAAAACAACCGTAGTTCGCTCAATTTCTACAAGCTCCCAAATAACACTCACAGACATTGGTAAAGTAACAAGTTGTCCGTCCAGTTGAACGCATCATATACAACACAATTCAACAAGCAAGACGTAAAAGTTTTCAACAGTTCGTACATACCAATCATCTGTAGAAAATGAGAATAAAAAGAAAGTGGAATGTCGAATTTGAGTTTATTTTCCCATAAAGCCTGTTGCAGCTGCAGGATTACAGATTGCCACTCCCCCCCCCATATACACAATGCTGGCATTATTATTGCCAAAAGAAAAATAACCAGATTGTCCTCACAAAAACTCAAATCAAAGAAATTAAGTGGCAAGTCAACCCAACAGCTAAAGGGGAGAAAAAGAAATTGAGCACAAAAAAAATAAAATAATTCAACAATAGTTAATCACAACATGACCTGGGGAAAACAGAGAAAACATTAAAAAAAAAACTAAATCCAAGTCTTTAAATCACAATTAATAGCAGTTAAAATATACTAACATGAGACACCACACCTTACCTCTGGATACAAATGAAAAGCTAAGCAAAAACCAAAATTCTTTGCAATCATACATCAATGTCTCCATTTTGAAATTAAACAGCAGTTTGTGTATTATGGGTAATACATTAACATGGCGGGCTAATGAGCACCGTGTTGAAGGTGCCTATCCAATCCTAAATCTTTGAAATCCGTTGAAGCGTCTGATCGAGCCAAAGTCATATCGGTGGAGCAGAAGTCTCATTCACTTGACAAAACCTAAAAGTGGGAAAGAAATATTTTTATGAGACGAAACACTCAACAGGTTATTTTCTGACTATACTTTTGAACCCGATTAAAACGGCTTCGCTTACTAGTGCACTCGAAACGGATTACGGTTAGAGAACAGATCACGCTGATATCTCAAATTTAACGACCCGCATTTCGCTCACCTTAGCATGTGTGTGGCTTAGTATGTGTATCGAACCCGCTCGGTGTAGCTCTCCCTGGCCCGCGGCAAGCCGTAAGCCGATGAGCTCCTTGAGACCGGGGAAAGTCGCGAGCGCTCGTACGAGTAGCCTTCCGAACCGGCACCCACACGTCTGATTGGACTACGGTCCCGCGCGAAGCTCGCTGCTGCTGCGGGAGGTGGAGGTGCCAGAGGGCGTCGCTCATAGGGATCAAGGCTGGGAGGAGCCAATCGCATCCTTGAGAGGGAGGAAGAAGAGAGAGGGGGAGGAGGAGGAGGAGGGGGAATGGAGTGAGGCCTGTCCTCGTAGTAGCTAGAGGCAGCCGGATGAGCCCGAAACTTTTCGTAATAGTCAATGCCACCGAAGCGATCATGTTCATATATGGGAGGCCGCTCAGGATAGGCGCTCGGCACTCTGGTTAGGTACCGTTCTCGAGGCTCTGCTCCATACTCGCCATAGCTGGGACGCCGACTCATGGGTGGGGGAGGGATAAGTGGCCCTGATGGGTAACCTCTACTAGGAAGACCTCCAGGGCCACCCATGCCGTAACTCGGGCCACCTCTCGGAGGGCCTCTACTGCTGGGGTATCCCCCCATGCCTCCGCCATAGCTACCGTTCTGGCTATGTCTGCAATCTTTGGACCAGTGGCCCTGTTCTCCGCAGATGTAACAGCCAGTTTGGTCTCCCATTCCGGGCGCTGTACGAAGACGACTCGTGGACAGTTGTACTTTGATCAGCTTGCCTTTTGAGAGGAAGAAAACACACGCAAGACAATGTAAAACTTTCTTCCGCTCACGTAAACCGTCATTTTAAAGAGATAATTATTGCATCATGACAGCTACAGAGCACTTACAGCACTTTAAGGGTTAATTCACCGAAAAAGCAATAGTCTGGTACTACTTACTCACCCTGTGTCATTCCAAACTGAGTCTGTTCAGAAGACTTGGATTAAATGATCACTGTTTTATGAGCTTGAATTTTTGGTTACAGCAATGGCGGGTCAGAAATCTCGTTTTAAAAATAAATAAAATTTATATACACGTACCATCAAATATTATATGTACATTTTTATGCTGGTATGATAAATGAATGTTATGTGTGTAAAACCAATGTTTGAATAGACAACGTTTTACCAACCCACTAGAAACTTATATCATAGACAAATGAAAGTCAAGTGTTTAATCCAAGTGTTCTGAGAAGAAATAATTATTTTTAAATGTTTTAAACATCCTGGCTATATAGACGTTCAATGGCAAGACCCAAAACGTTCATTAAAAATAGCTTCTTTTTGTTAAAAAAAGAAAAAAGATAAACAGTGATAAATAGATTGTTCAGCATTCAGCAAAAAATTATTCTTTCCTCACTCTTCACATGTCCCAACCCTGTTCGAGTTTCACTTTTATGTTGAAAAGGAGAGTGAAGAATGTTGGTTGGAAACCAGTAGCTTTTTCCATTTTTCCCCAACAATTAAAGCCAATGATTATTGTTTTCCAACATTCATAAATATATATTTTCCATTAAGATTTGCAAACAATTGAGGATGAGAATTTTAATTTTGGGGGGAGGAACTATGCTTTAAGTGTTTGGAATGACTTGAAGTTGAGTAAATTAAGAATAGTCTAATATCAGTATAGCAAAATTCTAGAAAACCTGTAGCACATTCTTCCCATGCTAGAAAAAAAGTTGTAAGAAGTTAAATGCAACTTTGGGAAACCATGGACTTTTGTCGTTTCAGGGTTATTGTTCACCTTGGAATGTGGTGTTCTCCAGCCCACCGATGGCCTCCAAGGCATCATCCATTTTCTCCATGTGAACAAATGCATAGTCCTTCACAATATCACACTCAACCACGGGTCCGTACTCCTCGAACTTGGCCCGGAGCTCCTGGTTGGTGCAGCCACTGCTGATGTTGCTCACATGGAGCTTGGTGGAGCCCTTTGGTTTTCCTTTGCTCAGCTCCACATTTATGGCTTGACCCTTCAGCTCGTAATGATGCAGCTTTCGGATAGCCGCTTCAGCCTCCTTCTTACTATCCATGTGCACAAAGCCATAATTTTTCAGCACGTCGCACTCTTTTACTATGCCGAATTCCGAAAAAAGAGAGCGCAGATCGTCCGCGGTCGAGCTTGGGGATAGGTTGCCAATAAAGATCTTAACCATCTTTGTTGCCGTTTAATCCTGGACAGAGGGAGCATAGTTTCGAAATGCACGTTATATCAACAGATGTTTCCCTACATCACTGTTGTGTTGGCCTACAAACCAAACGCAACCCAATTCCATCGGAGTTTTTAGTATCGGTCGTATCAGAATGATTTACATACAGCTCAGCATTAAACACGTTGTGTGTGTGTGTGTCTGTGTGTGTAATGTATGATCGGTTTCAGTTTTCTTGGAAGTTGTGGCGCAGCTGAATTTACTCGCGTTGTAGGCCACGGAGTTGCGTGACCATCACGAATTAACCACCTTTAGGCTTCTTTTATTATAAGTGGAATGTGTATTCAACACCCGATACAATAATTACTAAGACCGATACGCGACGGGTTTTTTTTTAAAGCTGCAGGCCAATGATGTCGGCTACGTGTAACGTTAGCTAAGCTAACACGACTACATTAAGTAAACGTCGCTTTCTCAAGAAAATTGCTTGATTTGTAGTGCTCTGCCTTTAACTACGTTAACTTAATGTAGAATCTAAACTAACAGTGGTGTGAAGTAAAATTAAAATCTTATATTATACAGAATTAGCATTGCCTTACCGTAGCGAGCACGTAACCTCACCGCCCTGCGAAGATGAATGAAGCCTAAAATGGAGTCGCCCGCCGTCACCAACAGCACTTCCGGTCCACGGGCAAACAGGAAAAACGCAAAGCGATGCCTGTATCGCTTGCGAAGACGGTGCTTAAAATATTTCGAATAAGACTAAACATGGGTCCAGTCTTTATTACCGATAAACATTAATGCAAGTGCTTGCATATTAACACGTACTACTGTAATGTTAGTGGTGTTTTATATACACACGTAACAGCTTATGCACTCAGTAGTTACTGATGCGGTATACGTACACAAATGTTTAATTGCAGAATGTAAATCTTGTTTTGTGATATATCTGTATATTTTGATAGATTTAACGTTTTTGTGAATAAAAAAAAATACGTAAATTAAGTCTTTAAATGTAAATGTATAAAAAAATATTTTGGAATGGTGCTCCGACGAAAGTACAAATATGAAAAATATATATGTACACACTAATCTACTATTAATAATAAACTTCTTAATTTAAATAAAAACCAGGTGATACTTTAACATCAAAAACTTTATTGGTTTATTTAAAATGTTTTTTTATTATTTGTGCACTTGCCAAATTAACTTCTGCTTTCTCTGGAGGCAGCACCTGCATTTTTCATCGCATAATAATCATGAGGAAAATGACAGAACAGCCATATTTATATATTTTATTGCAATATTTGAACAGACAGAAGAATCAAAAGGGAGGGAAGGAAATCATTAACCGTTCACAAAACTTACCCTTAATCATGGAGGTCATCCTAAATCATATAAATTTTTTTAACAAAATTATTCAAATACATGTCATCGATACCCATACATACAGGCAGCACTGCTATACACATTGCAAACCTATACCTCGATACAATCAAGTTAAAATGCATGCCAAATCTTGATACATCAATAACTTACCTGGCATAAATCATAGATTAAGTTTAAAAAGAACTGTTTATAGAAATATTGGGAAGTCGATTAACTATTTGAACGATTTTATTGGGTAATGGAATTAAGACGCCAGTGGTTATTGCAAATGAAGACGAAGTGTCGGGTGAATTATATGAATTTCGCCGCAGATGCAGTCCCATACTCTGTAACGCTAACCAGGTGTTATGAATTCTAATGCGAATTTTTCAATACCTGGGCTGCTTGGTAACTTCTATGCTTATTGAGGCAAGGTTTTAAAGGTTGGCAAGAAAAGCAAAACGACGATCCAAGTTCCAGTCTTTTTATTAAAACTTTCAACTGTTCCTATGAAAGAAAAAGATACAAAGTCTTTGAACTGCGATATTCTGCAATTAAAATACACACTTACAGCACAACTTCAATAAGCCAGTAAACGAAAAAGGTTTTATTGCTGCGAAGATTGTAATCTTACTTGCATGCCGCACTAACAAATGTCTTGGAGAGGAGAAAAAAATATAATAATAATAATTTTTTTACACAAATGTATTTTTAGTTCGAAATAAAAATTCTATCAAAGCGCATATTACAGTAGATTAACAAATAAGCTCATTCCAGATTTTAAGGATAAAAGGTACAGTGTGATGCATGTGTTCTTTGAAAGAAATTCTTATCCTCACCCTCAAATGGGTTTATTTTTGAAACCAGCAAGTTAACCTAATTTACGCAATCTGGCTTAGTGCTGCACTCACCTATAAAAAAGTTAAACAAAAACAAGGCAAAAAAATAATAATATAGCAGAATTGACAATTTAGCATGAGGACGATTTTATGCGTGTAAAAGCGGTGTTTTATAGAATGTGCAGTCCGCAACAAAACTCTTCCACTATGGTGCGCAGGCGAACGCAACGCGCTCTGGCAGACAAAGACGTATCGCGGCACGTGCACCTGGAGACAACGACGACGACGGTGATCTTGTTGAATAATTTACACCTGGAAAGAGAGCAAACCACATGAGTCAAACGGCTGCAGTGTCATCTGAGATTAAATGAATCGACAAGTTTAAGTACATATTTATATCCAGTCTATTTGAGTTTTACGAAGTAGGTGTACGGTCACTTTAATTTACAATCTAAAGCACTTCGATTCGAAGTTCACCGTTGCACGAACACAGCTTTAAAAAGACCATTCGAAAATTAACGATCCAGCACCTTTGATACAAAAGTTTACGTTACTGCTTTGTGCGCATCATTTATATAACACGCAGAGAGAGGAAAAAAAGAATAATAATAAATGAAAATTATATATATATAAAAATACATAAAACCTGAGTTTTAGATTACGCTCCTATCCTCACCTTGGGTTACAAAAGCACAGGTGTGCACTTTAATAGTAGCGCGCAGGAGGTGGAGGTGGCGCTGCCCTGTCAGCATAGGGGTCTCTGGCCCGAGGCATGTTGTACATCGGGGTCCGAGACATGGAGATGGGGGAGAGACGAGATCGCTCGTATGAGTAACCATTCCCTGCGGGTGCCGGAGGGGCAGGAGGAGTGCGTCTGATGGGACTGCGATCTCGTGTATAGAACGAGGCTGGTGGGGGTGGGAGGGGGCGTCGCTCATAGGGGTCAAGGCCATTGCCAGGCATTCGATCTCTCATTATGGCGGAAGATGGGGGCGGAGGGGGTGGGGGGATGCCACCTGGACGACGGTCCTCATATGAGGAGACACCGTAAGGACGAGCGCGGTACTTCTCGTAATAATCGACCACATCACGTTGGCGCTCATATGCCGGAGCTGCGCGCTCTGGGTATGGGGAACGTCTGGGCGGGGGTGGAGGTGGTGGTGGAGGGGGGCCAGGGGGGTACCCATAGCGTCCCCTAGGATAACCAGGGTGCTCTGGACGGTCACCGGGGAAACGGGGTGGCCAGTATCCACCATCTGGGGGACCGTAGTCGTCCTCCTCTCCTCTTGGTCGGCTCTTTGAAATTTGCACATGAATTCGTTTGCCTGCAATTGCAAAAGCAGTCAATATTTGAAAAATGTCACAGATGTATTAATGAAAGCAAGCAATTAGACTACAGCTTTATACCTTGGAATTCAGTGTTGTCCAACCCCTTGATGGCATCCATGGCCTCGTCAGAGTTGTTCATGTGAACAAAGGCAAAGTTCTTAATTATGGCGCACTCTGCAACGGTGCCATAATCTTCGAACAGTGCCCTAAGCTCTTCATCCGTTCCCTTCTCCACATTGGCAACGTGAAGCTTCACTGGACCCTGGTTCTTGCCCCGACTTGCTTCAACGTTGATGGGTGTTCCATGCAGCTTGTACAAATGAAGGTTTCGGATGGCCTTCGTTGCACTTTTGCGATCATCCATGTGGACGAACGCAAAGTTCTTGATAATGGCACACTCAGTGACGGTTCCATATTGAGAAAACAGAGACTTTAATTCGTCTGCTTCAGCCTGCTGAGGCAAGTTCCCAATGAAGATCTTCACCATCTTTGCAGATGTGTTACACAAAGCCTAAAAAACAAAACAAGAAACACTACAATGAGTTACCAGAAATCAAAACAAATAACTATGGTGACATAATATGCTAATGTAACCGTTTACATTATATATTGCTAATGTAAATGTTTACATTATATGCCATGGTATGCATGTATGTGCCAGGTATAATGCATGCACATGATATGTTATGGTATGTATAAAGCTTGCTGAAGGGGTAAATACTTCTGAAGATAAAAATGAAATCGAAAGCTTTCATTTCACTATAACATCTCGAGAAGCTCATCAAGTCAGACCAGTTTATGCAAATTCTTCCAACCATTTCCTCATACCCAGGCAAATACTGCGTTATATTATTACTTTAAAACTATTTAATTAAAACGAACAAAGTTTCGTACTAAAAAAATGAATAAAATCACACGTCCCTACTACATACGCCACGGCCTCGTGTGATTACTTAACGCTAACGTTATGTGACTAGCACGCATCGACCAGAAACCTCTAAAATTTAACGGAATGTCCTTTAAAGCATTTTTTCATTCAAAAAAAGCTTTAATTACAAAAGAAATACAGCAAGTGATCGTCGATATACGTGTTCTGCGCCTTGAGAGAAAACTCAACTTCATTGCTAGGTTTGAATAAGCTAACAACGTTAGCTTAGTAACGTTAGCCGAACAGCCGTTGCTCGCCGAGATAACGACGATCAGGCGACTTTTACGGTAAGTACATTATTTTGGTTTCTACGCACTATACATATATACATTGCCTGCGTCAAAAAACTTTAATAATACATACTGGTAAAAATTTAAAAAACGAGTTTATAAAGGTCAAAGTACAGGAACTAATACTCACCGCTTGCTCCTCACCACAATGAGGAAGAGGGTGGGTCATTCAGTAATATACTTCCTTAGTCCCGCCCTTATGTCAGAATAAGCCTATCAAATTTAACAACGTGATTCCGCGGAACATGACAAGTTATACTTTGTAGTAGAATAAAGTTTTGTATTTTGTACAGAAACTAACTAAGTTGGCATTGTTTACAGGACGGGCAGTTAATGAAGAAGATTAAGTCATACAGTCATAATCAGGCTGGCAGTCTGATGTAAACTACTGCAAACACTGAAGCTGGTATTCAGGCACACAGCAAAACAGAGACAATAATAATAATGATTGCTGATCATATCAATAATGAAAGGAAATGCATCTAAGTTAAATAATGATCAACAGGACCAGGTTAAACATTTATATAAAACACCTTTTTTAACGAAAGTCTCAGGATTCTTTCATCGCCTTAAGAAAATTCTGACAGAAGAAGACACCAAAGCAATGCCTTATCTAATGATGTTGTTCCTACCACCCAAACAAGTCTTTCTACATAACGTCTCTTGGTAATAAGAAGTAGTGAACAAACACGCTAATGTCAGGAAGTCGGTGAATTGTTGTTATCAAGTTAGCTGCTATGTCAGAAATAAAATCTAAATCAGGTTGAATGAATTGCAATTACGCTATACAAATAAAAGGGTGTAAGATATCTATAAAGGATACATAAAGGATAGATCCGTAATTGTATTCACTCAATATGTATTACTTTTTTTAAATACGACATTTAACTGAAATAAAATGTCATTGGGACTCAAAAACTTTCATGCATTGTTCGAAGAAACACTTTGTTTTGATGACGAAACTAGCATGCAATTTACACACAAAACTCACCTTCCTGAAAAAGTCTATTCGAGGCTAACATTTCTCATCAGCCTGTCATTGTTCAGCTTTAAAAGACGGGTTTCGGGAGTGGCTGATAAGACTTCATAAAATGATGACCGTAAACGTGTTTTTAGTAATGTTGGTCATAATCCATACCACATTATGTCTCGAGTGCTTAAAGTTCAACCATTAAACGATATTTTTCTACTTATAAAAAAAATCTAAATCAGTCTTCTCCAAGACAAATTCACAGGATAAATAATTATCTGATTATAATATGATGACATTATTAAATAGATAGCGAAAGCATGCATGTCTTATGCATTGCGCAACTCGGGAATTTTCTAGCGTCACATGTCCCAAGCTGGAAGGGGTGGATTTCAGTGCTTCTGATGCAACCCCCTTTGTTGTTTTCTGCAGTTCTTACTCACAGTTCAGCGATCTCCGCTTCGGAGCAGCAGTCCGTTAGTCGATAATCTTTACAACCAGTTTCTGAAGGTGAGTTGCTCTTTCATTTTGTTTATTTATTACGAAACTTTACGTAGCCTATATGATACTTGTACCTATATGAAACACATGATGTGTTTACAAATAGCCTATACCGTAAAGTAACTATTTCGCTAGAGTAGTGCTATGAATCAGATCATTGATTTAGTCAAGTGATATTTGTTGTCCTGCAAACTAAAAGGATAGTAAACCCAATATTTAAAATCGTCGTAATGTACTCCCTCCGACCTCCTTTACTCGGTCCAAAAACGTGTTTTGAGTTTCATTTGTTTAAAACAAAAGATATTTTGAAGAAAGCTGGAGTCCTGTAACCACTTATGTCTATTTGCTTTGCTTGCTATGGAAGTTGACTAGTTTTTCTGCTTGCTTCAAAATATCTTTAAAGAACAAACTCATAAAGATTTGAAACGAACGAGGGTGAGTAAATAGCGCGTAAATTTTCATTTTTGGCTAAACTGTCCCATAAGTCTTCAGTGTACTAATTTGCTTGCTTCTTAACTTTTTAAAATCTTCTTAGGTCTAAATATCAAGTTCTCAGAAGTTCTTCTGCCTCCATTTGTCTTCCACAATGAATGACATTAGCAAACTGGAGACTCAAGAACTGCTCACTTGTCTTCACGTACAACTTTACCACCCAAATCAAGCCAACCGTCCGCTCTTCCACAACCTGCCCTTGAATGAACCATTCGAAATGGACGCTGAAGATCCACTAAGGCTCGGCCGTGATGGAGAGACCTGCCCATTTGTGCTAAATGACACCACTGTCTCCAGAAAACAGCTCTCGGTACAGCCCTATAGAAAACCCAACAGCTCTTTATTGAGCTTCACAATCCAGAACTTGAGCCAGAAGGTCAATCTGATGGTCGGCGGCTCTGAACTGAAACACCTTGAAAGAGCGGAGCTTAATGACAAGGTGCTCCTCCGTTTCGGACGATACGAGCTGCTGATTTGGCAGGAGCCTGGGGATTCAAAAAATAAATTTGAAATCCTGTTTGAAACATGCAATACTCCCCCTTCACAGGAAATGGGCATCGATGTGCCATGCAGACAGCCTGTGATGGATTCTGGCTTGCCTTGGAGAAACTTTGAGAATGGAGGACCTACGAGCCAAGAGCCTCTTGAGTCAGATGAAACTATTTTCGTGGTATAGATACAGTGCTTTTTCAAAGACGATCGTAGTGTGTTTTAAAAGAAAATACTATTTCAGTCTTTGAATTTCACAATTTCAGGTTTAATGTTACTAGCCATTTCCATGCAGTTATTTGTGGGATTACTATCAGTTTATAAGTACACTGCAATTTAATTTTGAGTGTAGTTTGGAGTTTGCTCTGCATGACAGCAGAGATTGACCACTCTATAAATTATATATTATTATAACTATTATTATCATTGATGTATTATTAGTCAGAGAATACTGAAATACTGTTATCATTTCCACTGGAATGCAACTGTTTTTGTCTTTGTCATTGTTTTCCTTCATTTGCACAGATATTTTAAGTTCAACTTTATTTTATTGTATATTTGTCATACATTTGCACACATGCATTGTGTTTTCTCTCCATTATTGTTCAGTGCATCTGTGTGACTGTTATATATTTTGAATTGTATTGCATTTACTGTTACATGGTGCAATATGAGTCAGTCTCTCAAAAAAATGTGAAATTACCACGATTGAAGGATTATTCATATACTTTTTGCATTATATCATACATATAATAAACATTTTTAACATAGATTTTATCCAGAATTGTTTTTTCAAGTTTGTACTATATACCTTAAGCCAGGGATGCCCAAACTTGGTCCTGCATAGTTTAGCTCCAACTTACCTCAACACACCTGCAAGGACATTTCTAGCAAGCCTACTAAAAGCTTGTTAGCTATCCCAGGTGTGTCTGATCGGGGTTTTATCTAAACTATGCAGGACACCAGCCCTCCAGGACAGAGTTTGGGCACCCCTAACCTTAAGCTGAACAACTAACATTTAATTTTTTCATCAAATAACATTATAATAATTTGCTTCAGTGCCATGATTATAAATATATATAGAAAGCTAATTATTTAATTTGCAATGAGTTTTGTATTTCGTAATGGACTGTGCCGTTAAACTGGATTGATATATTATTAATATAATGTCATATATAATAGGTCTTCATAAATAATATTCATCATAAATATTTTTCTGATACACTACTGGTAGCATCCCTAAAAATGGAATCAACTTATTAATGTCCCTGATGTCAAAAAGATTGAAACAGCTGTTTTAACTTTTATTTATTATTAAGAAATACTGTACCATGGTTAGTTACTAATCTCTAGAAAGCAGTCTTAAATGTCCCAATTGTCAAACCGAGAATAACATTCAAAGCAGGACTTTCATCACAGCAGTTTTTTATTTTATTGCTTAAGGTTAAAGATCTCAAGAAAGGTTTCAAGGTTAATCCAACAACAAACACGCCTGAGATCATGATCCTAGTCCTTTACTTATTTGTACCTTTACTGTAAACTCAGTAGACTCATCTCCTGTTCTTATTCCCACAAAAAACATAATTGCTGATATGCATCAGTTACGGCAGATAGCAATGATTTACAGTAAATGATGTCAGTGGCGAACAGATAAAATTGAAACTCTGATGCAACTCTCAACAGGAGCAGTCAATCTTTCTGAAATTTATATTTCTTTAATAAAAAAATTTAAAAAGGCCATAAAACCAAAGCTATACTCCTTCCACATTACATGACTCTTAAAATTTTTATTTGCAGTGTAAACACCTTAATGTAAATATATCACACTTCCCTAAATATCTTGTGGTCTATGTTTGTTCACATGTTGTCAGTGCTTTCATTTGTGACTTACAAGGACTTCAGATGAGGTTTATAAGCACACATGGGGGGGTTACAGGGATAATTCACCTACAAAACTGTAAAATGTACTTATTATTTATTCTCCCTCAAGTGGTTCCTAACTTTGAGTTTCATTCTTCTGTTAGACACAAAATATATTTTAAACAAAGCTGAAAACCTGTAACCACTGACTTCCATAGTAGGGGGGAAAACTTTGCTTTAAACCATTCAAGAAACAAATACCAAAGAAATCAAATAAAATGTGGAACTACATGTTGCATAATGTGGAAATGGCAGGAAGTGAGAAATCTGTCAAAGAACAGTCATCAGTAAACAGTGACCCAAAAGTTGATCAATACATGCTGAGAAATCTTTGACAATGAAACCCCACATGACATATTTTCACATTCTTTATTATCCGCATTGTATATGTTATTTTTATGTACATTATGTTAGAGGTTTGAACACAGAAAATAAAGAGAAGCAAAGTGCAGAACTTTAAATGTGAATATTGCACAAAAGACACAGAAGATGTACTGAACAAAGCTGGAAATCTAACTATTCATTTCTATAGTATTTGTTTTTCCTAATATGTTAGTCAATGGTTACAGTTTTCAGCTTTCTTCAAAATATCATGTTTTGGTGTTCAACAGAAAAAAGAAACTCATTAAGGTTTGGAACCAACTGAGGGTAAATATTGAGTAAATATTAATTTTTGGGTGAACTATCCCTTTAATCTGGTATGTTATGCTGGTATGTTACTAACAGTGGAAAATATTCTTTAGATTACGTTTCTTCACACTAAATCTTTTTTTCTTTTAAAGAATTTATCACTGGAAGGTTCTTAAGGGGGCCAAAGGAAATATGGCATCATTGGAAAAACCCTCCTTTGGAAGCTTTATTTTAATAGAGTTCCAGTGGAAACCCCCTCTTGAAAGCGCTATTTTTAGGAGTGTAAGACGATACCTCAGGCTGACAAGGTCAAAAATGTCAGGCCAAAAGCAAAGAGGAGCAAAAAAGGCCTGTTTTCAAACATTTTACCTCTGCTTGTGTTCAGAGTGGAAACTTTGTATAAAATCTGCTTAGGGTTTCAGGTGAGTTTGAATATACTGAAACACATGAACAGGGTTGATTCTCTCTATCGGATACTATTTTGTTAAAGCCTGCTAATCAGGTTTTCCCCAAGCTCTGTCTCAGAAGGGAAAATAAGAATTTAAATCCTTTTCAGGCATTAAAAGGATAAGAAAAATATGTTTTGCTCACTGTTGAACAATAAAACTGATTTAGACCTGCTACAATTCAATTAAACGGACCACTCAACTTTGACATGTACTAAATGTACACGACTCGGTCAATAAAGGTAATAACAAAGAACAGGGTTGAACAAAAATACATTGAAATGTATTTTAAAAGGTGACACAGTGGCTCAGTGGGTAGCGCTGTCGCCTCACAGCAAGAAAGTCGCTCGTTCAAGTCCCGGCTGGGTCAGTTGGTGTTTCTGTGTGGAGTTTGCATGTTCTCCCTGTGTCGGCGTGGGTTTCCTCTGGGTGCTCTGGTTTCCCCCACAGTCCAAAGACATGCGGTATAGGTGAATTGAATAAACTCAATTGACTGTAATGAATGAGTGTGTATGGTGTTTCCCAGTACTGGGTTGCAGCTGAAAGGACATCCGCTGTGTAAAACATATGCTGGATAAGTTGGTGGTTCATTCTGCTGTGGCAACCCCAGATTAATAAAGGGACTAAGCCGAAAAGAAAATGAATGAATGTATTTTAAAAGGTGACACAGTGGCTCAGTGGTTAGCACTGTCGCCTCACAGCAAGAAAGTCGCTCGTTCGAGTCCCGGCTGGGTCAGTTGGTGTTTCTGTGTGGAGTTTGCATGTTCTCCCTGTGTTGGCGTGGGTTTCCTCTGGGTGCTCTGGTTTCCCCTACAGTCCAAAGACATGCAGTATAGGTGAATTGAATAAACTCAATTGGCTGTAATGAATGTGTGTGTATGGGTGTTCCCCAGTACTATGTTGCAGCTGAAAAGACATTCGCTGTGTAAAACATATGCTGGATAAGTTGGCGGTTCATTCTGCTGTGGTGACCCCTGATGAATAAATTGACTAAGCCGAAGGAAAATTAATGAATGTATTTTAAAATAAAATCAATCAAACACCTTAAGTTTAAGTGTATCAAAATAAGCTACAAATTACTGCAGCCACAAAATGTATCAAAATAAAATACAGTATTTTTGTATCTTAAAAATACTACAAAATACTTTTAAAAAGGAGCATGACATTTCTTTGCAAACCTTCCATCAATAGGCCTATTCGATCAGTCCCTTCACCATTAAACTGACTCTTCAATACTCAAAGATTTCACATGATTTCTGAAAACTTAAAAAACATGTGTTATCTGAAACAGCCAATGAAGTAGTTTTTCAATGAAGGAATGGCCACTGTAGGACTTTATGTTGTTTGTTTTAACGACAAAATTTTGGCATCAGCAATCCATCCAAAACTACCTTTATTTGTAGAGTATACTCTCTCTGAATATTTTTTCTAGTTATTCTTTAAATAGAAGTCAATAATGTCCACAGCACCAATCAGAGGGTCCATTTATATGATGTCATCATGTAGACTTCTTACAAAGTATTTTACAGTATTTTAAAAATACAAGACACTGACATATTTTGATATAAAATATTAGGCCATTTCCATCAACCCATATCAAATACAAATTACAAAATACTATTCTGTATTTAAAACACTTATTTGAAATACATATATCATAAATACTGCCCATTCCTGCCAATGAACAAGTATAAGGTGTTTGGTACACATATCTAGAATAAAACAACTGCATGCAAAATGATTTGCATCAAGCATGAATAAAAAGCAAGCAGCTAAAAGCAAATAAAAGTACACCTGAAAAGCAGAATATACCTATATTCAACCAAAAAACACTTCACTAAATGATTAGTGTTGCATGCCAAGTAAATACCAAATACAACAAAAAAGACATTCACACCTTTAAAGCTAAGTTTGAATAGTTTTAGATGGGATGCAGATTCTCAAAGGCCGATCTGATGGGTCATTTAGCAGTGAAAGCTGTATAGACGACCCAGGCTATGGTTTTGTTTCTCTTAAAATTGGGGGCCTTTCCTTCTTTCGGCTGAGACGTTTATTCAGTTTCTGAGGCCTGGAGGTTTTGGTTTCTTGTATTTGTAACTCAGCTCACATGGTAGGCCTACTTCTAATAGCTCTCATTTTCTGATATACACAGATCAAGTTAATTCAGCAAAATATACCATATACCATAACATTAAGATCCCCAAATAGTTCTCCATATATTTAATTGCTCTCTTACACACATACACCAACAGCCATTCATTTTCTCAGATCATCATACATTTATTCTACTAAGACAGAATTCTGAAGTATGCAATACAAACAAATTCATAAAAAATGCCTAAAAAAACAACTTGTTGCGTTTTCTTTTGTTCTTGCTTTTAATATTTGAAGTACTGTTTTATTTACTGTTACTATTTTAGAAGCCACATTGAATTCATAATATTTAAAATAGTTAATTATGATTCCCCAGCTTCATGCTGCTTTATCTTCCCTCGCCAGTCTAGCCTATGACTTCAATATTATCCAGAGACTTCATATGAATTAAAACCATAGATAAAAACTCATCGCCCAACGTGGGGCTCGAACCCACGACCCTGAGATTAAGAGTCTCATGCTCTACCGACTGAGCTAGCCGGGCTACATGCTAACAACTCACCGCTAACTTTTTTGATGTGTCATGCCAACCGATACAGCAACACCTCTTCATGCATTAAGACATAACGTACGTTAACGTTACTCGTGAGAGAAACAGGATGACAAAACATAGATTAATATATTTCCCTCCGAAAAAGGTTTAATGCGCATATGCGAATAATATCATGTAATTTAAAATACAGAAACCACTGACGAGCAGAAGATAGCGGAGTATATAAAATATAATAAATTACCATGTTTACCACAGTAAGCTAATTAAAAATGTTTCATTTTGCAATTGACTGTGACCTTTGTAGAATAATGATCCACTCGTGATCAGCGTTTTACTGTAGTAACACTATGGTTATTCTTGAAAAACACTGCGATATCTGTCTCTGTGGCGCAATCGGTTAGCGCGTTCGGCTGTTAACCGAAAGGTTGGTGGTTCGAGCCCACCCAGGGACGGAAATTTATTTTTAATAAACTAAAACTAATTGCTAAGCGTTCGGACATCAAAGTGTAAGGTCAGTGAGTGTATTGGCGAACGGTTTTTTTAAAAACTAGCATTTCTGCGTCTTCAGAGCCTCCTATCGTTGATTGAGTGTACTTCACTGTCGTAAATATACTTTTATTATAGTTATATAACTAATATACTTATTAGTTATGCTCTAAAACTCTAAAACTAACGGGTATACAGTTTTTATAAGACTGAAAACGTAAACACTAAATAGACTACACATAAATTCAACTAACATCAACGTTAAGAAAGTACAGATAAGGCCATAGTTAGCCTTGTTGTTGATTGTACAGCTCCGAAGAAGGCCACCTTTTAACGAAGCTTTCGCCAAAAAGCAAAAGCAAAACTCAAGATTGCCTCTTATTGTAAGACTTTTACATCGTTAAATGTAAATCTTTCTCCTTTTCATCGTTAAATACCTTCGTTTTGGCCTCTTATTAGCTTCAGCCACGATGTCGTCCGTGTGCTCATACGACCATGCCGCGTGAAAGTGACGTAACGTTACTGACGTAAAGAAGCGATCTGCTTTTCGCTGGATTTCGTGCCCGCTCACCTTATTTGGATTTCAAGAAGCATTTGGACTTATTAGAGGTCAGTGTACATTCATAATAATTTTTTATGTTACAATGTAAAATTGTAAGTTTTCAGATCGCTTTCCATAGGGATCAAAATATGACAGAAGAGATAATGACTACACGACTGCCCTCTGTGGGGAATACAGAATGTCGACCAACAAATAATCACAGTCCACACGAAAATGACTTCCTTCACTGTATTCACTATTATTGTTTTTTTTTATCTGCCCCAGGTGATTTAAAAAATGTTTCCTTGTTTACTGTGGCATTAGTTGCATTACACACTAAGTACTGCATATTTCTGTGGTTTACCAAAAATGTGTGGGAGTACGATATTACTATTTATATATTCAATGCATGGCTACAAGTATTTGCTTGTTGCTGCAGTTATGCTGTTAACATCAGCTGTGTTTCTTTGTGTTAGTCCTCATTTCCAAATTCCCATATGACTAATTTCAGCTTCTCATTAAAGTCACACGTTGGTTCTTTGATGTTGACTCTGTTTGGACGGGCTAAGTCACCGACAAGTCACACATAAGAACATCAATGCCCACCACACATTTGGAGTTTGCCAAGTTAAAGGCACAATATGTACGTTTATTCATTAAAATATCCAAAGACCTTTTAGTACGGTGTTATATAGTTTGCTGACTTGTATTTGTTATCCCAAAAGTTTTGATTAATGTTTAAAACTAGTGACACAGACCATGACCTATATAGAAAACAGGGAAATGATGAAAAGATACTTTAATATGTTCACCACATGATCACAACTGGAAGTGGCCGACTGTGGGATAATCAGAATCAGAATGGGTAATAATAAAAGCTCTGCTGCTTATGTGCCATGTTTTCGCTTTGTTTGATGGCTTTAAGCCTTACTGTACTTCATACAACCATAAAACGTTTTGAATACTATTTTATCTGATTCGTGAACATCTGCAGGCGTCCCATAGTATGTATTTAAGACAACTCCTATGAGTCACGGCTTCAAACGACCCCTTTGTTTGTTGTGAATATGCGCCCTCTAGCTGTGAAAATTACATTATGTGCCTTTCACCTAGAACTTTTTGATCATGATATATATAAATAGAAATTCACATACAACTTTATGTGGAAATATATTATTTATTTACGTAAATATGTGTACACTCAATCACTTTGCTTAATATATTCAAAACTATATTTGGCATTTTGTATTTAGTGAAAACTACTAAAAATATATATATAATCTTATGTTCAGTAAACATATTGGCAAAGATATCTAGGCTTTAGGAATAAATATTGAAGACATAACTATTCAGCACTATGCAATTTCAGCAAAACAATAGGCTTTTGGGTCTTGAGGTTAAAGCTGTGCAAGTTGGCACTGCGGTCATTGGTAGGCAGGATTGATAGCATGCGGAGGTTGGTAGGCCACATTGACGGTGTGAACTTGGCTGACGGCAGGGTTAATGACCACTATAGAGTGCCGTCGGGCCTTCAGCTCTCTGGCCATCTGACACCAGACACAGACTGGGCAACAGGTCGCCGCACAGCAGTCATCTTGTATCGAACCCTTCATGAAAGAGAAGAAAAAAAATCTGATGTGTTGCAAATCTGTAAATTAGTGTAAAATTTGCCTTAAAAACAGCCTTATTCAAAATGTAGACATTTTTTTTTAGTCATGGAGCATCTAAAACTTGACTATAATAAAGCTAGAGCTATAATAAAGTGCCACAGTATAGTGACTGCTCACATTTTCAGCAGAGTTGGTTCCAGAGGCATTTTTCATGTTCATTTTTTTCCCATGGAGATTTTTAGATCGCATTCGTTAGAGCTTTATAAGGCATGAACCAAAGTTTAAAAACTAATGTAGACATATAAAAACATGAAGTAGATTTATTTACAAAAAGGCCAAAGGTTTTTGACATGATCACTGCTGCACTCTTTAAAAATATACAAGGATTTTACAAGCATCTAAATCTATAGCCCTGAGATAGTTGTGTTTCTTTTAATAAAATATATAATAACAATTTCCAAATGTAACAGAAATTATATTCATATTATCATGTTATCTATGGCGCTGGTGCAGTGGGTAGCGCTGTCACCTCACAGCAAGAAGGTCGCTGGTTCAAGCCTTGGCTGGGTCAGTTGTCGTTGTGTGGAGTTTGCATGTTCTCCCTGTGTTGGTGTGGGTTTCCTCCGGGTGCTCCGGTTTCCCCCACAAGTCCAAAGACATGCGCTATAGGTGAATTGGGTAAGCTAAATTGTCCGTAGTGTATGTGTGTAAATGAGAGTGTATGGGTGTTTCCCAGTGATGGGTTTCAGCTGGAAGGGCATCCGCTGCGTAAAATATATGCTGGATAAGTTGGCGGTTCATTCTGCTGTGGCGACCCCAGATTAATAAAGGGATTAAGTCAAAATGAATGAATGAATGAATGAATGAATGAATATTATCTATGATCACAAGCATTGTTGGCTAATTTACTTCAAAAAAGTAATTAATTACTAATTACATCATTAAAAATGTCTTTAAATGACTGTCTTTGAAGATATATTTACTATTAAAACTTCTTTCGCTGAAAAATATAATTATTGTGCAAAATCTGAGATTTATCCAGAACTGTTGAATTTATCTGTATTTAAGACAAATACATTCAATTAAATGACCTGAAAGTAAAAGTAATCTTAAAACTTAAAGAAGTCAATTGAAACTTTTTCTGCAGAAAAGTACTCTAATTACAGTACCTAGTCTAACTAATTACACTCAACACTGGTCATAAGGCACTCGGTTCTTCAATTAAACTGAATTAAATTACATTTGAGCTTAAGATTCTTCTTAAATAAAGCATATTTGAATATTTGTAGTCAGCAAGGATGAATAACATTAAAATTGCATAAAAAATCTTTTACGATGATATAATATAGATATATATATATATTTATTTCTAATAAATACTGTTAATCTGTCATGTTTTATTTCTTCAGTTTTACTTTCTGGTCTTGTGTTATCTATATAAAATCAGAAATGTTTTGTCAGCACCAAATCATCCCACTGAAATTATTACAGTGAAGATGCTGAAATGATGCTTTGTCATGAAACATTCAGCTTTGTCAGCAGACAAATACATTATATTTCAAAACATATTACAGTATAAAAGGCGTAAAACATCATGGAAATTACCCTGATGTGGTACCTCTCCCTCATACTGCTCCTCATGGCGAGTGTAATAGGGTGCAACGTTCCGCCAAAGCAAATCTCCAGCAGGGGGAGACAGAGACACTCTCCGAAATCCTCGCTGGTCTTACACATCAGGCAGTAGGCGCACCAGAAACCACAGCAGCCTGACACAAGAAAACCATCATCAGACCAGCTGCAAAAACTTATGTTCCCACAGAGTTCATTTTCAACATTCGGACATTAGCGATCTCTAGAGTCTATATATATATATCTGTGGCTCACACTTACAGATGCCCATGTCTTCACAGCAGTCACACACTCCACTGCTCCACTGGTTCGACTTGACATTATCAGTGGCCACCACCATCGCCGGTTGGACACTTACAGCTGTGTGAGCTATCATGGCCATTTTAGATAACCTACAAAAACAACACTGAAACCCACACAGACTAATGAAAATCAATGCATATTTATAGTTACTGATGATAATAATAAATAGTTAACAAACATAACTACTATAATAATATTAAACACACATACTACTACAATAATATAAAACGCATGAAGAAATTGTCAGAAAAAAATGAGAATGTTAGTCAATGAATAAATACATTTTAATATTTAAGTTTATTAAACAAATATGTAAATAATTATTTAAACATTTTTAAAAACCTAATATGTATCTGGGAAAACTCCTGGAAATTTCCAATTTTCAATAATTTAATTATTTTTATTTTATTCTAATTTGTACAAATTTTTTTATTTTTTATTATTGTTGTTATTATGTGTTTAAGTGCACACACACACACACACACGCACAGACACGCACAGACACGCACACACGCACACACACACACACACACACACACACACACACACACACACACACATATACATAAGTATTCACAGCCTTTGCCGTGAAGCTCTAAATTGAGCTTAGGTACATTCTGTTTCCACTGATCATTCTTGAGATGTTAATGGATGTCTTAATTGGAGTTCACGTCTGGTAAATTCAGTTGATTGGACATGATTTGAAAAGGCATACACCTGTCTATATAAGGTCCCAGGGTTGACAGTGCATGTCAAAGCACAAACCAAGCATGAAGACAAAGGAATTGTCTGTAGACCTCCGAGACAGGATTGTCTCGAGGCACAAGGCTGGGAAGGTTACAGAAAAATTTCTGCTGCTCTGACAGTTCCAATAAGCACAGTGGCCTCCATCATCCATAAGTGGAAGATGTTTAACCCCCAGGACTCTTCCTAGAGCTGGCCGGCCATCTAAGTTGAGTGATCGGGGGAGAAGGGCCTTAGTCAGGGAGCTGATCAATAACCGATGGTCACTCTGTCTGAGCTTCAGCATTCTTCTGTTGAGGACCTTACAGAAGGACAACCATCTGTGCAGCAATCCACCAATCAGGCCTGTATGGTAGAGTGGCCAGACGGAAGCTACTCCCTGCCTGGAATTTGTCAAAAGGCATCTGAAGGACTCTCAGACCATAAGAAACAAAATTCTCTGGTCTGATGAGAATAAAATTTAAGTCTCTTTGGAGTGAATGTCAGGCGTTACGTTTGGAGAAAACCAGGCACCGCTCATCACCAGGCTAATACCATCCCTACAGTGAAGCATGGTGGTAGCAACATCATGCTGTGGGGATGTTTTTCAGCAGCAGGTACTGGAAGACTAGTCAGGATAGAGGGAAAGATGAATGCAGCAATGTACAGAGACATCCTGAATGAAAACCTGCTTCTGATCTGAAAATGGCTGTACACCGTCACTTCCCATCCGACCTGATAGAGCTTGAGAGGTACTGCAAAGAGTAATGGGCAAAAATTCCCTAAGACAGGTGTGCCAAGCTTGTGGCATCATATTCAAAAAGACATGAGGCTGTAATGTGACATGCCAAAGGTGCATCAACAAAGTATTGAGCAAAGTAGTAGTGGTATATTAGCTTGTACTGATAGATTGCCATTTTGAGTTAGCAAATTAATCTCTTCACAGCTAATGTTAACCATTTTTTTACAAAGAGAGCTTGTTACCAGAACACACAAGTTACTGGTTTTTACATATATTTGCATTCTGGTTGAACTTAAAATTACTGACAAAAATGCATGGAAAGAACATGACCATATACCGAAATCACATTGGAAAGTGTTTTGACAGGTATTTATGATGGCAGCATGCTTTGTGCCAGGAAGACCTTTTAGTGAGACATTTCATAAAATAACTATTTTTTTGTAATTGAATGAATTTTCACAATTCAAAGAACATTTCCCTCTATAAATAAGCTTCTGTGGAATAAAAAGTTTCAATGACTCTTAAAAGATACAGATTAAGTAAAACCTTTACGAGAGTAGCATTGCAGAAACAAAAGGCTGTGCAAATTTGCATAGAAAAGGAGTATTTAAATGAACAAACATTTAAGCTTCAGTCCTTTCCAAGTTGGTATCTTTTGAAATCAAGCAAAGATGTAAAGACTTGTGGCAGAGAGGTTTTGCCTTGCATCACATTCAATTGAAATGACAAGTCTTGCCATGATATAATATCTCCCAACAGAAATTTGATCGGAAAAAAAAACCCATCCCTTCCCCACCTGCAGGGCTGTTCTGCACCCACACCCCAGCAAAGAGGAACACAATGCATATTTACATACTATTTATTCCAGGACATAAAGGCATTAAAAGAGCTAAAGCAAGAAGGGATGAACTATGATGGTGCGATGACCAGGAAAAAAACACATAAGTGAGCTCAGGGAAATGGATTTTCATAATTTTTTCCCTTCATTTTACTTGTAAATTGTCACTACGTCTCCATTTCCACAGATAAAAACATCTAGCAAAGCGTTTGACAGTCTGGTAAATGCTGGAAATATTTCTGGTCATCTCAACTTACATCAATCAAACTGACTAAAATATTAAGTTAAACTTTTTATCACTTGAAAAATGTGTTGAAATCCGATTAACTGATGACAATTGGCTAAAATGTACATAAAAAATGACTTTGTCATTAAGTTTTTTTTACAGTGTATTAATAACACCTGCTTGTAACACTTTTATAACATTCAACCAATGTTTCTCCAGTGTATTATTTGCTTAAGTTTAGAAACCGGTGTACTTGCCTGCAGCCTGGTCTTCAGAGGGTGTGGAGCTGTGCTTGCTGATGCACTGCTGTTGACAAAAGAAGAAAAAAACCAACCCATCAGACTGAAGGAGGAGCGTCGATCTGCGTGACCACAGGTGAATATGAATACGTCACAGTTTGTTAGCTTGTGTGTTGTTAGCTTGGATACAACGCCTGCCTTTACTATTATGAATGAAAGATATTAACAACAAATAAGCAGCTGCACTTCTATTGTGATCAAATAACTAAAAAGCATCATTAAATATTTGAAAGAAATATTTTTCTAAGGTTTGTATGTGTTTTGAGTACAGTAGCATATAAAGGAGTCATGTTTACTTGTGACAGGAATGAAAATAAGAATTGATGTAGCTATTATAGCCAGTAATAAACTGTTAGTCAAGTTATCGATATTGTTCTGCTTATTAAATGTTTTTCCAAAAAAATAGATAGACAGACAGACAGACAGACAGACAGACAGACAGACAGACAGACAGACAGACAGATAGATAGATAGATAGATAGATAGATAGATAGATAGATAGATAGATAGATAGATTCAACATGGTGTCTTATAAAACACAGTGTGTTTATAAAAGACTGCAACTGTGACTGCAAACCATGTTGGCTGCTATTTAGGCAGGATACAAGTAAACTGACCAGGTTGTTATGAGCAGTTTTAAAGGTGCCCTATAAAGAAAATCTGGGTATGTTTAGGCATTGTCAAACACCATTGCCTCCTCGTTCTCATGTAAATTCCACTAGTGTAAAACTCCAGTGGACAAAAGGCCAATCAGAACACAAAGCAGACTGTTAAGTGACTCATCGGGCCACGCCCTCATCATTTGCTTGTACTTTAGGTTGTTCATCTGGACCGGAAGAGCAGCCGCATCATCAGGAGAACACAGACTCATATGTAGCTCAGGCTGCTTTTCATAGTGAGACAACAATGATCATTATTCTCCCTTAGTTATTTGTAAGCTTATATTTAACCAAAGACTATAGAATACACAAGACGTGTCACTCGTAGGGGCTCAGACAAACAAAATCTGTCTTTTTGTCGGTCAGATTTGTCAGATTTTGTCTTTTGATTTGAACATTTAGAAATAAAAGTTGTCGTTTAATCTTACTGGTGATTCCTAATATGAAATATAATTGTAGGCTTGGCAAGCAATTTTAGAGAATTTGATGTTTCCCCATTCAACCAGAATGCCCGAGCATACTGCCCGAGGGGCGTTTTAAAGATGGCCGCTGAGTGAAATTACTTGACTAAAGGGAATTTCATTCAACTTACTATGTATGTGGGACTTTTGTTTCGAAGAGGAGGCTCAGATTGTTTACTATGCATTATTGAGAAACCTGCATCAGACATGTTCAAACTCTTGTCAGGATGCAAGATTATACATTTATTCAGCTCCACTCCGAAGAGGTATAAGAGATGTTTAATTTAATCTTTTGTTAATTTATTGTGTTTGTTGTGAAATTGGATGCGTATGTTTCAACAAACACATGTAGACTGTTGAATCGTGTCGGATCACTCAGCTCTGTTCATGCAGAGGTTGATAATAATTCCTGGCTGTTTTCTTCTGTCTCTATCTGTCTCTTTTGTCAAGTTCAATTGTAATTCAGTCTTTATCCACAACAGATCTCGTGAGCAAAATAGGTTAACATTACTCTGATGGTTTTAAAGTTAGAGATCTCACTCGCTCCATGTAGGTTAAATAAACCACTAATTAAGTTAAAATGATTTAACTAAGCATCTACTTCAACCGTGTTCAGCGTATATCATGCTGTGTGTGTGTGTGTGTGTGTGTGTGTGTGTGTGTGTGTGTGTGT
>CAIGQW010053631.1:18136728-18157653 GCA_903798125.1 Danio choprae
TGAGTGTAAAACACTACATATACAGTTCAAGTCAAAATTATTAGCCCTCTTGTGAAATATTTATCCTTCTTCAAATAATTCTCAAGTGGCATTTAATGGGGCAAAGAAATTTTAACAGTATTTCTGATATTTCCTCTGGAGAAATTATTTCAGCTAGAATAAAAGCAATTTAAACATTTTTAAACCATTTAAAGGTCAGTATTATTAGCCCCCTTAAGCAATAGTTTTTTGATTGTCTACAGAATAAACCACTGTTATACAATGACTCGCCTAATTACCCTAACTTACCTAATGAAGCCTTTAAAACACACTAAGCTGAATACTAGCATCTTGAAAAATATCTAGTAAAATATTATGTACTGTGATCATGGCAAAGATGAAAGAAATCAGTTATTTGAAATTAATTATGAAAACTAAAAATATTTCCTTTAAATACAAAATGGGGAACAAATATAGAGGGGGGCTTAACATTTTTAAAATCAGCTTTACTGCAGTTTCAGATCCTATTTTAATCCTCATTCAGGTAGCAACCAGGTAACTGAAACCAGACAAAAATGAGAACAAAATGCAAAGTGCAAGGTGTCATTCCAGAAATAATTTATTTCACTTCCTTTTTAATCTTTTTTGTTTTTTTCATGATGTGGAAATTACAACCAAAAAGAAAAGAAAAAAAACAAAAAACCTTTGAGAGCAGGAACCAAGATGACAAGTAACAGCAAGGGAACAATCCTCCCCTTTTCATCGGGACAACCAGAAATACAACAAACGCTTGATCAGCATCTCTGCACCTTCTGAGCAGAGACCCAAACTCCATGCCTGCACACTGGAGTGTATTACAATGCTCTCGGATGCATGTATGTGTGTGAATGAATGCCTGACTCTTCGTCAGAAAAGGGTTTCAGTTTACTGAAGACCAACCATCCACACCAGAGGGGGCGCCGGTGAGGTCTCAACCCCATCCGGCCCTTCAGACAGCGGTGGCTAAAGTCCTGGAAGCTACCGAGAGTGCGTGCACACACATCAGCTATTACACTCACATTCATCCTGCCTTCCTTCCCCCCCAAAACAGTATGGTGGGCTGCTGAAATACTGAATATGATCAACACTGTCTGTTAGTTTGCTTCCGTCTCGGTCTTATTCTGTTGGGAAAGACTTGTGCCACTTTTCTCCCAGTTCAATCACAGAGACAGAATCACATTTGGGATTCCTTGTCTCTTGGATCATGTGACGTCCTTCCCAATTTATACAATTTTACTTAATGTCTCACAACAATACATTAACAAACTGACACACACTCGTACACACACACGCACACACACACACACACCCACCCACACACACACTAAACGGCTTTCAAATAACGACTTGACCTTGGACAAATGTCATAATTTCATGTTTGGCATTAATTATCGCTCTCCTCCCCAAAAATCCACACTCCTCTTATTCTGCACAATCCTCTCCATCCTTCAGTCAAAATAAAAACACCAAAAAACTAAACGGAACCATCAACTTCATCCTGTCGAGAACGCAACCGTTAAAGTAAAAAGAAAATACTCAAGTTTTTTTTTTTTTTTTTTTTTTCAAATTCAAGGCACAATGTCTCTTCGCGTCCCCTTTTTGCCCTTAAATTCAGAGTACCACAGACTCAGCTGTCAATCACTCGTGAGAGGCTCCGCCTTCAATCCTCTCCGCTAGCTCCGCCCTTATTTAGCTAACACTGTTTTCAGAGATGCTATATCTGTTTGGGAGTGTGTTCACAATCCCACGCCAGTGAGTACAAACAAACAAAAACAAATAATGACGGCAACGACAACAGCAAAACGAAAACAAAAAATCGAAAACAAAACCCCAAAATAGTCACGTCCTGTTTTCTGTGTTATGTCAGAAATTTGAGTCATATCCATCAGCTCATTTTTGGCAAGCTTGTCTTAAATAAGCACTAAGTACTGATAGATAGGATAAACATACACCGTTATGTGTGGTTTAAAGTAGATGCGCTCGTCATATTTTTACTTTTTTTTCTTTTTTCTCGTAGACTTCATGAATTCAAGGATTTTAGTCGATTTTCATTCGTCAGTTTAAAGGTTTACGTGAATGCAAGCAGGGACAGAGTTCGCCATGGTGTCTTGCTTTAGACGTGGGTCTTGAGGGGGTGAGATGACTTTAAGAGACGCCGTTCACCATGGCCAGAGCCTCGCCGGGCGACGCCACACCGTTACTGGGTGAGCGCTTTGAAGGAGTCGGCTCTTCCTTACTCACGCTAGTCCCGTTTTCCTGATGGAGAAAGATGAAACACAGTTAATGCTTTGTTTTGAGTCTAATGCTTGTCAAACTGTGCTTTAACCCAAAAGATGACTTTGAAAGTTTTATGATGGTGGCACAGCTGCTCTACTCTCACTGACATTTTACTTGTGTATCAAAGTAATACTGTAAAAGAAACAGGGCCAGAAATTTAGTGCAAAGACAGAGAGAGACAGACAGACAGACAGACAGACAGACTTTAACCAACTGTTTCAATAACTAATAACCAATTTATTTTGTCTGCCATGACAGACCATAATATTTTACTTTGTTTGTTTATATTGTGACATCAACAACTTATGGTTATTTCATGTCAAGATGAATATACAGTAGATAAAAACAAAATGCATAATACCAACATTCAATAAAATATAAAAAAAAAAAAGAAACAATAAAAGTAAAACATTTTACATTAAGAATTTTTTAAAAATATTTTACTAATTATTTTGCAGGAATTATACAGATTTAAAGTGCAATTAAGTTAATTAGGTTAACTAGGTAAGTTAATTAGGAAGGTCATTGGACAACAGTGGTTTGTTTTGTGGTCAATCGAAAAAACTAATTCCTTAAGGGTTAATAATATTTTTCCCTTTAAAATTATTAAATTAAAAGATTTAAAGCAAATTAAAAACTGCTTTTATACCAGCCAACTAAAAGAAACGTGGGAAACAAAAACTGTTTAGGAAACACTATGACAATGTTGCTCTGTTAAACATCACTTGAAAAAGAATTACAATTTCACTGGAGGGCTAATAGTTTTGCCTTTGACTGTATATTAAACGCACAGCAAACCTAAATGAATAAGTTACAAATAAATTATATATTATAAATTATAGGTTATAAATTCATTGTAAATAAATAAATACATAAAAAAAAGGTAACACTTTAGAATAAAGGTCCATGAGTTATTGTATTTACATTAATAATACTGTAAAGCATTATATTATATAATAATACTGTAAAGCGTTATAGTTCAACATTTACTAATGCTTTTTTAAAATCATGAACTAACATTATTTAACTTAAAGAAAACGTTAACAAAGTACTAAATGTATAACATTAACTTATGGACCATTATTTTAAAGTGGTACCAAAATCAATAAACAAAACGTACATGCATTGTAAAGACAATCACAATCATGCACAATTATGTGTCTTGTGTTGTAGTATTTGCAGACCTTGGGATGGGACACGTGCGGGTTGGCCTCCTTCCCTGGGAGATTCTGTCTGCTCTGGGACTCGGCACGAGAGATGAGGTCAGCAACAGTAACTATACCAACAACACCAGCAACAGTAGTCAGAAGAGGGAACGCAGCAGGGGATCAAACAGGTGGATTCAAATCTTGTAGCATTAAAACAGCTCTTACGGCTGTATTCATGTCTTTTGTAAGCCATGATGATTTCATAATAACCAAAGTAGCAAATGCCACAATTTACAATCTAAAGAATAAGATATGACAAGTTTGTACCGTAGACCAATAAAAAAACGTTTCAGGACTATAAAAGCACAAAATATAACATGGTAAATTAGCTTTAAATATGGTCAGTAGCACAATCGCACCCAAACCAACCCTCTGCCGACTCTATACACACAAGTATATTTATATTCAGTCATTATTTTATCATTATCATTATTATTATATACAACTGTACTTGTATTTATTAATTAAAATCAGGTTATATAAAATAAACACTAAAATAAATGCCTTTGAATTGACAATTTCTACAGAACTGGCAAGAATATGATTTATGGGAATTGTGCAACTTGATATTTCCTCTCCATGCCGCTCCTCCTCTCTCATTAATAAATTATCATTAACATTATTAATAATCATCACCTGGCTGTCGGTCACGGCTGGTGGAGCCTCCTTCAGGACGGTTGGCACGATTACGACGACGGCGGCTTCGATTGCGGCGCTGAGGCCTGCCCTCCTCTTCTGAGAGACATGGAAAAAAAAGGGAGGAGAGCATGAGATGCAATGGGACCAATTTGATTCCCGTATCTCTGAGGCAGTTCTGTGAAATTCTCATTAGGCAGATTTCCTTTGATGACTCATGGCTCAAAGTATTTCCTAATATGGACATGCTTTTCTCATGTGTACAGTAGGGGTGTGTAGCATATTCAAACTGCAGGTTTTTTTTGTATGGGTCTTCTGGTTCTAAATGCATGTGTGCTGAACAAATACGGTGTAATTTTAACCAGTGCATCTCTACGGATTCTTTTTTTAGTTATTTTTTATTCTTGTTTTTTTAACCTTTGTGTGCTCTTGGGGATGTTTTCATCCACTTGATTGAGTCTTAATTTGGCCACAACTTTTTCTCTGTTTCAGCAAATGGAATGATTGCTGGTGACAAATCTTATTTTGACACATATTTAGGGAAAATGCTTTGACAATTTTCAAATATTCAACAATACACTCTGGGTAAATTGACTACCCTTTTGTTACGTCGGTGGCTCTTTTTGCCCATGAACTTCCACTATAATGACATTCTTTGAATTCCAAAGCCACGACACCATATAATCGTGCATTCTTGATGGTTTTCCCTGTTGGGAAGAGGTGCAAATTATCATTTTTACTGTTGATTATCAGTTACAGTGCAAAAAAAGCTTAGTTTCTGCCATCTCTATGGAGTATAAGGTGTATGTGTGAGAGACCTTTACGTACTTGCCTTGATAAGTCTGTGAAAATCAAAATAAGCAGCTCAGCTCTCAGAACATAGTAAACATAGTAAGTGTATTTATGCACACACGTCATAACCTGCTGTTCTGCTCCATAGAACTCCATATAAATCTAGGGGTTAATGCTGCCAACTGATGATCAACAGTAAAAATTACACATTTGACCTCATTTGATTATGCGGGCATGGCTTTGCAATCCAAAAATGTCATTATAATGAAAGTCAATGGGCAAAAACAGCCACAAACTTAACAAGCAGGATTCCTGCTGCATTCAATAACCATTTAACTATTTTTGATGTTTGCGTGGTATGTGCAATTAACTATTTGGAACAACTATTTGCTGTTTTCTGTAAGTTTTCTTATTAACAAGGGCACTCATAACTGGTAGGAAGTTGCTCATGTGCGATAAAAAAAAATAAACAAAAACACCAGGTAACATTGCTGGCATTTCGGAACCTTGCTGCAAAATCAGGATTTTTCCTAATCATAATTGGCAAGATAATTACAAGCTTGTGTGTTGTTAGCGGTGTAAAATAATTAGCTTTTTTATTATATAAAAGTTATTCTAAGTTTACGTTCTCAGATTTAATTCATTTGGATGTGATTAAGATGGCAAGGAAAATAGTTCATAGGCTCATGCAAATTTTCCATGCTTGTGGCCTGAAGGAAGTATGTAAAATAAAGCTGGTCTCTGTGTGCAAGGATTGAGTTTCCGTTGCATCAGCAAAAACTGTATACGAGTCAACCTGAAAAGGGTGGTCTGGTGCACGCAAACTTGTGAAAATAGACATATATGAAGACAGGATGGTTGTCATGAGAAGTGTGAGGACCAAGCAACATTTTCAAGTACTCGAGGAAACAGACGAGGGTTTTATACTTGACACGTTCGCCTTTGAGATCTTCTTTTAAACGACAGGGGATGGTCAAAAGAGACCGACCGTAAAATCAGACAGATAAACAGAAGTAGGAAGTTTCCGGAACTACGTCATATCATTAATGTCATTCAAGATTTTTTAAACAAATTTTTTTTATAAATTATTTCAAATAATGTTTTATAATTTGAAAGTTTTTTTTAATAATTATTCATAATTTTTTAAAGTCAAACTTTGTTGCACCACTTGCTTTTGTTCATATTTCGGACAGTTCTACCCATTAAAGTTTATTAACATTTCAATGACAACAGAACATAGGTTACTTTACAAATATATTTTTTATTATCGTTAGAATAAAAGCAAAAAAAAGTACACTTAGTAAAAATACTGACGTTTTTTTTTTTTTTTGATTAAGCCAACTCTACAATTCACACGTTACTGTCTGGCTAGTTTGTGTCCTCTACTTTAATTCTAAAAAGGCAATAATGGCCCAACATTCGTGACCATTTTCACCAACAAAGCCCAGAAAAACAGGGCATCCGTATGCTGTAAACCTAGAGGTTCAATTATTCTTTTCCAGTTATCAAGGAAATAATTTGTTCCTTAATTCTAGTTTTGTAACTATTAAATTGTTTTAAATTCAAAATGAATGGTGAAAAAAAAACATATTTCTGTAATTGTGTATTAAAACCGCCCGGGTCACCACTTTTGCCATGGCCTCTCTTCTGGCTTTAGCAAACTTATCCCTCAACTGTTTGCTCGAGTCTCAAAAAATTGTGCACTCCACCAGACGAAATCATGTCACGCGCACCCAAAGCGAACCACCACAAACACCATGATGACATTCGCCGCACGCACTCAAGCGAACTAGTGGATGCGTCGAGCACAAACAAGGCTTTAGCTGCTGCTTCTCATTTCACCACATTGGTTTTTCCAAACTGTTGTGAAAAAAAGACACCACAGATAAGCAGCAACCCAACAACATGGTGAATGACTACAAGAGAACAAATGATCTGAGATGCACAGAAGCGGATTCTTACTATTGCACAGCAGACACATTTGTTTTGCAAATCCTCAAAGGTAAAAGTGGTAAAAAATACTGCTTTAATGACGCTACTGTTTTAACACTGCTATGCACTGCTATGCTGCTATGCGAACACCGGCTATGAATAATGTATAGAGGCTAATGTATAGTGTTAGTTTACCAAAAAATCTTAATTTACTCATCCTCCGGTAATTCCAAACCTTTATTACTTTCTTCTGTTGAAAACAAAAGAAGTTATTTTGAAGAAAGCTGGAAAAACAAATACTATGGAAGTCAATGGTTACAGATTTCCAGCTTTCTTCAAAATATTTTCTGTGTTTAACAGAAAAAAAAACTAACTCAAATGTTTGAAACAAGTGTGCATAAATGATGATAATTTTCATTTTTGGGTGAACCATTCCTTTAAATTAACCTGTGTGTGTCTGTGTGCATCAAAAAACAAACAAACAAACAAACAAACAAAAAAAGTCATACCCAGTCCATTTTCGCTTGTGGCTGCCTGACCGTCTGATTCGTTAGCGGCTGCATCCATAAGGCTTGGTTCCAGGTCATTACGACGGCGGCGTGAGCGTCTCCTGCGGTCAATGCCACCCATGCTCTCGCTGGCATCTGTATCGCCACCCTGTTCACCTTCACCCTCCAGCAGAGAGTATGGGTTACTGTCTGGATCTCGGAGGACTGGAACATAAACCAAAACACTCAAGTCAAGCACATAACAAATAATGATATAGAGAATTTTGTACACATAGCCTCCTAAGAATTTAAAAAGGGGCTTTGTGTAAATTTTAGCATTTATACCCTTTTAAGTACTACAATTGTGAACAGCTTGTAAGATAAATTAAAAAGATAGTCCTTTATATTCAAATTTTCAAACTAATTATGAGTTTTGCTCATTAATTATTCATTCATTCATTTTCTTTTCGGCTTAGTCCCTTTATTAATCTGGGGTCGCCACAGCGGAATGAACCGCCAACTTATCCAGCATATGTTTTACACAGCGGATGCCCTTCCAGCTGCAACCCATCACTGGGAAACATCCACACACACTCATTCACATACATACACTACGGACAATTTAGCTTACCCAATACACCTATAGTGCATGTCTTTGGACTTGTGGGGGAAACCGGAGCACCCAGAGGAAACCCACGCGAACACGGGGAGAACATGCAAACTCCACACAGAAATGCCAACTGACCCAGCCGGGGCTCGAACCAGCAACCTTCTTGCTGTGAGGCGATTGTGCTACCCACTGCGCCACCGTGCTGCCGCTCATTAATTAATATCCTAAAATACTGCTTATTAATACTTAAGGTGGTTGTTGTATGCAGAATAAGCAAGGGCATTCATATGTAAACTATATGTACTAATAAATCATCAATGTTGAAACTAATAAATAAATAGCTAAAAGAGAGAACTGATCCCAGTTTTTAACAGTTTATTTTATTGCTGTTTTCTTGCATGACTTTTTTTGCATACAATTAAACGGCCACTTATAATAGAATACAACTTCTAATAACTACATACATCTCAGACTTAAATATATTCAAATTCCAATGGGCTGTACCTGAGCTGATAGTGTTAATGTTTCGGGGTCCTGGTCCTCCACGGCCCCTGCCAGCACTGGAACCACGGCCTCGACCTCCACGCTTCGAACCCCGATCATCTGCTCCAACCCCTTTAGGTCTGGACTCCCGATCCCCCAAATCCTCGGTCTCTGATGCATTGGACATCTCAGAGTTAGTTCCTGCAAGAAGACAAGAATGAAGAATGTTAAGCTGCAGGGACACAATTAATACAGAGCAATTTAGACACATTAGCACTGGTGCTATTAAAGAGAAAAACAGCCTGTGTGTGATATTCAACTCAATGCTTGTGTGATATTGCCTAATGATATGATACAAAAACAGACAAAAATGTATACTGGGTATTTTAGCTCCAGTACCTTGTGTTTTAGGGCCATATGAAATGTCATTCATCATTATATAAACTGAGAATTCCCAAGTAAAATACACTATACAGTACATTGGGTATAAAATGAGACTTAAAGGAACTCAACATTTTTTGGAAATAGGCTCATTAAGCCCACTAAAAATAGTCCTGAAAATAATCCACAGCTAGTTAACTAGGTAACAGTATTGCATAATATCATTGCACTTTAAATAGAAAAATGATTAAAACTCTTTTTAATTTTTTTTGCACAATGCTAATGGTCTAATCCAATTCAATGGTTTATGCTAAGCTAAGCTAAAAGTGCTCCCACAAGTGCTCTAGCAGACTTATAAATGTGGCCATTTCCAAAAAAGTGGAGTGTTCCTTTAAGGTAAATCTAAAAAATACTTCTAGTGTATAACTGCAGAATGTCTTTGGAAAGAAAAATCACAAAAGTTATGAGTAAGGCCAATCAACATGGAACAAAAAGTCAAATAATTTATAGCTTATAACTCTGTTGTAATATTAAATGTAACCTTTAAAACAATAACTTCATATTTTTAAACAAATATTAAACATCACCAATTTTGAACAGATCTGACTTGGTGTCAAAAATCAGACCAATGTCCAGGTGCATAGTGAAATGCACAGATTTAATTAGTACCATGATGGCTGTTTGCGCCATCTAGTGGTTAACAGGAAAATAAAAATGAATGTACTTTTTACCCAGGTGTGCCTTAAACAGATAGTTCACCCAGAAATAAAAATAATTTCTTTCATCCATTTACCACAAAACAAGGTGTTTTGCAGAATAGTGGAAACCTGTAGCCATTGACTTTAATAGTAATATTTTTTTTCCTACTATGGGTGTCAATTGCTTTCTGCATTCTTACAAATATCTTCTCAAAATCAACAGAAAAAGGAACTTGATTGTTTTGAACAACTTAAGACTAAATCATTATCCCTACTATCCCTTTAAGCCTGTTGTACATCTTTCCATAAAACGCACAAAGATTGTCAGGACAGATATGCATCATGAGAGTTCTAGTCTCACCATAGCCAGAGTATGTATTGCTAGGTTTGCGTCCACGTCCTCTTCCTCCATATGTGCGTGTGGTCTGCAGGGAGTTGGTGCTCTCGTCTGTGAGGTAACCTCGCTCCCGCTCACCCGCAACCCCTGAACCAGAGCGACTCAGGGGAGCTCGATATCCCACCCCAATCTGACGGAGCTGCTCATCGATCTGCAGACGTTCCAGACGCAGCTGCTCCACCTCCTGTCCAGCACACATAAGCAAACAAACCGCAGTCAGGTGCATACGCAGAGCAATAGAGATCCTTTACAAAAGATTATATTATATTATTAATAAAATATAAATCATTCTGGGTTCAGTTATTGTAATAAAAATTTAATTCTGACTTGATTAAAAAAACTACAGTGTATACAAATTGCTATAGAAAGGTAAAGAGGAAAATTATATATCTTACTAATATCTATAACAATACTGTTTAAAAGACATTATTCATATTATACAGGTATTTATATATAATAGAACATACAGATTACAGTTTATTATATATTATATTGTAAAACAGCATATAAAGAATACAATAAGATGATATTTGTCTAAAATCATATAAAACACTACATATATAAAAGTGCCTATACAATATATAAGGGTAAAAATAATATAATATATAAAAGTAAAACGTTATATAATATAATAACTGGATTACATTGTCAATATGAGTAGAAACTCCTATTAAACAAAGACAATAGAGAAGATGATAAGATAATATAATAAAATGTATTAACTCAATTACTGCATACACTATAAACACAGGCATATTAAAATATGTAAGGTAACAATATAACATTGAAGACAACATTACTAAATATTGTATTATATGGCAATAAATTATAATATAAGCCTAAATCAATTATATAAAAAAAAACAACGTTATACTCTCTGATCTTCACTCTTTATTGGAAAATTATAATTCTACATAAAATTATTTGTTGTTACTAATGGACAAAAGCCCCACTGTAAAACCTCTTCAATTTGAGTTCTTTCTATAGAGGCTGATGAAATGACTGGTTGTTGTGAGAGTTGTGGCCCAAACATGACATCTCTTGAGCATGATTTTCTGCACTGACAGCATTTATTGGGGTGGGTTTTCTGTAAATGTGTGTGACGGTGTCAAATCAGAATGTGACAGGTGTCAGTGTGAAACAGCAGCTGAATGCTGGTGGCGGGGGGCAATATGGCAGAGCTGGGACTAACGGAGAGGGCTATATTGAGATGGCATGTAATCCACACTTCCCCCTCCCCCATAAAATCTAGCCCCGATGGGGGGTGTATTTTTAGTATCAGTTAGTCGTTAAGGATGACCAACAGCTTTCCATGAAGTAGGAGACCAGCTGACTATTATTCGCTAAATATACATAAAATACACTTTGGAGTATAAATAATTATTTATAAATAAAGTGTGGACTTGATAAAAACAATCATTAGCATAGTACACGTGATCATTTTAACTATTTATTTTGTAATATTTTCCTTTTTTTAACATTCAAGTAGCTCGTAAATAAAACTTTGAATTATTTTTTTCCACAAGATGGCAACAGCAAACCAGGCCAAAACTGAAATTAAGGAGAAACTAACAACAAAAGTTTTAAGTGAAGGCAAAAATACACAATACAGAACAAGACTACTGAAGGCAAGAGTAATAGGTTCTTGAATTAAAGGGATAGTTCTCATAAAAGTGAAAATTCTGTCATCATTTACTCACCCTTGTTGAACACAAGAAGATATTTAGAAAAATGCAGGTTGATAGTACCCATCGACTTTCATATTAGGAAAAAAAATTGCCATGGAAATCGATGGGTAAAGCAACCAGCATTCTTCAAAATATCTACTTTTGTGTTTAACAGAGGAAAGGAAATTATAAATGTTTAAAACCACACGAGAAAGAATAAATGACAGATTTTTCGTTTTTGGGTGAACAATCCTTTTAAGGAATGCATGTGCGAGGAGATAAAAAGATAATTTATCTACTAGTTACGGGATGATTCACTAAAGAAACAAAAACTAATCATTCGGTTTTCTTGTCATGGTTTGGTACGCGTGTGAACTTAACATTTCATCCTTTTTTCATTTGTTTTTTAATCATTTGATGGAGAAGCGAGTGTCTTGGTTTGTTACTATGATAATGGCCCACCGCAGTCTATTCTGACCAATCACTTTTTAACTTGGTTCATTTCTTCAGAGTGTATGGAGTCTTTTTCACAGTTAAAAATTCAAGCAAGATGGGACAAACTCAATACTCATGCACATTTCTCTCTCAGCTCACAAATGCTGTTTTTTACTTCAACATGTTCTTGTGATGTAAAACATAGGCTGAATGCATGCAAGATAAAATCAGAATACCCTTATTTAACAGTTTTCTAAGTCTAAAGTGAAAGTACACATTCGAGGAAGGATTTTTTTTTTTTGAATCACAGCAGCCAAAAGTAACACTCTCGTCATTAATTACCATTAATCAACAACAAAAGAGTACATTAAAACACTAGGACTGTAATTAGAATACATGGTCTTAAGAATAACTTTTTTAAAAACACTGTAAACGGTAGATATGGTATTTTATGCTGATGCATGGTATTTCTAAATGGTATTTAAATTTTGAATCGTTTTTTTTTTTTTACAATGTAAACCAAATCAAACAGTAAAGTCAAAACTGACAATTTTGTAAAACATCCCACCACTAATATCTACAAATTTGTTTTATATCTGTGTTTCTCAACCAGGTTCCTGGAGGGCCACCAGCTCTGCATATTCTCCATGTCTCCTTAACCAAACACACCTGATTCAGATCATCAGCTCATTAGAAGAGACTGAAAGACCTGTAATGGGTCTGACAGACAAAGGAGATGTCCAAAACATGCAGTGTTGGTGGTCCTCCAGCAACGTAGATTAGAAACACTGCTTAAAATGCTTACAAAGTCATGCTCAACATCAGGAGAGGAAAAAGTGCACACACTGGACAAGGATGATTTTTTCTAATTAGCATAGATCACAGATCAGTGTTTGTGCAGGCAATTAAATAGAGCACACTATGAAATTCTGCATAAAAAACAAACAAACTAAATATAACTTGGGCTTTAAGGTAAAATGTAGGTGCAAAAAAACCCAAACTGGTTCCTAGATAAACATATTAAACTAACCTGGAGGTAGGCTACGTGGTATTCAAGCAAGGCCTGGGCATTACTGATGTTCTCTTTAGTTCCGACAAAGATAAAAGGAACCATTCCCTGAAAAAAATAAAACAAGAAGGAAAAAGAGGAATAGCAGTTGCACTGTTAGTAAATTTACAAGCCATTTCAGGTTTAAATGCTAAGATTATGTATATAAACAGTGTGTTGCTAATAATGTGTTGTTTTCCTCGCTGAGGTTTTATTTAGCTGTAACAGTGAGTGGTGTGTTGTATCAGGTGGACGGCTCATTCACCTCTTGGCTGCTGACAGTGTTGTCTCTGCCAGCCCCATGCCTGCCTCCCTCCTCCCTGGGCAGCTTTTTATCATTGTCCCCTTCAATCCGAACCCGAACCACACCCGATTTGTCGACTATTTCCTGGATAATTTTGCCATTTTTGCCAATAACTTTGCCTGTTGAAAGAACAGAAACGAAAGAGAACTGTTAGGTGAGATCATTCGGGCTTTGGCAGATCTTCAACATTTTTGCTTAGCTAATGTCTGTCTGCAACTGAACCACATCCAGAAGTCCGAACGAAATGTGTCAGATAAGCAGAAAGCCAACTCACCTACTAGATTCCTTGGCACCGGGAAAGAATCCTCTTTAAACTCCAGATACGTTCTGGCCTGTTTGACTGCCTCTGGGGTCTTGAGTGTGGATAGACAATAAAGAGTAAAATGAAATCATTGCTGCCACACACCTTACATCCATCAAAGTCAAACATCAAGAAAAGATGTTCACACCTCTCCATAGATCCGAAACGTGCAGCTTTCTTCTTCCAGCTCGATGGCGGTGACACCGGGAACCTTGCGGGCTTGCTGGATGTTGGCGCCGTGTGAGCCGATGGCCAGACCCATCAGATCTTCACGCACCTTCACTTCCTCCTGATACGCAGACGCCAGCTGTTTACTTGTCTGCAATACACACAAAAACACACAATGTTGAGCTGGCTGTCTGCTTAATTAAACCACAGGGGGGGAACCAGCATGGCCAGCATCTCTTTCACAAGAATGTGCATATAAGTAACAAAAAAACTAAACAAGATGAGAAAATATAAAAATATAATAAAACAAATAATAAACCATCAGTGTAACCAAGTTGGAGTAGTTCACATTCCACAAATGTTGGGCTCCAGGGCAAAAAAAAAACAAAACTAGTCAGCTCTACTCTCTAAATGAGAAGCACAGATGGCATTTGCTTATTAGGGGTGAGTGAATTTAGAGTTGCTTAAAAATATATTTTATAGAATAATTCATTTAAAAACGGCTGTGCATGAATAAAAACAAACATCATTTCTGAGCATTTATGCTGGTACCTCATCTGGTTTAGACCTGTCGTAGACAACTAAATGACACTTGTTGCAAATAAAAGAAACATTAAATAATTCATTTAGAAACTAAGCAAGTGACTGCTCACTTGATTCGATCCAAAACATTTTCTTTGAGGAATTAGGAATGAAACACCAGTGTTGCTCGAACTTTTGCCCCAACTTTGTTTGGAATCATTTACATTGAGAACACGACTCAGTATTAACTTCATGTTTGTTAAATTGGTGTATAAAAATCAGTATCACATTTGCAATATGAATGATACAATTGTACACTATATGCACAAAATTCTTGAAATTATTATATATTTTTTTTACAATATTTGCACAAAATTCAGTAAAAAAAAAAAAAGTAAAAATAAAAAATCTACTCTTAGACAAGGCTGTTTGTGGACCCTTAACCTTATAATTTCTGTTAATTGGTTATGATTAACAACCAATGGAATAATCTTAAACCAGCTTTTATATCTTCTTATGAAAAGAAACATCCATAAAAGAAATACCAATATTGCGTGTGTTTACCTCTAAGTGTTTGGTGGCCTCCTCATTGCGGGACATCAGCATGAGTTTGGTGCGAATACTCCGGAAGTGCATGTCGCTCAGTAGCCCAGCTCGTTTCACTGTGGACTCGTTTGTGGACTGAAGAGATAAAAAACGAACATCTTCAGACACAAAGCTACCAGTATCAAAAATCGCTATTGAAAAGATAAAAAATACCAACGCTTACCAGGACAATTAGTTGGTGTGTAGAAGTGTTGTAGAAGATGCAATTTGCGCCGATAGCTTTCCTAAAGTCTTTGTGGATGTTCTCGGTCAAACAGCTGCACCACCACCAGAAAGGAAAAGAATAATTAACGCAAATTTCTAAACCTCATATTCAATACAGAACACTTCAGGGCCCAGATTTTATATTAAACAAAGTGACATTACAACACATTGATAAATCTGAGCCCTGGAATTCACCTTGAATTCTATTGGCTAAACAAAGACCAAAACTATTTGAATGAAACTGGACAATCACTTGAAAACATCTCCTAAATAAATGTTATTTTTAACAGCCAATATACGTACAGCCTGGGAAAAAACTTTGTTGCAGGTAAACAATGTAGCCTAAATCACATTTTCCTATAGTTTTTTCTTAAAGCCTTCTAAGAATACACTGAACTTATTTGGTTAATTCAAACAAATGACTAACAAATTTATATCATGTCTTTGAAGACATGAGAAGATATGGAAACACAAATTTAAAACAAGTTCCATAACCATTAGGCCTAACGGAATGCTGCATATGTAACTTACATGTCTCTGAGATCCTCTGGTACAGCGATGGGGACTTTGTAGAAGGAATTTTGAGCAGAGGGGCTATTGGGATTGACTGGCCGGATTCGCTCTGATGTGACAATTTCATTGTATGTGGCGTCGCAGGCTGCATACTCAATCACGTAGAACTGTATAGGGAAAAACAAATAAACAAACAAACAGTTATTACAATGCCCATCACCACACATATGAAACGAACTCTTTGCATGCATGTGAACTGTCAAAGGAACACTCCCCTTAAAAAAAAAAAAAAGAAAAAATAAATCCCCTGGAGTTAAACAGTTGAGTTTCACCATTTTGGAATCCATTCAGATGATCTCTGGATCTGGCAGGAGCACGTTTAGCTTAGCATAAATAATTGAAGATTAGACCATTAGCATCTCGCTCAAAAAAGACCAAAGAATTAAACTGCAGTATGTGGAATGATTTTACACAGATTCTAACTGGTGGTGCAAGTGTAGGGCACTGCATATTATCATTGCACCTGCTACAGCTACCGTATGGACGCAAAGTTCCTTGATTTTCATGCCAGAATGAGAGTAAAGTTCCTGGTCTTGGCATCAAAGAAAATAGCAATTTTTCATTTTTCATCAGTCTTAGTGCATAATGTAACTACAAAAGGGTAGGAAAATTATCAAAACTCTTTAGTCATTTCTGAGCCGAGATGCTAATGGTCTAATCAGATTCAATGATCTATGTTAAGCTAAACGTTCTCCCGCCAGACCTGGAGATTGGCTGAATGGATTAAAAACTGCTTATCCTAAAACTAACTCTAGGGAGGTTGTAAAATGAGTCTATATCAAAAACGTTTCCTTTAAACTGGTAGGTAAATGGATAAATAGTCACTTTAATCATTTTGATTGCCCAAACCTGGCACTGTGAGATCAAATATTTCATATTATAATTACAAAGATTACATTTTGGACCACTTGATAAAATAATTTATTGATTTGACAATTAGCCATGTAACAAGTAGGATAATGATGCACAGACAGCTTTAAATGGGCCTCCTGATAACCCAGTCTGGTTCATTCTGTGATAATGACCAGCTGACTATTACACAAATCACAATGGCCTCTTTCACAACCTCGCAACTTTAAAGACACAGCAAACAGAGTGAAGCTGCTCAAAGACGGATTTGTTGTGTGAGACCAATAGCTCAAAATGACAGTAATTAGTCACTGTGATGAGACGTGTTAGCGCAGAACCCACTCAGTGCGACTGAGGCCATCTTGCAGACAGAAGCAATAAGGCAACATTAAGTATCTGCTGCCTGTAACGCAGTAAAAGCAGCGGGGAAGAAAATCGATTTGAAGATAATCTATGAACAGCCCATCCTGCCGCAAAACCAACCCTAAAATAAGCCAAAGTAGACATTTTTATATCAGAAGTACACTCAATGAACTGGAATGCAGTCAAAAGTCAAGTCTAAATTTGTCCCATTATTCGACTGGCCCAGTGAATGTGTGCAAGAGGGAGACGACAGTTCCCCGGTGCTTCATGTAACACTGTAAGAGGTCTGATTGTCAACCCATGTGCTGCCTTAACCTAATTAGGCCACAATGTGTGGAGAAGCAGGTTCGAAAAAGACTGTGTCAGCAAAGAGTGGATGGCAAACAAGTTTTGAGAAGGTTAAGCAGGATTATCGACTACATTAATACTTTAGTATTTATAGCTGTAGTAATTAAAATTAACTACGAAATGCTGCCAGTAGTGCCAAAAGTCGAAAATAATCACAAGTGCCAAGTGAAAATAAAAAAAAAGTGATATAGTCTAGTGCAATTATCTAGTCATAAAGACTAGGTTGGAATTGTATAAATATGTAATCTGATAGGCAGCACTGTAATGGTTTCTTGCGAGCAGCTCACAATAGACGTGTTTCCAGCGTCTCAGAGCATCGTCACCAGCCACTGGAAGTTTGTTTTAGGTTTTTTGTTAGCATCTACAGTTTATGCTAGCATTGTATCATACATTTAAGTTCTAACAGTTTGCAATAAAATAAAGACAAATCTTAATTTTTTTCAACTTTCAATGAATGTTTGTGTGTTTTATTTCACTTCATTTTAATCAACTACACACAACTGAATCACAAGGAAAAAATAGCTTTGTGAAAAAGTCTTAGGGCGTACTTTCACTTGGCATGGTTGCCTTGAACAGTGCCGAAGCGCAGTTGACCCCCTCCCCTCTCCCCCGACAGCCTGCACCCACATTGGATCCGAGCTGGAGCACACTTACGTTATCGATGATGTGCTGTTCAGTTTAACAGAGAGAAGGGCTCTCGCTCAGCACAGTGGAGATTGCTTTAGTTATATTGTTTTGTATTATTTTTGTCGTTTGGGATGCAGTGACACAGTCAAATATTTTGCTGAACAGATCCACAACTTTTGACGCTCATAAATTATCATAAAAACCCTCGTGCTGCAGGTATTAGGAGGTTTGCTGAAGGTGCAGCTGACGTGCATCAAGGGGTTTGCATCTTTAATAAACGATGACATTTTGTGTTCATTAAAAAGTAAGAATGATTAATAAATCTACATGAAACAGTCCATTAAAAGTGACATCGGGTCTTCAGTTTCGGGCTCAGGCACGCTTTGCACTCACACTACAAGTTTACCGCGCCAAAGCCCAACCGAACCATGCTCTGGCTCACCTCTTCCAACTGGGCCAGGGCCGGCCAATAAAACCGTGCCTGAGCCCGATTCGGAGCACTCACACTTGTCAAACGAACCGGGAAACGTGCCTGGGCACGGTTTAAATAGCATAGTGCGAGTACGCCCTTAACTACACTTACAAAGTAATATTGCTTACAACCAATTTTGTTATGTTTCAAAGTCTTTCAACTATTGTCATGACCATGCAAAGTCGTTAAGCCTAGTTTAGATGGAGCAAACAGCACTCATTGGAATTAAAGAACTTAATTTCTATATAGAAACCCAAAACACCAAGTAAAATATATTTAGTGTGATACTGACACCATCTTTAGAACACAAAGTCAAAAACCCAGAGCTTTCCTTTAATCCAGGATTAAAATCTGACAGAACCATATAGAAAATTCCAGATGACTTTAAATAGAGGTACATTTTGCAGTTGTTTATCTTGCTCATGCATACTGAACATATATTCTAGAGCTTAAGGCAATCTGCCATTCGATCACCAGTGGCTTCAGTCTGACTCAATAAATGAGATCACTCCAGTGTTTATGGGTAACTGGGTCAGTGCTGCAGATGTGTGTGTGCTAAAGGCCCGCTAGAGCAGCGAGACCCAAAAAGACCCAAAACACCCTCCATCAATATTCATATATTCACTTTGGACTCAACTTCGGATGCCAACTGAGTGAATAATGAGAGACAGAAGCCTTGAAATTCAGAGCCCGTAACCCACATCTGATCAAACATGTGCTTATGTATGCAGTGGTCGCCTGCACACCTGGGCCTGACTTACCTCTCCCTTCATCATCCTCACCCTTGCCAGCCACCAGCCGCAGGGCTCCTGCTCATTGGCTCTGGAGTAAACCTGCAAGAGAAAGACCAGGTTGGCAAGTGTGTCTGTATAAAAATAAATAAAATAAAAATAAAAAAGCACTAAAAGAAATGGTCTGTGTCTGTGAAAACAAGACAGCAAATTAATTCGTATTTGTTTGTACCATAAAAGGAGTGTATTAAAAATAGTAAAAACACAAGACGAGGCAGAATATATCAGGTATGTTTGGACACAGCAAATAACCGGTTTATTAATAGAACACTAATAAAGTGCAGAATGCCCAATATACAATGCCCGGCCAATAAAATAAAAAAACTGTAATATTTAAGTGGACTGCCTTGATCTTTGAATACACAGTGCATTTATAGTTGCATTGTGACATTGCAAAAGGTTAATTCCCACCAAGAGTTGTAATTATTTTTGGCTGAACTCTTGCATTGGCAATGGGAGCACCATCACTTTTTTTTGACCCAGTGGAGAACTACTCTGTAAAATGTACTCCAACTCATCTCTAATCTTTTGGTGGGGTTAAAGTCAATTGCAATTAAAGTGTCAACATGAAGACTTTTTTCTGAATTTGGGCACAATGAATCTTGTCATTGTCATCCTGGAATATGATCATGCGATTACATCTTCTGACATGGTTGTTTAAGAAATAAAGTATTTGCATATTTGCATCCAAATAGCAACTTTTGTTTTTGCCCAGTGTTGTGGCTATTTTCTTTAAGGAGGCTCTCTCCATGGTAAAGAAGACAAAGTCTTACCCAAGATGTCTTTTAAAGTTTTATTCTTTGCAAAGAAGGTCAGACAGTCATACAGTAACACAGGTTCCTGCAGAGTGCGACACTCAAAAAAGAGTGTGTTCCCTTTTTATCTAGTTTCTTCCCTCTGAAGCCCACAAGGCCATAGGTGGCATAGCAAATGAATCACGTCACAGTTATCTTAACACTCATGATTCTCTTTTAGTTGTCTATATTTCTATCCCATATCCCACACAGCTGTACAGGTCATAGGTCACCATACATGGAATACAATCTTGTCTTATGATAAAAAGGTGCCAAAGTGATCACGCATAGCTTAACTGTGTAATGTAGACATAGAAAAAGGAAAGAAGAACAGATTAGAAAATGCATATAAAGGTATAAAAATTAATTTCCATAACACCCAGGCAATGAACATTATAAAACAACTTGATGGCAAAAAAATGACATGCATAAATTTGTAAAAATTCTTATTTTACGAAGCATTTAGTCAATTCACAAAATTATAACTAATAAAAAAATTTAACTATGCAAAAATGCATCATTCATTAACAATGTTGTCAGCAGATTTGCGATGCATTTCAGACCGGTTAGTCAGTCAATGTCAAATAAATAAACTAGTGCTGGGCAAAGAATAAATCGCATCCAAAATAATTTTTTTTTTACATATGTGTGTGCGCTGTGTATATTTAGTTTGTATATATAAATGCACACATATATTGGAGAAAATGTCTATTTATATTTAGATAATAAATATATATGTATATGATACAAATTATATATGAATTTAAATATCTGTGACAAAAAAGTTGTTTTTATCTAAGTGTTTCTATCACATATACATATTAAATAAACACACACACACACACACACACCCACACACACCCACACCCACACCCACACACCCACACACACACACCCACACACACCCACACACACCCACACACACCCACACAC
>CAIGQW010053631.1:18163020-18187272 GCA_903798125.1 Danio choprae
ATATATATATATATATATATATATATATATATATATGCATGCATATGTAGCTAACTTTCTCTTAAAGAACTGATAAATTGCCTTAAAAAAAGGATCAAATTGTACTCCTCTCAGCTAACTTCATATTTTTGTGTTTGTGTAGGTGTCAGAAAGTGAACACTCTTCACTAGCAAAACCTTGTAAAACGGGCAGAGACTTTGGGAAAGAGCATGGACAGGAAACATTAAGCCAACTTACTTGTTTTCAAAGACTATTGTGAGGGAGTCTTCGTGTACATCTTTGATGAAACCCTACAAAAAAAAGAAAAAATATAATCAGCATAAGTGTTTGCCATGGACTTATGTTGGCATCTGTTTCTTAAGGAGTTACATTGGCAAACAAAACTTGCGTGAGGCAGTGTGATATACATAGCATGTGCGAACACATTTAGTTCACGAAGCAACACCTATGCCACAAACGTAGACACAAGCATGTCACAGGTGTAGTACATGGTAGCATGTGAATGCGAGATGCAATTGGGGGGTCAGGGGGAGGCACCCAAAGTCCCCTCCTCAAAATCTGTTCCTCATCCATCACTCCTCCTTCTTCCACAAATCTCAGAGCCGCCATAAAACGATTACCCAAGTCGCCACCCCCATTATAGCTTAGCTACATACGGACAATGCCTAATATGGGACGGAGAGGCTGAGACGAGGGTGAATGAAAAAATTAGACAGAACGAGTTCCAGTATGTAACCTGCTTGGAAGAGACAGGCTGGTTTCAGGAAAACTGGCACAAGCACATATGAAGGCCTATTTAGAGTCATGTGAATATACATACAACCTCCTAATGCATGAATCTGCATTGTCACGGTTACCAAATAATTATCCAACTATAAGAGATGATCCTACAGTATGCATGTATGCATGTCAATAGGACAAGACACTAAACCAGTGTATAAAGAGCTGTAAATCTACATGTACAAAAACAGAGCTCCTTTTATGAGCTTTTAAAATGAAGATTTAACGCCTGTTAATTTACAAGTCAGCAAAAGAGACTAAAAGCAACTGGGCAGGCTTTTAATATAAACCCATGTTGAAACTGTTCCAACATACTAGATTGTGAATTTACATATTAGTGTCTGCTGGCCAGTTCTGTGCAGGAGAGGCTCAGAGCCGTACGTTAGGGTGGTATTTCTGGTAATGTAACACTACAGGCATGCAGGACCCAAGAGGATGAGTGGCAGATAAGTAGTATATGACGAAGACCCATGGCCACGTGGAAGTCTCCATGTTGATCATTCATTCATTCATTCATTCATTGTCTTACATTTGGAGTAACCTTGTAGAATTGTCTACAAACAATTTACAAATTTCTGAATGATTTCACTTGGAGAAAAATATAAATATTTGTCAAATATAATATTTGGGCAGACTTTCCACTATCTACAGTATATTTGCTGTTCAAAGGATTGTAAACATAATAAAGATCTCTCCTACTCAGTCTGGTTACAAGACCAAGACTTTGAAAACAATGTTGTATTTATTAAGGGCATTTCAAATCCCAGACCACATTTTTGTATTGCGTGTTAAATAGTCAATTTAGACTAGAATTTAGGGGAAAGCATGCAACAAATAAAAATAAAAAAATCTGAAAAATAAAATCAGAAAAACAAATGTATACAAATGAAAAGGTGCCACTATGAAGAAAAAAGTAAAGACAGCAAATGATGAGATCAGAAAGAAGTGACTTGGTAATAGTATTGGTAGGGGGGTTGTAGAGTGTTGGGTGTCAGCAAAGAGATCACCTGTTCCTCTCCCACCTGCTTTGGCCCCTCAGACTTTTACAGCTTGAAACAACCAACATGATTACAGTACTATCCTTAAATCACGACCTATGATATAACATAACCATCCATACACTTGTCTTTGGTATTTTGTTTTTTATATATATTTTTTTTAATTTATATAAAACACCATGTTTTCTCATTGCAAAAGCAGAATGGGTAGTTTCTTGCTGTTTAACTTTAACTCAAGCTGACCAAAAAAGAGGATATGACTGAATACACAACCAGTGGCTCCACACAACCAATAAGAAAATTAAACAACCAAACGTGACACTTTAATAAGCTTAATATCTAATCACACAGCACTAGTCTCCAAGGGATAGTTCAACCACAATTGAAAATTTGATCATAATTTTGAAAGTATGACAACATTAGACAACATTCACTTTGACTGCTTGGAAAAAATAAAATCACTGTCAGTCTCCACTTTGACTGCCTTTCCCTTTTATGACCAAAGAAGAAAGAAAGGGTTGGGAACAACATGAGGATGATACATGATGACAGAAATATCATTTTTGGCCTAACTTTCCCTTCAAGCACTGATGGAGTGTCCCATCATGTCTCTCAAAACAAAGTAACCTGCCCATCCTCTCATAAAATCTCCCAAAATGTTGTCTATGTAGGACATCTCGCTTGATGTTGAGGGATAGCCACTGGCTTCTTGTCTTGTTAGCTAACCTGCTAAAAATGACTCGGTGGTTCTCTTGTTTATGCTGATAAATAAAAAAACAACAACACTGTACACACACAATCAGGCCGATGACTAGCGTCATTAAGTCTCGGGCCTCTTTGAAAGTGATACACATGACTGCATCACATCTCGGCTCTCCTGACCATCTCGGTAATGCGTTCACTAGAGCTTTATGGTTTAAAATGGGTTCATTTTAGATGAAGTTACCTTGTAGAAGGCCCCGTTGGAGCCGCGCACCTCCACCGCCAACCCGTCCATGTTCGTCGTCGCTTCCCCACGGCTGTGCCTCTCTTTGGGCGCTCCGACAGCGTGCGAGTCCGGTACCACCCCCAGCTTCACGGGCCTCTCGCCGTTCTCCGGCCGCTTGTGTGTGTCCAGTGTTTCGGGTGATAGAGGGGGCAAAGGTGACGGGGGAACACAGGAGCCACAGGGAGGGGGTTCAGCTCCGACACCCCTTACAGCAAGGCAAGCCAACTCGAAAACGGCTGCCTACAGTGCGAGAGAAACTCGCGGGAGTGCCGTTAGTGGCCGGTCTGGAGCTGGACTGATGCTGTCTGATGGATGTAAACGAGGTGTTAGCACAACAGCTAGCGCAGCCGCTAATCAACGGGCACCGACACCTTCTGGCACTTGAACTCGCGGCTCCTGCATATGTCGGGGTGATTCTCGTAAAAATCCTCTGTTATATCTGAAAACGCTGTTGATTAGGACGTCTGTTCTTTTATAAGACTGTGGTGCTGTGCTACTTCACCCTTCCCCTCCAACACACGCCGTCAGAGTGGAGCAGCAAGACTGTGAATGACCCCGAAATCCCCACCCCTCTCCACTACACGCCCCGCCCAGCGCAGAGTTTGAGGTTTTGATTAATCGACCGTCCTGCCACTCACACACAGCTGGGAGATCTGATTGGTGGAGGTGTCGGAGGCCGGTCGACGCGGACTCGGTGCTCGCGGCTCCTGGTTCGCCGGGTTTGTCCTATTAGCGCCAGTTGTGTAGTTGCTATATTTGGGTGCCTCTGGTTGCTTTTTGACGAGAGACCCCACTCCTGATTCACAAAAACTACGATATGTACGTTTCATGTAACGACCGGAATATCATAAAAGTTAGTTCTTTATGAATATGGATAAATAAATATAATGTGTGTCAAACGTGAGGTGCAATGTTTATCTTGAGCAGATGCTTAGGGGCCGTTTCATGTCATCAAACACACCACGCAACCGCATGAAAAATCATCATGAAATGTATAAAATCTAAAACACACTAGTATCATTTGGAATGCTTTGGTACATTAGGCACAACTGATTTTTGTATGATTTTGTATGTAAAAATCTGTAAAATCTCCTGTTTCTTTTTAAAGCATTCTCAAAGAAAAAAACTTAGCAGTAGCCTACCTCACGACAGGACTGAAATGAAATATGTAACAAAGCCCAGTGACATACCCCACTAATTTATATTTCCACAATAGGCTTGGAACAAGTGAATGTACATAATTAAATGTAAATGACAGACCACTACCAGTGATACCAGTGATACTACCACCACAGATACTGTGAAGAAAGCTGGGAAGCTGTAATCATTGACTTCCACAGTATTTTGTTTTTCCCATGGATGTTGGTTACAGGTTTTCAGCTTTCTTTAAAATATGTTCTTTTGTGTTTAACAGAAGAACGAAACTCATAACTGTTTATAACCACTTGAGGATGAGTAAATAGTGAGTAATTTTCCTGTTTGGGTGAACTATCCCTTTGATAGACGTGAGTCTCTAAATAATAAGTTTTAGTAACTAATAAATAAACAATTAAATTAAAAGTAATATAAACTAGAATCTATTTAATTTGCTTACTAATAGTACTAATTTAATATGCAATAATTACTATAAAGCATCTAATAAATACTATATTATTTAGGTACTACCGAATAACTATATCTAAAGAAAAGATCTACTGGTCATAAATGAAAGACATATTAAAACTGAATATTGACATCTCAAAGACAGATTATACCATAAAAGTCAATGGCACGGCAGAATAGTTATGTTACTACTGAAACAAGTAGCATGAGCACTAATAAAAAGAACTAGTATCTAATGAATAAGGACTAGTATACAATTTATAAATAGTATCTCATGACAAGATAACAGTGCCTACAGTCTCAGGTACAAAAGCTGTCACATAGGGTAGTACCATGTTTTAAGTAAAAACAATTTTAATGGTCTTTTTAGCTACTAATATGTATCTTTAAGGTACAAAAATCATCAATCATGATCATTGGTGCTAATAAATAAGTTTAAGTTTATATAGACCCTTTAGATAAAATTGCATACCTTTACCACTCTTCCAGTGACCACTCTTGTAGTTCTAAGAGTGAATGAATGAGTACCATTATATAATACACAATACTGGTAAACAATAAGTAGTAACCCAAAGAATAAATAGAAGCAAGATGTTTTGGTACATATAAGAATAGACGTGAAAGGTGTGAACGGCCTCAGGATGTTGGCTGAATTGAAGTATCTTATTGATGTGCGAGAATTGACAGCTCAAAAAGACTTTGACCAAATGAGAGGGTGCAAAAATCAGGATGGGGGTAAAAGCATGACAGCTGAAGACAGCAGATGTTGGAGGCGGTGTGTCAAACAGCCACTGATTTTTTTTTAAGGCAGTGATTCTCAAAAGTGAAAACTGTTTGTATTTGATTTTATTATTTATTTAAAATATCAAATAATTTTAGTTTTATTCATCTAGGGCGCAATAAACATGTTAAAAGTTCAGAAAAGATATTTAAATACTAATCTTACAAAAAGTTGCTATTTAAAATGCTTTTCATTTCAAAATTCAAATAATCAATAAATCCTGAAAATCAGCAAGTTATAATTATAATGGGGGAAAATAACGTCATATATGTAGTGACATTTTACCACCAACAGAGGGAAATGTAGCTCCGCAAAGTCCATACGTCTGTCACCGCGAGCTCTTGATAGGAATGGTGTCTGTTAAGCCTACAATGAATAAATCTCAAATTTAATTGGTTCTTTTTATCCACAGAAGAGTAGTTTCGAGCGCATCTATAAATTAAGGAGCTGAAGCGTATGGTTCAGTGGTTCTGCAATTAGTGGAAACTGTAGCTGTGAATGTTTGTCTTTTAAACCTTTTTAATTGCTCTAGCAATTGCAACTTTTATACAATGTGGGCTTATTAATTAACTTCAAAATAATAACCCTTTAACACTCTCTCTCGAGAAGTATAACATTTTACTTCATACACAGCAATGTGATGCCTGACCTTACTGGCTTATCACTTGAACCGCTTACTATGCAGAATCATACATACAATCAGCCATACAATTAGAAACTATTGAAAATACAATGTTTAGGCTGTGGATAGACAGCTTGTGGGTTTTAAAAGGATAGTTCACCCAAAAATGAAACTTTAGGCTACTATTAACTTGTTTCAAACCTTTATGAACGTCCCTTTTCTGTTTTTAACTCCTATCTCTCATAAAAGAATGTTAGAAACCCAAAACCATTGACTTCCATAGTAGGAAAAACAACATTTTCCAACGTGTTTCCAACGTTTTTCAAAATAACCTTTTTGCTGTTCAACAGGAAAAAGCAACTCAAACAGTTTTGTTACAATAATGACAGAATGTTCAGTTTAGGGAGAACTATCCCTTTATGTGCTGTTGGGAATGTTTTCATCCACTCTGGGGTGATTTTGAGTCTTTATAAATCTTATTTTGACACATTTTAAGAAAATGCTTTGAGTTTTTAATAAACTCAACAATACACTCTGGGCAAATTTACTACCCTTTTTTATGTTCAGGAAAAAAAAACATCCACTGAATTAAGCTTGTAAAAATGCATCAGATAAATATTTATTCAAATATTTTGCATAAATCTATTAATCAACCTCAGTCCTGATTGTACTATTAAATGTCTTAGAAAATTACAGGATTTTAACTCTTTAATTGCCAAATTCATAAATGATGTCAATGATTTGGTGAAAAAACACACACAAAATGACGTATTTTTAATATAAAAAGTAATTGTGGACTGGATTAAAAAAAAAATCTTTTATCAAAGTCTTGGACATGTGAAACAACATTGCCTTTGATACATTGTTTTTGATTAATCTTCATTTTTTTTCTCTCCCTAATTTACTGTTGGTGGCTGTTTTTGCCCCATTGACTTCCATTATAACCACATTTTTTAATTTGCAAAACCATGACACCATATAGTCATGCATTTTTGATTGTTGGTGGTTTACCCTGTTGGGAAGAGGTAGAATTTGTAATTTTTACTGTTGATCATCACTTGGCATCATTAACCTTTTAGATAGGCCTGTGCATGTGTGTCTGAGTGTGTGAAAGTGACCTTCACGCACTTACTTTGATGTGTCTGAGAAAATCAAAATATGCATCTCAGCTCTCAGAACTACATGGAGTAAATAAAAACAAAGACTGTGTGTTTATGCACCATCAAATGTGGTTATAATGGAAGTCAATGGGGCAAAAACAGCCACCAACAGTAAATTAGGGAGAAAAAATGAAACTAATCATTGGGTTAACTAATCATTCACGTCCAAGACTGTGATAAAAGGGGGAAAAAATCCAGTCCACAATCATTTTTTATATTGAAAATACGTCATTTTGTGTGTTTTTTCACCAAATCAGTGACATAATTTATGAATTGGCAATTAAAGAGTTAAAATCTTGTAATGTTCTAAACAATTTAATAGTACAATCAGGACTGAGGTTAATTAACAGATTTTTACAAAAAAATATTTATCTCATGCATTTTTACAACAGTTTAATTCAGTGGATGTTTTCATCTGGAACATAACAAAAGAGTAATAAATCTGAATAGTGCACAAGGGTTAACAAATCACATGTTTATACTAAAACCTTAGATATAAAATCTCTCTCCAGTCATCATTTAAAATAATACATTTGAAAAATAAGTTACAACAAACTTAAATATGCTGTTTTTATTTCAAGCAACATATAAACTGAAAACAACTAATATTATCTTATGTTTACTCACAAAAATGTTTACTCTTGTCATTCCTTAAGTTTTTAAAGTAAATTTTTTGAGAGGTGCTGTAAATAACATGGGGCTAAATTCTCTTCACAGACAGTAAGCAGTGCATTATTATTCTATTGTAAAAAAAAAAATAAATAAATAAAAATAAATATATATATATATATGCAGTCACACTTGGCATGAAATTACTTTCATATTATTTCATTTTACAGATCGGACAGCACGTGTGGACTGGCATACCTTTGCACAACTCCTCCAGTAGGTGTCAGACCCGATTTAAAAAGCCATCTTTGAAAATGTTTTAAAAGCGCTTGACCTTTGCTCTGGTTTCTGACTGGATATTATACCAGATCTTTGGTTTTTAAGCAGCTTACTGTACAATCCTGTATATTCCTATTTCTCAACTTTTTCCAATGTCAACACTCTTTGCGATTCTACACAGATTTTACACAGACGTTATCCAAATACACTACCATTCAAAAGTCTGGGGTCTGCAAGAGTTCTGTTTTTTTCTCCAGAATATAAGTTGTTTAAAAGTGACCATTTACAAGTGACCATGCAAATGTGAAAAATATGGGAGAACACATTGTCGAATAAAGCAAAGTTTTTATCATGTTTAAGCAAGTAAAATTGTCATTTGCTTAAAAACAAATTGTTAACAAAGTGGTAGTCGGGGGAACCATTAAAAGGCAGATGTCTGATGCTTGGGAACAGTCTTATGACACACTTTTGTGAAGCAAATGAAATCTAATCATTTTAATAATAGGCATTTGTTCAGGCATTTCAGAATAAGTAATAGGCCTACAACACTTGAGTCAGTGTTATTGAAGTCGTCTCCATGTCAAATCACAAAATCTGTCAGGACAAAGTGATAAGTTTTTCTGCTGTGCGTCAAGGACTTTGTTTGATAAACATGTTTGCGTCATAGTTAATATTCCCATTTCTTATTGAGTAAATAAATGCTTATGTTTTTATGTATTTCCATCCACCTGTTTAAAACATACATAAAAGACATTGATGGAAACAGCTCAACATTTCAAATAAAATGATTATTAAAAGTATCCTAAATAAAAAACTATTTCTGAACGATGACGAGACATTGAAGAGTGGAGTGTTGGCTGAAAAAAATTCAGATTTGCTATCAAAGGGATAAATTACATTATTAAAACAGAACATTGTTATTGAATTATTGTTGCTTTTATTGTATTTTTGATCAAATAAATGCAACCTAGGTGAGCACAAGGTTTCTTTCAAAAACCCCAAACCTTTAAATGACAGTTATACTTGAATTTAGAGGAATAATTAAGCATTTTCAGTAATACAGACTATTTTGAATAGCATGTATTAGAGCAGAGTTGATCTGAGACATTAGACCACATCTGAGACATTTTCAAAAGTCAGCTTTAAGAACAATTAAAGAATATTTAAGGAATAGGATAAAGGAAACACATCTCCTTAAGTTCACTAGATGTCTAGGGAGACACACAATGAAGTATAAACAACACTGTGTATTTTGAAGCTGCAAATAAAAATTAAAGTAGAGCATGGTAAATGGATACAAAACGTCTATTGTTCCTTTCCTGTTCCTTTAACATCTATGAAACAGTTTCATACCAGAACATTTCCAAGGTTTTTACAGTATAAAAAATGTTCTTTGGATTGGATAAAAAAAAAAAATATATATATATATATAATATATATATATATATGAAATCTTCTCTGACAGATTCTTTGAGGAACTTACAGTTGTTATTTGGTTATTTTATTTTACTTTTGGAACCTTATTTTTAAAAGTGCAATAGAAAACCCAATGACATGTACATTTTGTCCAAGTCTTAACTCTAATTAATTCTCTCTTTTTTGGCAGTGGATGCACCTGTTGACACCGGTACATTTTGATTTAAGCTCTTTGATTTACAGCCTGTTGAAGATCTGCAGAAACCCTGTGGACTTTCCTCAGGCTGTTGAAACATCTGACTGCAGGTGTAGGAGGTGGAGATCTGACACGTGTGCTTTAGTGACAGCTCTGCTATAGAGGACGTGCCTCATACCAGCCGAGTCTTTATGACATCACTGATGTCTCCCAGTGGCGACAGGTAATTTGTCAAATCTCAGTCTGATAAGACATTTGCACGTCATGAGTGAAAAAAAAATCTGGCTTTCGGTACATGTCTTAGAAAAACTCCAACAGCGATTATCATCTGCATGAAGCTGCTAAACATCTGCGCTGAGGCTGAGACGGCCTTTGGGAAAAGTTTGTACTCGAGAACTCCGGTGGACCCTGTGACCTCGACAGGGGCAAAGAAGAGATCTGCGAAGCTCTTGTCGTGCATCAGTGCAAAGGAAGATGTAGAAAAGAGGGTCTAGAAGGGTGTTAAGGCTAGTGAGCCCGTAGCAGATCCGATAGTACAGGTAGAGGGAAACTTCCACCGAACACTGCTCTTTTTCACTTTCCGTTAACAGCAGCGTGACAAATCTATAGCCAACCACCAGATGATAGGGGCCAAAAATCACAATGAAGATGACGGTGATGACAACCAAGGTGGCGACAATCCTGCGACGTTCGTGATCCGCCACAGACGGGGAGTTTCGGAGAGTCCGCCCAATTCGGGCTGAGGTGTACCTGTAAGTAAATAAGAGGCCAAAAGGTTATGAACGATACATTCCTTTACAGAGACAGACACTGTATCTGTGCTACTCATCTCTACAATGGCATTTCGTCGACATGCTGATTCATTCCTAGGCCCTGTGTGTTAAGACAATGTGTTTCTAACATGCCAATAAATACGGGTTGCTAAAATGCTTTGGCATGGCAAACAATGCAGGTGGGTTAGAGTGTCCATGATAATAAATCCTGTGGAAATCTAGTTTAAAACACGTGTTGAAATGTACTCACATTCTTGGTATTCATGGATGGTCATTCTTGGCTTCATGTTGGTATAATTATGTGTGTGTGTGTGTGTGTGTGTGTGTGTGTATAATACTTATATACACTGCCCATTCAAAAAAAGTCACGCACTCTAATATTTTGGCGTAATTTCAATAAGCTTCTGCTATTGTCCAAGGTTGCATTAATTTTCTCACCAAGATCTTGCATTGATGATGGGAGAGTCAGACCGCTATGCAAAGTCTTTTCCAGCACACCCTAAAGATTCTCAATAGGGTTAAGGTCTGGACTCTGCGGTGGCCAATGATGTCTCATGCTCCCTGAACACTCTTTTACAATTTGAGCCTGATAAATCTAGGCATTGTTATCTTGGAATTTGCTCGTGCCATCAGGGAAGAAAAAATCAATTGGAATAAGCTGGACTTTCAGTTTATTCAGGTAGTCAGCTGACCTCATTCTTTGGGCAAATAATGTTGCTGAACCTAAACTTGACCAACTGCAGCATCCTAACAACAAATCATAGCATTTATCCGATAGACTAGTTTAGTAGGCATCACTTCATCTGCATCTCTTCTTACCCTGATGTGCCAACCACTCTGGAACAGGATAAATCAGGACTCATCAGACCACATGACCTTCATCCTTGGCTCCAGTGTCTAATCTTTATGCTCCCTACCAAATGGAAGCCTTTTTTTCTGATTAACCTCACTGATAAGTGATTTTCTAGTCGCAATTCCTTATGTTCTCTTCATATTGATTGTGTGGAAGTGCTTTTTATATTTTTTCCGTATTAAACATAGCCTTGAATGCCATGTTATTTGTTTATGATTTGATTTCACCTGACATTTTCAGTGATTGCTGATCTTGACCTTTCTAGATTTTTGTTCATCCTCATTTCTTCCCCAAAGACGATGATTCTGCACTATCCTTATATTTTTTAACAATATGTTGGACAGTTCTTTACCCATTTTTAGCAGATTTAGCATTCTCCTTAGATGTTTTGTTTGCTTGATTCATGCCAATAAATTGACTCTTCTGAAACAGATCAACATCTCACGATCAAGTCTTCTGACGTTGTTTGAGAAGCTAGTTTCTTCATCAGTTATTGTTCAATAACTTGCTATTAGCTGAAACAATCATCTATGCAATATGCAATATCCAATATCCAATCCTCTTACCTTTTCTTAGTTAAATCCAGGTGGTGACTTTTTTTGGATGGGAAATGTGAATATATATAGCGTTAGAGTTAGTATATATACTAACTACATTTATTTTACCATTACGACTTTAGTTCTATCTAATCATAATAACCCTTAGGCATATTCACACATCAAAACACGTCCATAAATGTATGCATTTCACTTACCCTAGTATAGAGCAGGGCATCAGAAACCCTAAAGCGACTGTTGCGATTTTAAAGTAAGCGTATCTGGTGCTCACAGGGTACTGCTCCAAACACAGCTCTCTCTGCGGCTCGAACACAGACGGGTACAGGCCGGTCAGACAGAAGAGAAATATCAAAGTCCACACCACCACACCAGAAAATGCTGCCACGCGTACTTTCCGCACACCGCGACTACTTAAAGGGTAGACGATCGCCAGACAGCGGTCCAGAGCGATGAGACACAGAAAAATGACACTGGCGTAGAGATTAACGTAAAACACGTAGCCCACAAGCTGGCACGTCACAGACCCGTAAGGCCAGCGGTGGTCGCCCTGCAGGTAGAGGATCCACAGCGGCAGGGTGAGGAGCTGGAGCAGGTCTGAAAGCAGTAGGTTGAGGATATAAACCAGCTGGCAGCCTCCCCCGCCAGACCGGCCCAGCTGGTACAGACCCCAGAGGGACAGCAGGTTGGCTGGGAGGCCGATAGAGAAGGCCAGGCTGTAGATGTAGGTCAGTCCTACTCTGTCATTTGCCAGAGGGATTTGGCAGCTCCCATTGGTCAAGTCTGTGGGAATTGTTTGGAAAAGACTTTTGTTTAGGGATGTGGTTATTATTAGGAATGAGCAATTTATTGGTGCTATTAGACATTTTATTCATCACTGTAATGTCTCTTTTTTTCATATAGCACAAATTTAAGCTTTAGGAAAATAGTCAATGATCAAAAATCAGGAATTAAGTTGCATCGTTCCAAGTTCAGCTCATGAAGCACAATCAGTTCCACAGAATGCTGGTTTTGTTCTAGTTCACTGATGATTCAGTTCAGTACAATACAATGTGAATACCATTGTTAAAGGATGTGATTCACTGTTGGGCAGCTCTAATACTAAGGAAGCCAATAGTCAATGTGATTCAGTGCTAAATCAGTATGTATATTATTCATTTATTCATTTTCCTTCAGCATAGTCTCAATTTTAGAGAATTTCAACCGCCAACTATTCCAGCATATGTTTTACGCAGCGGATACACTTTCAGCCACAACCCAGCCCTGGGAAACACCCATACACTCTCACACACTCATGCAACTCCATTTAAAGGTTTGGGGTCAGTAAGATCTATTTATTTTTTGCTTAATACTTTTACTGAGCAAGAAATAGTAAAAGTAAAAGATTTCTATTATAAAAAAAACCTTTTTCCTTTAATCAAGAATTCTGAAAAAAGCATCACAGTTTCAATAAATATATGAAGCAACATGCTGTGTCTGTATAGTTCATATAGTAACAACTTTCATAATATACCAGAAAAATGAACCCAGTGTTTTTAGTGTAGTTTTTAATGTTTTAATTCACTTTTTCGTTTGATTTTGTGCTTAAAACTGTCCTTATGCACAGTAACAGTTTTATGCATAACCATTTCGTCGTTTGTTATGCTGAAACAGATCTTTATGTTAGAGATTCAGCATCCCCTTTTCCCACCTTTTTTGTTTTTCAAATCTGTAACTGTCAAAACATCTCATTGTTGTTGTTTTTTTCTGGAGTTCAACCATCAACTACACAGGCTGTCCACACTCTCTCAATGGGTAAATTATTTCTTTTTTTAAATCTCTATGATGAATCTCTTAAGCTTTCAAATTGTATGAGTTTTTTCTGAGTCATATTTTTTCTTTTGAAGTTTAAGAGATTATGTAAATTGAGTGTGACCATTATAATTGTCCATTAAATGACCATTAAATTATAATTCTTTATAATTTATATACTTTAATTTTTTTTGTTAAAATTATTACTTGAGTATTGGGTTCAAATATAGTATTGGCCAAAAATCCATGATGTGCATCTCTATTCTTTTAAACACATATCATGCACTTTAAGCCCAACTTACTCAGAAGCATGGTTTCTATGGTTGTGACTCGTCCATGACATTTGAATCGTCAAAATCTTCAAACGTTTAATCAAATAGTCCTCTTCATTTTCCCCATCACCTCTGACAATGGCTAAGACACCTGAGCAGAGAACAAAAATGTCACATGACAAGGTTTTACTGCAAAATTAAAACTACTATTCAACGACTATTAAAAAGAGCAAACTCTCACCTCAGCTTGGTCTGGAAAGTGTCTTTTACACGTCCAGCTCTCCTACATGCGCACAAACCTGAGTATGCATTAGAGAGGAAAGTTCTGCCGTGTCCAACCAGGGGCTTGTCTGGCTTTTTGATCATTTCCCCTAGCAGGAAGCCACTTCTACTGCTTTTGAGCAGCAACATCCTGAAGCCTTTCTCCTTCAGAACAAAAACACCCTCCTGCCTGCTGGCTATTATGTGAGGCAGAGATATGAGAGAGAGTCCAGGCTGTTCTTTCAGACGGAAAAGCCACTGAGAGACAAGCTGTAACACCCTCATAGTAGTTTCCAAGTCCCCTGTGACACCCCTCTATCCTGCACCCCCCTGCTCTAGATTACTGACCTGCTCTGAAACAAGGTTTGGATTGGCGTATATCTAAACAATGTAAAAACAAAGTCCCTTAACAAAAGAAGGGTTAAAAGCCAATGCACATCTGTGAACAACATAATAATACAATTTAAAGCTTGTGTAAATGTATTTATTAATACACAATGAGTAGGCGCCATACCAAATCTGCGCCCACAGAAATCTGCAGATTTTTGTTGATCTCCCAGTCCATCATTCAATTAATTTATTTCTATTAATTTGTTCAAGCTTTTATATTAATTTCAGTAATATTTAGTCACAAATATGCAGTTTTTATCTGTCTTTCAGTAGATGTATTATATGAGAGACTAAAAGTAACTTTCTAATTGGATTTGGTTCCATTGTAAACCTTAAATAAAAGTTACAAAGTTTTATTTTATTATAAGTGTTACGATTTCAGCTCATACTCTCAAAATCCTTCCACATTAATCTGATGATCTAATTTATTTATTTTCTTCTGCGCAGAAATAGCTAACAAAAAGTCCACAGATTCTTTTCTGGCTTTAACAATGAGTGCTTTTACATTAGGGTCACCTCTTTTATTGCTTGTCAAGCCAAACCTACGCTGTAAAAAATGCAGGTTCCACACAACTCATTCATGTTGTCTTGACACAAATCGATTAAGTTAACAAATGTAAGTGGATTGAACGTAAAATAATTAGGTTCACCCCAAATAAAATCTTAAGAATTGTGCTGTTTCAGCTCATTTTATATAAGTAGTTTGAACAAGCAGCAAAATTATTTTTTTTAAGTGTAATCAATCACATGGCAGCATCTCAATGTATTTAAGTATGCAGACATGGACAAGATGAAGAGCAATGAGGAAGTTGCTGAAGTTCAAAATCGAGAATCAGAATGGAAATGAAAGGGGATTTAGGTATATTTAAACAGGGATTGTTGTTGCCAGATGGACTGTTCTGAGTATTTCAGAAACTGACGATCTACTGGGATTTTCAAACATAACCATATCTCTGTGGTATACAGAGTATGGTCAGATAAACAGAAAATGTTATAACTCAAGGTTGAATCGCAATTTCTGCAGCAACAGAAGTAGCAGTTTTTGTGTAGTTTGCCAAAATGCTGCTGATTCTCAACAATGGACGTTTGTATTCTGCTTATGAGAACATGTGGTAAATGAAGGAGAGCAGGAAAGAATTCATGACCTGAGATAAGAAATACCAGGAAGTGGTTTAGAACTCAAACAAGCTAAGAAGTTCCCGATTGAACCTTTAATGATGATTTAAACACATTCACAGTGGGAGAGAGAACAATATGAGGGCTGAACTGGGAATACATCTTGTTGGCTTTTTTTTACAGGCAGATTATGCTGGTTTAAAAACACATATACTGTGAATATGTTAGACCATGGTTTTCAGGATGAGGTCTGGACTTTGACTGGACTATTGCAAGATCTAGATTTTTTTTTTGTTCTTGAAGTTTTATGGTTTGTTCAGATGCAACTTTGCAAACATGCTGCCATGTTCTTTTTTATTAGAGAGGCTGAAAACCCTTCCAAAAATGCCATACTCATCCCATCTTTTTCTAATTGTACTGTCATGAACTTTATCCTTTCAGTTATTGAGTTTCTGCCATTTCTCTAAGCATAACACGGTATGATCTTGGGGTGAATGTGCTGGGATGTCCACTCCTGCAAATATTGGTGTGTTTCTCGAATGTCTTTCACTTGCAAATATACTTCCTAACGATGGAATGATGGATTTCTGAATTGTTTGTGAATGGCTGTTTTGATCCTGCTACATTGACGGCAGCAACTGTTGCTTTTCAGAGAGGAATACTGATGTTTTTCCATCTTGGCAGTGTAAACAACTGAAAATCCCAGATCAACAAATGACCAAAACCTCTGCTTTTATAGAAGTGCTCACACTTGCTGCATTTGATACGCAGTTTGTTAATAGTAAGGGTGTCCTAAGACCCTGGACCACAAAACCAGTCATAAGTGTCATTTACAACACTTAAAAATAAGCTTTCAGTGGACGTATAATTTGTTAGAATATGACAATATCTGGCAGAGATACAACATTTTGAAAATCTGTAATCGGAATGTTAAAAAAAAAACATCAGAGAAAATCGGCTTTAAAGTTGTCTAAATTAAGTCCTTGACAATGATCATAGTAATCAACTTAGTAAAATCATTAAAATTAGTAAATGAGTATTAGTAAATGGCAAATTGAGTGTACAGTAGGAAATTTGCTTAATATTCTAATGATTTTAAACAATTAAAGAAAAAAAAAAATTTGCCCCATAATGTAGCTATGGTGCAAAACTGTCGTGTGTTGTTCACCTGAGTTTTTTTTTTCAAATTGTAAGAACTACCAAAGATCAGGTACAGAAAACCATGGAATTCAATAGTCATAACTGTTTCACATGATTGTAGTTTTAATATTCACATACTGTAGGTTAGGACAGCACAAATTCATATAAATTGAAGTTCATGCTGTTTGTAAGAATTTAATGCACAAAAAACATACAGAGATGAATGGGTTACATTTTTCAATACACGAGTTCAAGTGGACAAAACCATACAATCAGATATATACTCACTGATACTTCATATGGCACTGTAAAAATATAACATGTTGTTAGGCAATATCATGGCAGTGCAGTTACATATTTTATGTGAGATGTTTTATTTCAGACTACAGTTTTTGCAAATATTTTCACACCGGTTGTCATAGTAACAAAACAAACATAGGTTCACCGTGCACAACATTTTCTAATAACAGTTCACATTGATGCATTTGGCAGATGCTTTTATCCAAAATGACACTGCATTCAAGGTATTCATTTTATCAGTGCATGCAGTCCCTGGGAATCGAGCTTGTGACCTTGGCCATGCTCGGGTGTTTGAGCTACAGAAAAATGTCTTAAGCAGATGACTTTTTCTTCCCTGTTCAGACTAAAAAAACTAAATGGAAAAAACATTGTATTTGTGCTTCCTGCCATATGCAGTGTTTCACCCAGTTTTGCACCAAACCTTTAAAACCCAAGTCAGTCCACCTTCCTCTTCTTGATTGATTTCCTGCAACACAAAACTTTGCAGACATACACTGACGTCCAAAAAGCAATCACAGCGATTGCCAAAAGAAACGCCAACACATCAAGACTGTGGTATGAGTACCAAGGCAAATTATTAGCCTCCGAACGAAGGTGAGCTGCGCCTTTGTGCCTCATTACATATTCAATCCAAAAAGTGGCACTATCAAGAGGAGAGATGGGTCGATCGCGGTGCAGTTCTGACATTTTGCGGATGCTACTTCGGTACAGTGGGTTTTCAAGCACGTCTTTGAGGCCTTCAAGAAATTCTTGAGATGTAAGTGTTGCGACTTGAAGCACTCGAGCCGCACCTCGAACCTGGAGTCGCATAACATTGTCAAACTGGTCAAAGAGGAGTGGTAAAGCTAAAACGGGGACTCCATGGTAAATAGCTTCATAGATGCCGTTGGTGCCCCCATGACATACAAATGCGCGAGTCTTTGGATGGCCCAGGAGATCATTCTGTGGAAACCACTCTAAAAGTAGAGTGTTGTTTCCCAAATTTGAAGGCCGTTCCCCGTGATACCTCCACATGACTTTCTGAGGGATCTTAGCAAAGGCTGAAGCAATAGCCTCTGTAATTGTTCTAGGGAGAGCGCCGACCATAGCTCCCAAAGACATGAAGACTACTCCATGTTCGCCAGAGCTCTGCATAAACTCTTCTAGATCCACTGGAAGTGCTTGAGCCAGCTTACACTGAAAGCCTCCCATGTAGATGATGTTTGGCATGGTGGGCCGTGGAAACTCAAAAACAAAGTCCATTCTCATCAACCAAATGTCAGCAGATTGCTGCATTGACAGAAGATCACTTCCAGGCGGGAAGTGACGTTCAAGCAGTTCGCTGTAAATTGGCACAATTACGTATCGCTCCTGAAGGAGGCTACATAGATAACGTAGGAAATTTTCCACTCGCTGTTGGAAGCTCATTTGGTCATGAAGTAGTGAGTTGTACATCGGGACGTAGGATGGAGGAGATGGAGCAGTTTGCATGTGAGCGTCACCCGCATTCAGCCAGCGTACATTGTAAACCATGGGAAGCTGGAGGAAATTGGCTACCAGGACTCCGGCTGGGAACGCAGGATCTGTCAGCAACAGGTCAAATTTAGCTTCTCGCAAGCTTTTGACAAGCTCTGCGTCTTCCAACATGGCCGAAATCATTCGGAGTACCCCGTTGTGAAACACCTTCAATACGGTGGTGATATCTTTCTGCTGTTCGAAGAAACGGACCAACGGGGACATCTTTTGCAGTGCTAGCGACCTCTCTAATAGCATGTTAAAGTAGTCCTGGCCCACATCTTCGGTCTCCATTGGGTTGACGGTGATGGTGTTGTAGAGAGCAGAGTTCTCTTGAATGTACCAACTTTTAGACGAACGCACCACCGTAAGGCTATGGCCGTGGGTGTGGAGCTTCCTTAAAATGACTTGCATGTTTACCCAATGGCTGCCGTCCTCTGGAAACACCAAGATATTTCCACCATTACAGCAGCAGACCACAGACAGAAGACAAGTCAGTGCAGATAACCATTTGGAGCTCAAATCCATCTTTCACAAAGCTTAAAAACACAAGGAGAGAGAGAGTGAGAGATGTTTACACTTTTACAGCCAGAGCATTTTCCTCCAAAACTAAATATTTAGACATTTAACATTTACAATAGACATCGCATACTGCATGTTCAAAATGGAAACATAAACAGAAAACACTTGTGGGAAGCAGAGGTTGAATTTAGAACCAGATTTGGATTTGTGCCCAGCTACAAGACAGCTGTATTTATTTCTCATAATCAATTAATATTCAGATAAAACTACTTAATAGTATACGGTCTGTTCTGAGGATGTTTTTTTTGGACTCCTAACAAGCATGACCATTGCTGTCTATGGAGGTTGAGAGAGCTCTCAGATTTCATCTAAAATATCTTCATTTGTGTTCTGAAGATAAAAGAAGGTCTCACGAATTTGGAGTAAATAATAACATAATTTTCAGTTTTGGGTGAACTAATCCTTTAATGTATAGGAAACTATAAAAAAATACTATATAATAACAAAAAATATATATATTAGGATTACATCAAATAAATGAATAGACATAGAACAAGACACTTCAAATAAAAACCCATGAATATGAATTCTGAATGGCTTCCAGAATATACAAATATTTACCAATAAGCATCAAGGAAAATGTTTAGAAGCACATTAAATAAAGTTGTTTTCAAATCAGAGCAAGTGCATTTCTGTTTTTGTGTTTGACAGGTTCTGTATCTAGATCACTACTGGAATTACCTGTTGGTGTTGTTAGATCATAATCCATTTGTGAGCTGGAACCAATGCTGCCAGTATCCGTGTGCCGAGTGATAACTCCAGATCTTGAAGTAATAAGCAAAAACAAATGCTCTTAAGCTCTGAAGTGTTCAGCAGAAGATAACTGTCTCATCTTTAATAGACAAGCCCTTCTGTTAAGAGCTCTCTCCTTCCCCTTCTTTCCTAAATCCCATTTCCTTTTCCAGCTCCTCCCATTGGCTTTCTCCCCCAATCCATCTAGCCAGTCGCTGTGGATTTGTACTCAAACATCTGCATTCAGCACAACAGATGACCTCAAACACTCTATTAATCCTTAACAAAAACATGCCTTCAAGAGGCATTTTAACAAGCTGCATCATGCTGTGCGCAAAGTCGTCAAGAATTTATGGGCCCAACACGTTATGAAATATTCAGATATTTAGCACATGCGTACTAATCTTTGTTGGAGGCATTGATACCAGTATATGTGTTGAAGTAAACATTGAGGAAGTTTTACTTTACCTTTTGTTGCCAATACTGCTGATACTCCGCTTGTCTTGTGCAAACACTGCCAACACAAACCATAGATTTCCAAAATGTACACTCAAGCATTTAACAGAGGTATAATTATATCCAACTCCACCATATAAACGCCCCAAAACAGGCAAAAGGCTGTCGGTTTCACTGGCTTCACTTACTCTGTAACATGAGACCTGTGGTCTGTGGTCTGTGGTCGTACTTTTGGATCAGCTTTCAATCAGAGCAAAGAATAGAAAACAACCTCATTGATCGTCAGTTTGTCTTGCAAATCCACGTGGAGTTCTGCACAGAATTGCCAGGGAAAACTGGGGCACAGCAAAAGAGAGTGTCCAAAGAGGGCAATCAACACTCCGCTCACACATGGGCTTTGCTTGGGAAAAAACAACTTGGATCAGTTACCCTTGGAGTAAATTGCTTGTATTTGCAGTCACTCTAAAGCTCTCTAATCTGTTATGTGCAAAGCAAAATCCAGCATACTAAGTGTGTACTATGCATTAATTCAACACATTTTGTTTTATTAAGTATTCAATTCAATTCAGGTTTAATCGTATAGCGCTTTTTACAATAACTATTGTTTCAAAGCAGCTTTACAAAAGGTGCATATTATTGCATTACAATCAAATTAAGCTATAAGTTACAATCAAATATAAGTTATTATATATAAACATAGTTAACTTGCAGTTTTATAGCATATAAGTGATGTTTATGTGTACATGTTCAATGAAGTGTATTTGTGTATTAAGTGTATTCATGAGTAATACAATCACTGTCCTTCCTTCTTGCGCAACTGGGTCAGTAATGTGGATCAACAACTACTAAATAAGGTCTACTAATCCTCCTTTCTCTTCAAAAATCCACTTGTACAGAAATTTGCGACTCAGACAGTACTTTGGACTAATAACAGAAGTGTTACCATACAGACTGTTGTAAAACCAACAGTGGCGTAAAGTCATGAATTACAAACATTCAAATTACTCTAACTTAGTAGTTTCCTCAGGGATTGTACAGTAGTAAGTAGTTTAACAATGTGTACTTATACTTGAGTACATCTTTAGTTCTGTATTGGTATGGCACTATTTTCCTTATCCTATATGTAGCAGTCACTACTTTATATGTTTATTTTTATATCTACAGTAATTGGCTAAGCAGAATAATCAGTCTTGTGATTCCTGTCCAATCAATCAACCAGTCACACAGAAAAATCGCATTAGACAGACTGATATCAATGCTCACATTTTCTAAATGTAGCAAACATGTAGTGTGGAAACATTAAAAGTGTTCAAAAAAACACTAAATAGTTACACGCCACGACCGAGAGACTGTCTAGACTGTATTTCACTGATGATAAAATGAAGCATGCCTTCTGTATGCACTACAGAATATTACGTTTTCATGTTTTGGGAAATAATGGGATATTTACTTGAGTATGATTTGTCAAAAGAAATAATTAAAAAAACAACAATAAAATCCATCAAGCAGCAAGGTGTTTAACTATATGCTAACAGTGCTAAGTGTAAGTTAGCATTTAAATGAATGTGAAACACATATTTGATAGATTCAGAGGTAAATGCATGTCAATTATTCATCTTAAAGTTACACACAAATGCCAATAATCAGAAAGTTTAAAACACACAATGGTTTAAAAAAGATCTTTGTGAAAGTCTTACTTGTTTTCGCTTTTGTGAAAGTCGTACTTGTTTCCGTTAAGAAGCGAGACTTTCCAGTGTTCAGTTGGCTGACCAGAGCACATTGTTTTCCAGCTATGATCTATACCGACTGTTCAAAGTTCAAACGTTCAGTGTTATTTTGAAGCTCAAACAGTGGTGTACAGAACTTAAGGTTTCATTTAATGTTTATAACACCTGGATATGACAGCCATTAACCTTTACAATGTATCCTCAGACTTGTTTTGAGAACAGAGCTATGAAAAAAAAAAAAAATGTCTTTGACACATGATGAAATCTTAACCAAACATGCCAAACTAGCTGCGTGATCATCTCATAAAACAAAAGTACAAACAACTTGTAGATGATTTATCCTGGAAAGATGTCAAACATTAAGGTTTGCTTGCCATATAGTGAGAAGTATAAAAGAAACGCTGAGCTGCCAACAGCAACAAAGGCAGGTGTAATTGGTGACCACGAATCCAGGCTATGACTCACTTCGCAGACTTTATCACAAGGCCACAGCTTCCTTTTTCCTCTGTTACTTTCTATAGTTCATATTACCTGCTACAAAAACAATCTGCCTCTGGGAATACCAATGTTATATTTGGAGATCACTGAGAATTGTACTTGAATTATTTCTCATATTTTACGGGTGCCACCTTATCCTGAATAAAGTCTGTAAAGTCTTATAATGTGATGATGTATTTAAGATAGTGACAGTGATATAACTGTCTCCAGTTTTTAATGTCCAACTCCTATAGCATGAGAAAAAAAATCAACTCACTCACCAATTGTCAATTTCAACCCGCTTCCACTGTGGGTTAATCTGATGAGGCCACTGAGAGGTCACCCATTTGTTAGCCTGGGTTGCCATGATAGTTGATGCAGCAGACATCACCATTCGAGGTACAAATGATATACATGTACATACATAAGTTCAGGTTATTTTCTGTAAGTCATATATCACTATTTGGCAAGGGGCACATGTTGCAGGATGTCACTTACATGCTGTCAGATGTCAACTTTCCCAACAAATTCTACAGCACACTGTACAATACAAACTATCAAAGCAGCTTCACAGAAAAAATAGTAGAATCAACTTTGAAGAGATTTCATATTCTGTTGTTCACTGTATAGAGACTGCTGGGTTCCACACAATTCCTTCATGTTGTCACAACACAAATCTATTAAGTTAACTTAATTGTTTTTTACAAATTGAAGTGGATTTAACATAAAACTATTAAGCTGCCCACCCAAAAAACTTGTGCTGTTTCAACTCATTTGAAATAAGTAGTTTGAACAAGCAGCAAAAGTCATTGCTTTTAGTGTTCTGAAAAAAAACAAAACACAGCGATATATTAAGAGGATGATATAAACAGAATATGATATATTATAAAGGAAAATATAAACAGAAAGCTCTGACACACATTTAAAATGTATTATAATTGTCAAAAAGTCATCTAGGGATGTATGATATTATTTACATTAGGACTTGCAGAGGGAATAAAATTCACATTGACAATTACAAAAGCTCTACAAATGAAAAACACTTGCTATCAGTACAAGGTGGTTCTGTGATGAAAATATAAAACAATCAATCAAACTAATCATTAGTACGACATTTATTTTTCCAATATGGTTTTATTCAGGATATGCTGGCTCTTACCCAGCCAATAAATGGTTTAGTAAATAATTAATGAAGCACCATGCAAAAGCTGGCATACAAAGTAATAACGTCAGTGTTTTAGCCAGCATATAGTCGATTGATCGAACGAACAAACTAATGAACACATAATTTTTTTTCTTGTTGAATCAAATGAACTTTTCTGTTCATCTTAACTTACATCAATCAAACTGACTAAAAACATCAAGTTACTTTGTATAACTAAAATTTTGTTGATTTACCTGAAGTAACAAACACATTTGTTGTCGTGACTTTTTGTCATATATTTTTTTTACAGTGTGAAGAAATATTCACTAATAAAGCAACTTATGTGTACTTGTTTGCGAAATTAGCATTTTTGTAAACAGTCACACAACACTTGACCATGCACCGAAATGTCTACTGTCCTTGTATGACATCACAATCCATGGCATCATTTTTAAAAGCACAATTTAACACAAAGCAAACATATGCAGTCTCATATGCATTACTGCAACTATGCAGATTTAGGTTGCAGCAATTTAAATGTTTTTAGTTATACCACACTAAATACCATGGTGAAATTATGGTTAGTGTTGCAATACTGTGGTTAATTTGTGTTTACCAATAGCATGGTTTAAGAATAACAACCATGTTTTTGGTTTAGTCTTTAGAAACAGCAGTTAATTTTTGTCAGGGTCATGTTGACCATCTATTGGTCATAGATTTATTTTTTGTAAGAGTCATGTTGACCATCTATTGGTCATA
>CAIGQW010053631.1:18212720-18245898 GCA_903798125.1 Danio choprae
TGGCATGGAGTGTTGGTCAACTTTTGAGGATTGTAGATGAGAGAAGATAAGAGAGAGAAGATAATTGGTAAAACACAACAACACACTGTAAAAATGCTGGGTTTCACACAATCAATTTAGGTTAGGACAACATGAAGGAATTAAGTTAACTTATTAGTTTTTACTAATTTAAGTGGATTGAACATAAAACAATTAAGTTGTCCCAAAAAAACCCCCTCAAGAATTGTGGTATTTCAGCTCATTTTTAATAATTAGTTTGAACAAACAGCGAACGTCATTTTTTAAATGCACTTCAATGATCTTTACTGATGTAAAGTTAAGCAAAAGGCTTTGAAAATAGTTTCTCACCTCAGGTGGAATGGTGGCTCAGTGGTTAGCACTATCGCCTCACAGCAAGAAGGTCGCAGGTCCAAGTCCCAGCAGGGCCAGTTGGCGTTTCTGTTAGGAGTTTGCATGTTCTCCTCGTGTTGGTGTGGGTTTCCTCCAAGAAGCTCTGGTTTCCCCTACACTCCAAAGACCTGCGGTATAGGTCAAATGGATAAACAAAATTTTGTGTAGCCATAGTGTATGAGTGTGTGTGTGAATGCGAGAGTGTATGCGTGTTTTCCAGTACTGGGTTGTGGATGGAAGGGCATTCCCTGCGTAAAACATATGCTGGAATAGTTGGTGGTTCATTCCGCTGTGGCGACCCCTGATAAATAAGAGACTAAGCCAAAGGAAAATGAATGAATGAATGTTTCTCACCTACTTCACAATGAGTTTCTTCTATTAGGCGCTTAAGTTTATCTTTCATGCCTCGTGCTGTCAGTTATTAATTTTTAAAATGTTATTTAAGTGGAGATGATCTGTATGTGTATGTGGTGATTTATTGTGAAGCCTAGGTGTGAATAATGAAGTAAGTAAAGTACTTTGTTAGTAAGTGAGTAAAGTTCATCATTTACTCTCCCGTGACTTGTTCCAAACCAGTTGGAGTTTTAGTTCTGTTGAAGATATTTTGAAAGATGTGGGAAACCGGTAACCATTGACTTTTTGTTTGTTTTATGTATGTCAATGGTTACTAGTTTCCAACATTTTTCAAAATATCTTCAAAAGACCCAACCTAAACTGGTTTGGAGCAAGTCAAGAAAGAGTAAATAATGACATAATTTTCCTTTTGGGTGAATTATCACTTTACCCAGGTGATGAAAACAAACGTCAGTCATTTAATCCCTTTCTCGATAAAGACAACAAAAGCAAAGCAAGAACAGCTTAAAAACAAACATTGACATACCTTTAAATAATACATTGCATAAACACAGACTCACATGCACACGTCATTTAGCTATATAAACAAGAACATTGCATTTTTTATGCAAATATATGTTTTATAACCTAACCCAAGCCCATATATACAAATTGTACTAATTTGTCCCCATTAGGTAGCACACACACAAACAATGCTAATTATAACAAATTAAGATAACGTCGCATAGGTTTTTCTTCAAGCAGCACGGTGGCTCAGTGATCAACAGCAAGGACCACAAATTCAGCTAAAAATCTTGCTTAATAATCTTCTGATGACAAAAGTCACATCAGTCTATGATGGACTGATGATGAGTATATCAACCGCATCGTTTTGTCATTTTGGGGTGAACTGTCCCTTCAATTTGCCCAACTAACATCGTTGATCTATTGAGCGAGAGAGAGAGAGAGAGAGAGAGAGAGAGAGAGAGAGAGAGAGAGAGGGAGAGAGAGAGAGAGAGTGTGTGTGTGTGTGTTTTTGAGTGTATTCAATTATTTAGATTATAGTTTCACATACTTCCTAAAAAAAGAAATATAAACAAATAATCACGAGACTAAAATAATGAAGCTGAATGTAGTTTTAAATTTACTATAGTTTAATCATGTATTAGTAGTTATCCAGTGAATGTGTAATACACTAATAACAGCATTGGCAATGAGGAAATTGTCCCATATAAAAATAGATGTGCAATAATTTTACAGGAATGGCCAATTATGAGCAATTTGAATTGCATAATTAATTTTAATGTTAGCATTACAATAATCTCTCCTCTTTAAACAAACAGTCCTCTTTTTCCACCCAAGCCAAGCCTACATCACACTGACAATATCTTCTGAAATAAAACTAGAAGCATTTCAAACATATTTTTATGATTTGATGGCTTAACTAAACATTTTGCTAAGTGCTTTAGTAACTATGTTTAGAATGTTCTGAGTACTCTCCCAAATAATGTTTTTTTTTCTTGCTTGTTCAAACTACAGTGTAAAAAGTGATTATTTACTTTACTTAATAAAAGTGAGTAAACCCCTTGTCTTAAAACCTACAAGTTGACTTTACTTAAGAAAAGAGAATAAACCTATTATAACTTGGAACCATTAAGTTGATTAAACTTATTTTTTTTTATAATTATGACACTGGGGCAGCACGGTGGCCCAGTGGGTAGCACAATCGCCTCACAGCAAGAAGGTCGCTGGTTCGAGCCCCGGCTGAGTCAGTTGGCATTTCTGTGTGGAGTTAGCATGTTCTCCCCGTGTTGGCGTGGGTTTCCTCCGGGTGCTCCGGTTTCCCCCACAATTCCAAAGACATGCGCTACAGGTGAATTGGGTAAGCTAAATTGTCCGTAGTGTATGAGTGTGAATGGGTGTGTATGGATGTTTCCCAGTGATGGGTTGCAGATGGAAGGGCATCCGCTGCGTAAAACATATGCTGGATAAGTTGGCGGTTCATTCCGCTGTGGCGACCCCAGAAGCCGAAAAGAAAATGAATGAATGAATTATGACACTGTTCATTTACTTAAAAAAATTGAAGGCAACGGGTTAACTCACTTTAAGTAAACTCAACTAACTGCTTTTAAAAAGTAAGAGATTTATTTGCTTATTTTAAGTAAAGCCAACAAATAGTTTTTTTTACAGTGTACTGAAACAACACAATTATTGAGATTTTTTGGGACAACTTAATTGTTTTATGTTCAATCCACTTAAAGTTAACAATCGATTTGCGTTGGGACAACATGAATGAATTGTGTGGAACCCTGCATTTTTTACAGTGTACAGCATACACACCATTGGAACTAGAAGAGATGTACATCGTCTCGATAACCAGTTGTTCTGGGTTTTATTAGATGAAACGGAGATGCAGATAAATATACAGCAACTGACACCAGCTATTTTGAATATTCATTCAGGACCATCCGGGAGATGTGGGGTTTGTCTAGAGCCTTTCCAAACATCTAACAGAAACCTAAAATGATGCAAAGATGACAAAAAGTCACATATGATTAAAAGATAATTTTTGTTGATCATAAAGAAGATTTTTATTTTCTAAACCTATGTTAAGACACATTTAATTGTGTTAGTGGAGGTCCATATGAATCTGCCATTATATGTCTTTGAAAACAGGTGATAGGTTAGGCCAAAGGGGTCATAAAAGAGCATGAGTGAGGACTTGGGGATACAATGAGAAATATCTGGGTCAGAAAAGCATGAAATGTATACAACATATGTTGAAACTGTCATATATGTTTGAAAAGACACATACTGTATGGAATAGGAGGGTCCTGTTTAGATGCTTGAAAACAAACACTAGTAATGATTGCCAAATTTCAACTATATGTGGTTAAATAGTGATGAATACATTAGATCTGTACATTTTAAGCGCCAACAAGAAGAGGGGACTTTAAATTGGGGTCGTAAAGGAGTTGGAGCTGGGAGAGGCCTGTTAAACCAGGAACTTCTTCTGATATTCATAACCTCCAGACTAAGTTTGATTCATTAGGAGAAAAGCCGGAAACCACGACAATCATCATCAGTTTCAGAGGGAATGTATAACCCCAGCAGCTTGTTTTGGAATTTTTTTTCGACTAACTTAACCTTTAAAAAATATTTAAAAAAACAAGTAAACCATCTAGTGGTGGAATAAAAGACTGCAAATTACTCTAAAAATGCTTGGCAAAGTTGGCAAGATATATAGATTAGATTCCTCAAAATGTATCCATTAATTAATTCTTGGCGGAAAATATTTTAATTGTGGACATAAATAAGATTCCAAACCCTGTGTTTAACAAAAGAGACGTCTGATTTCTTCTGCATTTAAGAATGGATTCTACAAAATTGGAATAAGATTACCCTCCAATATTTGAACAATTTAAGCATATGATAAATAACACATTGCACAGATCTAGCTTCTTGGATACCTAGAATTATATATAATTTAAAACAAAATAACTACATACTGAGTAATGTCTCAAAACAGTTTATTTAATAAAAAAAGCCAAAGTAAACATTTTTGGAATGACATGCAAGTAAATGATGACAGGATTAACAGTTTGGGGTCAACTATTCACTTATGTTGTGTTTCTAAAGCACAAAAGATGTTAGAGGTTTAGTATATGCATCTGTGTAATATTTTCAACTGTCCCATCAAGTGCACTTTCAGATTGTTATAAACTAATAATCATTATAATAAAGAAATCAGACTCTGACTCCAGTCTGATATGATCAAGCTCTTTCTTTCTCCAAGAAACCAATATCCCATGTCACATGTACTCTGTAAAGCACAATATGCAGTCACGGCGTACTGGTTTCTGTTGTGGGTGTTTGTTTCAAGAAGAACTTTCAGTTAGTGTGGTGCTGAGAAAAGATGCTTATCGCAGCCAATTCACTTGGTTTTGGAAGAGGGTCATATGGGTGGAATGCAAGTGTCTGCGTGGGCATTGGGTCATGTGTGTGGATGTTTGTGTGTGTTCATGTGTGGGCGCCTGTTTTTTGGTGCTTGCATAACCGTTGCAAATCACATATTGGACACAAATAACATCCGCAGGCCAACAGACAGAAGCTTCTAAATGGTGCCTCTAACACAATATATAAGAATTGAACTTATGTGACTGAGATTTATGACTCATTTCATACATTTTGGACTCCTTAAACCAGAATGTCAAACAGCAAATTTAAATTGATCAAATTTCATTAATTTACTGCAAACTTAATCCATTGTTAATGGAAAATAATGCAAAATGTTTAAATGTGATGGGACATTCACTCAAATTTTTTTCTTTTTTGCTGCTTTAAAATGAGCTAAATCAACACAATTCTTGAGTTTTTTTGAGGGGACAACTGAATTGTTTTGTGTTCAATCCACTTAAATTTATAATAAAACAACCCAGTTAAGTTGGTTTAATCAATTTGTGTTGAGAGAACATGAAGGAATCGTGTAAAACCCAGCCTTTCTTTGTACAGTTTTTGGCTTAAATTTTTGTTAAACCACTAACAGAGTTGACAATAACAGAATTGACATTTTCCACCCATTTGTGCTTTAGCTAAAGATGCTAAACACAACCCAGAGACCACATGACATGTTTCCAACTGCCTAAAACCAATGTATTTTCATCACAGTTTATTATTCAAATACTGAATGATAAATTCATTGAAATACCACAATAACAAGTTGACAATCAATCTACTATTGGTGTATCTTAAACATATTGTTCAAATTAATGAGAGAGGAATAATGGGATGCGTTCATGTTTCTCGTTTGAGGAAGTGACATCACTTGAAGCAAGTCACAAGCTATTTGTTGACTAGAATGTAGGGACGGGCAAAATGTATGTTTTTAATCACCAAAATTACAGATAATAATGAAAATAGATGTTTCACGCAAATGTTTATTTCACTTAAAAGAGTAAACGTAAAAAAAAGTTACAAATTGAAGCTGAATGTATGATTCAGAAGGCAGAGACAGTCAAAAATAGGTAGTGGGAGTATTTAAGTTAATATTTTCAAGGCAAAATATCCCTAAATACACACACAAACATTAGTTTTTAGAAATAACTTGATATCATTTGTTGTTACTCAAAATTGTTCCATAACAGAAGGTCTATCTTGGAGATGCAAAATGTAAACTTGCAATTCAGAAATCACCCTTATGTTTTTGGTTTCATTATTTACCTGAGGTTTGACGTCATTGCACGAGCGATTTCATTTCACCTCGATATCGTAAATACTCCCCCACCAGCATTCAAATAGTGTGGTGCTCCACTTGCTGCAGTGTCAGGTTTGGCAGGTACCACTATCAGGAGCAGGGGAAGGCTGACTCTGAGGATGTCAACTGCAGCAGATGTACTTTATAAAAACAAACACAGTTATTTTGTTTATTTTTACAGTCATATTCAAGTCAAGAATCAGCATGTTCAATAGACAATTGGTTTATGTAAGACAATACTGGGCCAAAAGAAAAACCAAACAGACATATTTGTCATGCAGCTAAAACGAAACCTTATTTAGTGTCTTGCTCATTCTTATATGTGACAATGACAAATAAATGTGCTTGAAAATGTACACTTTGGAAAATGGGCTTTGAAGCTCAAGTTCATAAAAATGATACCATTATCATCTTGATGTAAATTATAAAATAAATGTGATTTTGAAAAAATCTGATATTATGTGTGTGTATATAATGTGTTCTTTCTATAGGCATGTACAAACAAACAAACAAACAAAAAATGCAGCTTGTGTTGCCAGAACTTCACCATAATACGAAATAGAAGTATTTTAGGATTCACAGATTGAACTTAAATTTACAATAAAACTGCAGTTCTTTAACGGAATTTTAATACACCAACATGGTAATACTAATATATGTTTTATATCATTGTTATACACTGAAAACCAACAAACACAGGTAGCACTGAGAAAAGCACATTATTAACTGTGGAAGGAAATACTCTCACGAAATAAGTTATTAAATGATGACAACTAGTAAACAAAATTGAGCATGCTCATAAGCAATTCATTGCTATTATTATTATTATTTTCTTTACCAGTATCATATATCGGTAAGGTGCTAAGCTCAATAATGTGAGAATGCAATTTAATGACGTGATTAATGTTTATTGTTAATTAAGCAGCAGGTTAAATATGATAGCGTAAACATGGTTATATGAAAAAAAATTTCTGTGCACAAATAAAATTCACCCGCAAATTACAATTCTGTCATCATTTACTCACCATTGACTTGTTCCAAACCAGTTTGAGTCTTTCTTGTTCTGTTGAACACAAGAAAATATATACTGAAGAATGTTGGAAACCTGTAACCATTGACGTCCATTGTATTTGTTTTTTACTATGGAAGTCAATGGTTACAGGTTTCCAAAATGTCTCCTTTTGTGTTCAACAGAAAAAAAAGGTTTGTAACGAGTGAAGGTAGAGTAAATGATTAAAAGATGTTCATACTATCCCTTTAATATAAATTGCAAATGAGACCGTTAAACTGAAGCATCAGATATACACTCAGACTCGCATTCCAGGATTCACAGACTCAAGTTATTCTAAGAAACCTCCATTGTCATGAAAACTGATATCATATCAGATTGTGATGCTGGGAGGTTAAAATGCTGATTTAGACCTTACACGTGAGATATTTAGGAAAATCACTGACCCAGACAGATTTGCTTTATAGAAGCAGTGGTAAAAAATGCACTTTTGGGTCCAAACGTAGTTAAATCTGAGCAGGGGAAGTAGTGGCTTGTTAGAACATGCATAGCCCTTGAAATGTGGTCTAAATTCAGCCTGTATCAATATAAAGGCTACTGAAAACAAAGATGACCAGTTGAGATACAGAACACAGTATCTTTGTCTCTAATCAAACACACAGTGATAACAGAAAAAACCCTTTACATACCTTTATTGCATTCAAATGAAACAATTACAAGTATAACATTGTTGAAATTAGAAAAGGTTTGTGATTACACTAAAGTAGTTGCATTAGGCATTAAATGCATGTGTTATATATTTATAGATATGCAATAACTGATACAGAGGATCCTCATAGCTGCACATTTATCAGCTCACAAAGGAAGAGAAGTGTAAAATTTGTTGCACATCTTCACAAACTCCTTCCTGCTGATTTTTGAGACTGCAAAAGAACGACATGACTTATTAGAATGAGTTACATTGTATTTTTCATAACTGCTAATATAACGTTTACATTCACAATCCTTTAAACTTACATATTTGGGTGTTCCTGCAAATACACTTCAGAATTTTATTGTACTCGTCTCTGGTTTTAGGGCTGTGTTGCTTTGTACACTTTAGGCCCCTTTTAGGGTAAACTAAAAAGAGAGGTTGGAATATTACATTAGGCAACATTAAATAATAATCGTATGGTTTAAATAAAAACAGTCATAAAAATAAAGCATCCATAAAGAATGTGTGCTGAATTTCGGTATATACTTGGCCAAAAACATTTATATGATTAGTTGCTCATGTTCAGTCACTATATGGTTAAGCCAGGTAACAACACTTTTACCCTTGGACAAATATTTAAATGATTTACTTAAGATTTATATCAAATATCAAATGTGTTTTGGTGCATTTGGTCATCTTTCTGAAACTTTCTTGAGCATACTCAGCGCCTGTCTAATTTTGGTTATAATCTTTTTTTAATATTTTTTTATTTAGCTTTTATAAGCATTTGTACGCATTTGACTGTATAAGAAGAACTCCTGTATGTGCTGTTATGGAATACCAGTACCACAGTTGTCTTATTGAAAAATGTAGAACCACTTTTAACAGTTTAACGTAAACCTTATTATTAAGAACCATTTTTCTTAGCAAAGAATGTAAATTTCATTCATGTAAATAGCCTTTTACCATGCTTGTGGAAAGAAAGGCTCTGCATGGAATACTCAATGCTAATGAACTTTATTTTTAAGGGTGTTTTTTAATACATATTAATTGGGTAAAAAAACAACAACAGAAAACAAACGGATTTCTTACGTTTGCAGCCACAAACAGCAGATTGTTTCATGGATCCCCTCTGTGAACAGACTGTGCGGAGACAAGAAGTGGCATTAGTCTCACAACGAAAGCATAAACGTTGATATCAAAAACCACAACATCATCTGTTTCATGATTACATTACAGTCTTATTACATTAGAGAAAGGTAATGTTACAAAGAACTTGAGTAAGTGCTGTAAACAATGTATGTAAACCACTGCTTATAATTACCCGAGTTGTTGCACAAAATGATGGTCAGAATCAGCAGGGCAAACACCAGACAGATTGGTTTGGTCATCTTCACGATAGCGCTGCCCCAAAATGATTGAAAAGGTAGGATTTGAGTCCTCTTTTTTTGTCGCCCCGTGCAAGGATTATCTCCATCAGCGCCCTTCCCACTTTACCCTCTTTTACACACTGAACCATTCACGAGGGTCTTACGTGTAACGGTTTAAATAAGCCTCAACATGTTCAGGGTGCATACCACGTATTCACCTAAAAAAAGAAAGATTATATTTCCTGTTTACCTCTAAACTAAACAAGAAAACTCAAGAGAAAACATGTTAAATCTGATAAAGTCGATCTTGTTAGATCACAATGTGTGGGACTGAATATCTGGAATATATTAGGTGCTTAGCTGTGAGTGCAGGTCAAAGGGAAAGCAAAACTAGATCCTTATGATGAAGTGCATTGACCTGTATTATTTATTTGGTGTACACTTAAAGAAATGATTCATTAGATTTACTAACATTTTTTAAGGTAAGTGGTTGCAAACTATTTATATGGTATAGTAGTAAAGTTGAACATTAATAAATTGAATTTATTAATGTTTTTTTTTTTATTTAACCCATTAAAATTGTTTTCAACCACTTACCTTTAAAAATTGTGTAGTAAATCCAACAAATCATTTTTTTCAGTGAATGTTGTATATTATTATATGCTTCTTGTATTTATGGAGCAAACAGATTTTAAATTAAACAACAAAAACAAGTCAAACAGGAATGAAGATTTGCTCATACAGTTAAGGTCAGAATTATTAGCCCTCCGGAATTATTAGCCCCCCTGTATATTTTCCCCCAATTTCTGTTTAACAGAAAGATTTTTTTTAACCCGTTTCTAAACTAAATAGTTTTAATAACTAATTTCTAATAACTGATTTATTTTATCTTTGCCACGATGACAGTAAATAATATTTTACTAGATATTTTTCAAGATACTCGTACTGAGCTTAAGTGTAATTTAAAGGCTTAACTTGGTTAATTAAGCAAGTTAGGGGTAATTAGGAAAGTCATTGTATATCTATGATTTGTTCTGTAGACAATGGAAAAAGCTTAAGGGGGCTTATAATATTCATTCATTCATTTTCATTTCGGCTTAGTCCCTTTATTAATCTGGGGTCGCCACAGCGGAATGAACCGCCAACTTATCCAGCATATGTTTTACGCAGCGGATGCCCTTCCAGCTGCAACCCATCTCTGGGAAACATCCATACACACCCATTCACACTCATACACTACGGACTATTTAGCTTACCCAATTCACCTATACCGCATGTCTTTGGACTTGTGGGGGAAACCGGAGCACCCGGAGGAAACCCACGCCAACACAGGGAGAACATGCAAACTCCACAAAGAAACGCCAACTGACCCAGCCGAGGCTCGAACCAGCGACTTCTTGCTGTGAGGCGAACGTGCTACCCACTGCGCCACTGTGAGGCCGGGCTAATAATATTGACCTTAAAATTGTTGTAAAAAAAAAAGAAAACTTATTTTATTCAAGCCGAAATAAAACAAATAAGACTTTCTCTAGAAGAACAAATATTATAGGAAATACTGTGAAAGACTCTTGACTCTGTTAAACCTAATTTGGGAAATATTTGAAATAGAAAAAAAAAAAGGAATCACAAGAGGGCAAAAAAAATTCTGACTTCAACTCTACATGTATAACAATTGACTAGAGTTTCTCGCTAAACAAAGCATGCATGTGTGGTGTATTCATTTCCTAAATCAGCAATGTGATACTTTATAAGACGGAGGACAAAGACAGCACTGGATTAAGTAAATAAGTGGATACAGCAGAAACCTGATATTCTGATTTTCTACCGAGTTTTCTACTAAATTCTCACAGCTGAATGTGCAGCTTGTGAATGCTCTTTACTGTGGATTATAGAACCTTTACAAATACTGAACACTATATTGTTAATAAAAAGAGAAATTGCACACATGCACCTATTTGACTATCATGTTTTCATTGAAGATTGGTGTAAATAGCATAGTATGTAAACAACAGATCTTAAAAATGCAGTGTGTAACTTTGATACCCAGTGGTTGAGCTAGGTATTGCACTCCTGGATCAAAACGCAAGCGCAGGTTGCCAGATTGACGTGAGTGTCCTGACCATCGAGCCTAAAGGCTGATTTAAATCAAGTTCTAAATAAAGTCATGTTTTCATATTAAAAGGAGTTTTTGTCCTCACCAATACCTGGAATTGATATTTTAGAAACGGTTTCTATTTTTTGCAGCTGAACAACAGAAAACTGACAATGATCACCTCAGGTACACCTCATGTGCTTTAATTGAACTTTAGAACTGTGAAATAATGCAAACCAACACATATCAGTTTAATATGTTTTAATTAGATCCTTTATTTAAACCTCACCATTTCATGAGTGAGTGCATATTCTGTGCTTCTGAATGGCTGTATTTAAATTTCTGTCATGTTTGCTGATGCAAACAGGCAAATTGCTTATCACTGCAAGGCTCGTCATGTAGCGTGTTGGTAGTACACGGGGTTACAATGTAACCCGCTCACCTAATGTTTACATTCGTTATATTTATATTATTTGCTAATTAATAACCTCATGTGGAACTCTGAATCTGAGTCTCATTTCGGAGTCTGCTACTGTCTACTGGAGGTCGCATTTCGGTCACAGGCGCATGCTTTGAGAGCATTTCTGAATGACTGAATGAATGAAATATGCGGTTTTCCACCAAGGCAACCAGGGGTGCTGAAATAGGAAGTGGGAGGGTTAAAAGAACCAAAACAAAGACAGCGTTCCAGCACGTAATAGACATTTTCAAGCAGAATAACTGACTTTCTCATTGTTTTTCAGATGAACAAGAATGTTCACTTGGCATGTTTCTTAAATATCTGCAAACATATTATGGTATTTTTATGCTTTAGAAGAGTCCAAAACGTACATACAGCGTCCTTTAAAGTACACATCATATAAGAAAGACTGTGCCTGAGAAAGCTTCTCAAATGGAGTGAGAACATTTTACAATGTCACATTAATAACACTCACAAGCTTCTTATGTCAGATACAAATGTTACCAGTTATTTCATTTGATTTATAGCAATAATTCCAGATAAAGCCACAGATCCACACCGTGCTGTTTTGTTTCTGAATGACTGGGTGCTTTTTTTCTGATTCAGTGACTCAGTCTTAAAGAATCCTCAATCAGACTGAACACATCATCTGATTAAATAACTCACAACTCAGTCAAAACAATTGAGGAAATTCATTTCGCTCAATTGTTCAATCCTGTGGAATTTAAATTGTCTGTGGTTTTTACAATCAGACTCTGCACATTGTGACATCTTCATTGATTTTTTACTGAAAATCATGTTGACTGTTTGAAGATGGTGGAGGCGTCAGTGTCTGGTGCTGTCAAATGTGGCATCTGTGCATACATATGTGCACATAGCAGTTTTATTTGTTTTGTACTTTATTCTCAAATAAAAATATATCTTAGCTAGTCACCTTTTTAGAAACTTCCCTAGCATTGAACATTTTTGCTGAAAATAAATTGAATATAAATCACTACTGGAAATGTGTTGCCTTCCATCATGTTAAAATCCCTTATGCATAATGGAATGGACCAAATACAGTACACACTGCATTTAATGGATAACAGTTGATGGTTTGTAATGTTTTAAATAGTATCTGTAATAGAAAAAAAGAAACTTATGTAGTGGTTCAATTAAATAGTACTCCAATCCTGTCCACATGAAAAACATACTATAGTAATTTATAGTAAATACTATAATGATTTTCAACCATACTATAGTAACTATATACTGTATAAACTATAATATTTATAAACTTTTTCAATGAATACTACAGCATACTGTAATATTAACTAGTGAACTGATACGCTATAATATGTAATGTAATATACGTTAGTTTTTACAGTAAACCGATGTATTGTATTATACCATACCCATAGTTGTAGAACACTACAGTAAGTTGTTTATATAAATATAGTTGTACCAAAGCAACTATTGAATTACCACAACAGATTAAATCAAGTACTTCACTACGGTTCAAAAACGATATAGTGTTTACTATAGATTACTAGTATTATTTCATGCGGGTGGCCTTGGTTGGTTGTGTAAGCTAGGAGAAATGGTTAAAACTGACAAATTCGTTTTGTTATTAACCCTTTTACCTTCCATCTTCCTGACTTACAAAAAAGCATTATGGTGATTAGAAAGCCGAGTTCTTTTCAGAGTGAGTGGTGAAACAGCAGCCACGGATGAAACATTCTCTGAGGTCCAGTGTGGGCTCTCATGTCTGTGGGTTAGAGCCTACACACGGTGGGCGACCGAACCGTCCGTAAGCAGCGGCCCACGGGCTCTCAGCAGCAGAAGTATCTATCGCCGCGGTCGGGCCCTCCCTCGCAGTGACGCAGTCAGAAAGGACCAAGGAAATCCCCAAGTGAGAGTTACGACAGACTCTCTCGCCGCCGTAGATAGTAGGCAACTTCCGACTAGCGCCGAACAAACGGACACAGAAGCCGAATACGTGTAAACCGTGTCCACGCTCCACACAAATTCAAGGTAGGGATATATTTCGTTGATTTATGTTTGTATGTGTTATATTTTTCGATTATAAGATACTGTAATGTAAGCAAAAGCTTTGTTGTTGACACGCGCGTGAAGATACTCTAGCTCATCCGGTGCATGCGATCGGTGTCTTCGTCACTTGTGTGTATATAGGTGTTTGTATATATACACAATCTGACTGTTTATCGAGCTACTGTGTGATTTAATAGTAATACTGATGATTTAATTTAATTATTTATGACATACTAGGTTGATTGATGTATTTTTACCGTGTTTTACCCTCCTCAGGTGTTGTAAACACTGCTTTCGGATCGGTCTAGGTGGCTTGACAAACATTTGCCGTCGTCGCGGAAGTACACAGCCAAGCAACGTCTTGCGGTGTTATTTTTATGAATACACCTACCAAAGTACAACAGCAGGAGGACATGTACGGCATGGCAGAAATGCCCGATCTCATACCACCGGCAGGTGCATTACAACCCAGTCCAGTAATCCCGTACGACCACGGACAGGCGGGGAGGAACAGACCAGACCTCCTGTCCGCCCCGAGACGAATGCAGCGAGCCCCCAAACTCGGACAGATCGGTCGCTCCACGAGAGGTGGGTGGGACATTGAGCTGTTATTTTGACCTGACACTTTACTGTAATTACTGTATAACTGTTTTTTTTCCGTCTTCAAAAATCTTGACCTGAGACCAATATTTTATTAAACAAAGTTGTTTTTAAAGTGGTCTTGGAACCTCCTAGCACTTCACATTTTAAGGGTTTCCCTTATTTAATTCAGCTTCATTCTCTCATCAGCTGGGTGTGTCCAATAAGGGAACTATCTAAAATATGCAGTGCTAAAAAGTTCCATGTGCAGTTTGAAAATCCCCCTTTCTAAATGTAGCTGGAAAGATTTAGGAAATGTTACATTCAGATATGTATGTCTGTCCCCTAGCAATTCCTCTACAAAATGTTTAGCAACATTACTGGATCTGCTCAATAAAATAAAACGTGTGAAGCTGTTTCCAACTAGATTCTCTAGTCTAGACAAACATTACTTTTATTATTAGACATAATTTGGGGAAGTAGTAATACTAATAGTGTGTCTAAGTCATGTTGGAAAGATAGCGCATGTGACCATTACTACAAATTGTAATTATGATTGGGAAGCTTTATTTAAAAGGGATAGTTCACCCACATATGAAAATTTGCCATTGATCAATCTGATTGTAAAAAAATCTTCTGTGCTTCAATAGAACTTTAAAAAGGTGTTTTATCTAAAAACTGAGGTCCACTGTGGTTTATAAAATACAAGTCAACAGGTACTGGCAAGTAAAAAAAAAACAAAACTAATTAGTAAATTTCTTAAAATAAAATAATTATTATTTTTGAAAACTATCCAAGTCACAGACACACAACACAGTAGTATAGTACAATTATGATACTATAGCTTTGGAAGACATTTAAAGACCACATTCTCCTGATGTATGATTTATAGTTGTGTTTGAGTGAAATGTAGTTGTTGTTTTATACTGTTATCTACAGAAATAAAAATATTTTCAAAACATTTCCTGCCTGAATTTAAAAAAAAAAAGAGCAATTTAGAGCATTTGGTTTGAATAAAATATATATAAAAAGCTTTGTTAACAAGTTTATATTCATTTGTAGGCAACACAAAGCAATGTTTTCAGAAGATTTAAGAAATCAATTTTTGGTGGAATAACCTTATAACAAATAAAACATGTTATTCAGACATAATGTCATTTTCTGAGCAAATATGTTCCCAATTAGTTTTTATTTAAAATTGGGAAGAAATGTTCTCAGACCTTTCTAGAATAAAACAAATATTAACACCAAACCCCTAGCAAATCCAGTATTTCCTGAGAATTGTCAAGTGGTCTTTTAATTATTTCCAGAGCTGTTTGTAGGAAAGTTCATCTTGTACTGACCAAAGTGATTTGAACTCACCTGATGCCCGACTACCACCATCACTGGTTTCCACTCCGTCAACTGATGCCTTTCTCACTCTTTTCCTTTTCAGTGGTTATCGAGGACGAGGACTTGGACGATATCATAAACAACAACAGAAGCTTCCCGGTTTCTCAGAGAGTTTCACCTGTTGCCTGATGCATGACTGACTGTGCCAAAACTCTTAAAGAGGCCAACACACACCAAAGCAGGGCCTGCAGAATTGAATTGAACTGAAATAAAATCTCCCTCTCGCACGTTCTCACTTATCATCACCCTTCACGTACAGCTTTCACCGCTTCAAGGTCAAACGAGAACTGCGGACTTCGCTTTGCATACACTTTATGCTTAACCGACGTGCTTCTGTAGCACTGAGTGATTCAGTCTGGTGTTTTTTTTCTTCTTAAAGTGAAGATCTTGATGACCTCTAATGCAACAGGGCTATATTTATTACATTTGCACTTTACTGCAGATTACGAAAGCTAACCTCAGCAGGTTGGATTATTCATCTCCCAAAGAGGACAGTTTTTCCTGTCAAACTCTGTTAACGTGTAACACGCCATTTGGTAAGGCCCGTGGTTACCTTGGTAACTGGAGTCTACCTTGACATTTCTGTGAATGGCATTAGTTGTTATTTTTTTTGTCACGTATTATGTGCCTGTTTATTTCAGTTTGAATTGAAACGAGTACAATCTGAGATGCATACGGGGTGAAGAACAATCAAATCTTCTAAACTGAGCTAATATGTTGGTTAAACGTGCATTGCTCTTAATATGGTTTTGAATTGTAGATGTTTGCATGGAAATTAATGACTTTTTGTAAACTGTTTTGGGGAAGTTCATTGGGGTGGGATAAATAAAGGATGCATGAGTAACTTAATGCCTTGTTCTTAATGTTCGCCTCTTCACACTAGGGACATTAACGATAATTATGTGTAAAAAGAATACACTGTTGCATGTTCAAACTACGTATTTAAAATGAGTTGAAAAACACAATTCTCAAGGTTTTTTAGGGACAACTTAATTGTTTCATGTTCAATCCACTTAAATTTGTAAAAACGATTAAGTTAACTTAATTTGTGTTGGGTCAACAAGAAAGAATTGTGTGGAACCCAGCATTTTTACAGTGTACCAGAGTCCACACAACTACACAGAGGAACAATATCCAAAATGATCACATCTAGCTGATCAATGATACAATTATTGACAGCCAATCAGAATTCATGCTGCTTTAAAGGAGACCATGCATTTAAGAGGCTGACGACAAAAATGCAGCACATAACAGCAAAAATTAATTATTAAAAAACACTGTAGAGAATTTCAATAGTCATTAACTATTTAAATCAGTAATCTAATCTTAAGTGTAATTAAAAAAAATAATATGCAAGCTTAAATTTCAACACAGACGGCTGAACTTGTAATTGTTTGAAACAAAAACAGGCTTATTCCCCATATGAATTATAACCACTATAATAGGATGAAAGTTTACATTTATTGAAAATAAGCATGTAAAACAAATGTATAGACAATAATTAACTAACAGTAAGTAAAATATGTAGTATTCAAAGAGGCTCATGGGTAAAGTAATGGCAAGTGTGAGTTAATGCAGAAATGTGTTTAGCAAAAGAAAGTAAAACACTGCAATTACATCAAACTACACAACAGTGACTCACGTGAGTGTTAATAATGTTAGAACTTCGTCTGCTGTAGGATAAACACTCCACAAACAAAAGCTATCCTGTAAAAATCTCCTCCATTTTGGAAAACACTTGCTCATTGTGTTGGTTCTAGTGCTCCCTAGTGGACATTTTGGAATCGCCAACATATTTGGCCCACTATCAAAAGTTTCTCTTCCTTAATTACACACAGAAAACAACTTAGCTGAAGCACTGAGGGCTGTGAATATTTCTACTGGCACTAGATTTCTACAATCCTCCATTTTAAAACCTCCCAGAGAGTTTTTAAATATCTATTTTTATTCAAACTTTTGGACAACTGGTTGCCCCTTTTTTATTATGGGAACATTCAACAGTGTGAGCAGTTTTCCTTCTCGTTTCTCACCTCAATTCTTCCACAGCATGCTCAGTGATTATTCTGCTGAAGAAAGTCTTCACCTTTTGAAGCTGTTGCAGTGTCTGTCCAGTGAGAGGCAGTCTTGCTCACACATACTCTTTGTTGCTGCCGTTGGCTGATCGGGTAGAGTTACTTTTGGGATATTTTGACACTTGTTTACTTCGAGGGCAAGAGGCAGCCAACATGGCTCCACCGAGAACATCAAGAAATGAGCCACCCCAAGCTATGAAAATGGCTGCACCAAACTCAAACCTAATGTTAAAGAAGAAAGAGAAAAGGTTATAGGTATATAACAAATTCATTGAAATCTGGAAAGAGTTTTTTTTTTTTTTTGCTTGTACTATGTAATAAGTGTGTGTGTGTGTGTGTGTGTGACAAAAAAATATAGCTATATCTTGATGAGCAGCAAGTCCTGTCTTAATCAGTCATTTATTCAAAAACACACAATTTGAGAAACGAAACATCATGCAAATCTGCTCCAGATTAGTTTGGAGCCATTTTCATGGGTGAAAAAGAACAGAAAACATTGTGTGAAATAATGTAACTCACCCAGGATTCATTTCTTGTTAGTTAAACTGTTGTATAAAATCAGTATAACATTAGTGATCATGGTCACATTCTGATATTCAGGAAGAATGACTTCTGCTTGTGTGATTTAATTAAATTAAATCATATCTTATATCAAAACAAAAAAAACATACAATGATTTATTTTTTTGCTTTCATAACTTGATTTACAGAGAGATTCTAACTGAATTTTAATAGGCTTTATCACAAAGTGAGTGCTTTTGGACCCTCAAAATGTGTTTTTTTGTTGTTGACTTGATAATGTCAGTTCAAAACAACGATTACCATATTATGGTAAGCGATAAATATTGCACACGCCTGCTGTATCATTCATTTTAAAGTGTTTCTTAACCCTGTCCTTGGAAGTTAGCCAGCGCTGCACATTTTTGGATGCTTCCAAAATCAAACCCACCCAATTCAACTAATTAACAGAAGAGCAGCTCCAAAATCTGAAACGGGTGTGTCGAACAACAACAAAAAAGTATCTTATTGGGTAATATCCAGGAACAGAGTTGGGACACTTCGCTCCAGATATTGAGCAAAATAAAATTCTTTGCACTTACTTGGTGTTGACTGGAGTGAAAGGGTTGTAGAAAGCTCGGATCACATTATGGGCAAACCATGAGCAGGCGACAACTGCGCAGAGGGCTACAGGGGGAAAAAATGCAGAAATTAGGGCTGTGCAATATGACTAATATTCTATGGATGAAATTAAAACTATATTGTTTCATATTGTTTTATGGTGTCACAAAATACATGGTTTAAGGTAGTACTTTTTCATCATTCATCAAATGCAATCTTACATATCACCATAGGGATCATACAGGCAGAAATGTCAATAACAGCATAGTTCGAAAGTAGCAAGCTTTGCATTTATCATTTTATTTAGCATATTTGGGCCTGTAATCATTACTTTTTGTATATATTTTATATTTCTGCATTCTTAATCGATTTATATTATCATCGGGATATGAGATGACATACTTTGATATTAGATTTTTGTCATGTAGAGGCTTTCTAAAGGCTTTCAAGTATGAAAGCCTTTGGAATGCTTTCACACTTGCATCATTGAATCGCACTTAAATCAAGTTAATCGAGTATGCTTCCCCATTTAGTGTAGTTCATTTGGACGAGTGTGCACCAAAAGTTGTCAAAACAAGTGCACAGAGAACTGCTTGAAGAGCTTTCAAATGAATACCCGAGCAGTTCCTTTGTGGTGAGAACATGATGTGAACTCACAGAGACCCAACTGCAAAAAGTACTGTGCATTTTTGGACTAAACCAGCTGCTGTAGTAGCTGTGTATGAGATGAGGGAAAGTATTTGTTTACAGTGCGTAAGGAACAGCTCCATGGCAGCTCGTGGACAAACATCTGAAGTGACTTGCGATGGTTCTTCACCATTTGCAGTGATTTAAACCATTTTTCAAGCTGCATCTGTGCTTTATTCTTGAAACTTATAGTGTGTCTGAAGTGATGCACACAAGCTATATATAATATATGATAACCAGAGATAAAATCAGCCAGTGCAGTTCATACTAACAAGCATCATGTTGTCTGCTGGATTTTCTTCTTCATTGTTTATTTTTTCGGAGATCCATTAGAATATTTGTGTATGTTCAAGTTCATTGCACACTGAATCCGTAATATTCATCTGAAATCTTTGCACATTCAAAAATAAATACACGCTTCCTCTGAAACTTTTGTCCATCATAATTTTTTTTACATTCATTAAAAGTGTTTTGAGAGGTGTTTTCACAATTCAGAGTAGGGCTGCACAATATATTGTTTCAGCATCAATATCGCAATGTGCACATCATCTGCAATAGTCACATCACAGGATCTGCAATGTTGAGTTATGATTATAGTTGATCAGGAGAAAGTTCAGAACATATGAGAATTGTGTAGTTATTGCAGAGTCTAACCATAATGGAGTGAAAGTTTATCATACACACATGCTTTTAGGGCCTGACAGAGTTCAAAGTATTCAGGCACAAGACATTTGACCATTTTGAACTTTGTATTCATCTATGCTTGTAATTGGTTTATTGCATTTTATGCATAATTTACTTCTCTACAGGATTATCCTAATTGAATAAATTCTTTCAAAATAGCATTTCTCAAGTCATCAAGAGAAATTTTATATATATATTACAAAACTTAGTGAAGTTTATTTATATACTAATTTCAAGAGGATCACGTGCTTATGATTGACCACGGCTGGTCCCGTATTAGCTAACACATGATTCACCAATCAGATGATTCCTAACTCACTATAAATAACCAGAGTTTCTTACCTCAGTTATCTTCATCTTGAAAAATCCCCCCTTCCAACCTTCCTCCCTTTTCCTTGATAGGGCGACAAGGCAGTCCAGTGGTTAGCACTGTTGCCTCACAGCAAGAATGTCACTGGTCCAAGTCCTTACCAGGCCAGTCGAAATTTCTGTGCGGAGTTTGCAAATTCTCCCCGTGCTTGTGTGGGTTCCCCTCTGGTTCCCCAGTTTCCTCCCACAGTCCAAAGAAATGCGTCATAAGTGAATTGACCAAACCAAATTGGCAACATAGACGAGCTCTTAATCAGCAGTATGTCTCTCCATAGCAATCCCTAATTTGTCTTTAGCCTCAAATAAGCAGGGGAGTTCTCGAGACCTACCTGAGCTCGAACTCACCTCTCACCCTGCAAACAGGAGGGCCCCGAGCTCGAGAATCTTATGAGCTCAGGGCTCTCTACCAGGACAGTATGCCAAACATGCTTTATAATCAATCATCAGCTAAGTGTGAAGTCTTGAATTGCAGATAAACTTAATTTCGCAATGTCAGATTTTTCCAATATCGTTGAACCCTAATTCAGAGCCACCGTTCAAGCAAATCCAAACTCCTAAATGCTGTCACTTGCAGCACAGAGCACTTTATGACAAATAAAGTACGTAAAAAAAAAAAAAAGACAGAATGTGACAGATGGTTGAGAACCACTGCTGTAGCCTATTGTATGCTGGTTTTAATTTCTGGCCGCACATTTTCCATGCTGCCGATTGCCAAGTGTGTGTATATCCACAGTGCTTCCAGTCTCTGTTAAGGATTAATTTATTTACAGTAAAACTGTGTAATGTGGCTAACTTAAGTTAAATATCTTTTGAAATGAACTCTTTGATAAGACGCTGAACTCTCCATCCTCTCCGTGCAATGGACTGGATAAACACAATGTTTTCTCTTTCTTTTTTTTGAGAAAGAAAGAGAAAAACAAAGCCCTACTGCTTGAATTGACTCAGAATTGTTTAATGTGCAATTTTCTAAGCGAACAAATTAATTAATACACATCGGACTCAGTGTGCAAAGACCTTAATTCTGCAAAGTAGTTTGGGGAATATGTTCAATGACACATCTGGCCAATGAACGATGTGAATGTTGTCACATGACTGAATTTTGGTTTATTTCAACTGGTCCGGATCACCAAATGAACCGAAGAACCACAGGTTTGGAAGCATTCTTAAAGACAGATCTTTCTTTCATCGCCAGTATCTTCAAAGCATTAGCTAGCCAGTTTTTCTTTGATGTTGCTTGGCCTCTAGACTGAGAGTGATGTTGTGATGTTAGACACAGACTGATGTTATGTAAGAAGAGTTCTAAGATGTTTTACTGTAAACTAGCTTAAGCCTGCGTGACGTCTGTCTCAGTGTTTCGCTCACCTCCCACTAGCAGTATGATGCCTCCAGTCATGGCTGTGCGAGTCTTGCGAACTTTGTCTTCAGCTCCACAAGTGGTGCACTTCATGCCTATACTGGCCACACCAAGACCAGCAATGGACACAATGATCCCCACAATCATCAAAGCTCGAGTTGCTTGAAGGTCACCTGCAGAAGGAGTAGAGAATCAAAAATATTTCTTATTAAGACTTTTTCTGAAACAGTGGTCCTTGCCTATTCATACAATGCAAGTTAGTGGCTACTTTGAGATTCAAAAACATATAGTTTTATATATTTTTTACTTAAAATTAATAAATGTGGCTCCTGACTATACAAAATTGTTGATCTGTGCAATAAGTTGAACATTTTACTACCTTTTTGACTACTGTATATATGAGCAAATGAAGCTATAGGAAAATACAACTGTATTGTTTATTCTTTTTTATTCTTGTACAGACTGATTGTTTCACTTCACAAAACCTCTATGTATAGCCTAGAGTCATGGATATTAATTTTGTTTTGTCTTTGTTTGATTGTTTTTTGCCGGTAGCCATTGGCTAGCATTTCATGCATCACCAAGCTTTACAGTTTCAGCTAAAAATCTTCTAAATCTTGGCTTGCCATAGAGGGGAAATTAACTGCAATGTTTTTTTTGTTTTTTTTTGTGAACTATTAAAAACAGGCAAATGTCCAAACCACCAGGAATCTAAATAATAACAAAATAATATAAATAATTTCATATACAAATATGAAACAAAATAACATATTAAATTATAGGCAAATAACAGGCAAATATGAGCTTCTCCTCCAAATTTATATGTTGAGATCTAAAGGGTCATTTATACCTACTGTAAGGCCAAACCACAAAAACCTAGCGGTCAAAAAAAGTAAAATGTTTTAAAATGATAATAATGAAATTAATATGTTATTATTTATGATAAAATTATAACAAATGTAAAATGTACAGGGATTGAGAGTTTCTACACCAAACATTAGATGTTTACAATGTGAATACAATTGGCTCAAATTGATTTTGTGCCTTCTTTAAGATTGTTTCAGTGTCAGGAATTTGTGGTAAATACTGTCAGAGGAGGTGCAGAAATCTCTCAGATTTTAATAAAAATATCTTTCACTTGTGCTTTCAGAAAATGACTAAATTCTCATTTTGGGATAAACTTTTTAATTATTAATAAATTTTTTTAATTATTAATTAAATTAAATTCTTGACTTGAAGTTCCATTTTATGAAAGCAAAAACATTGCACACCGATGAACGAACCACGGTGAAGAAAGGAGGCCAATGTAAAGGGTCTGTTTAAAATCTATCGCTTTGACAAAACCTCTGAAAGAGCGAGGAAGAAGCCATTCCAACAAGAACCAGTCTGTGCCAGTGCATTCCTGTACATGTGCACACAAAACCCACCAAGAGAGGGGCAGGGGTGTGAGCTGTAGTGAAGTGGAAGAATTATTCCTCTCCTTTATTCATTAAAGCACAATAAGGCATCTCTTGCCAGGCGCAGAAAACAGTCAGCTTTGGAATTCGGAGGGTCGCCCTTCATCCTTCTCCCACCCTAATTCAACCTGCTGTCAGGTGCAGTTCCAGCCTGTTTCAACTGGAAGTATCCTGCATTTCTCCTAGAAATGACCCCTGTACTTCTGTATTGAGCCCCACAGTAAAAAAAATCAATTCAAAATCAAGATGGAGTAAACTATCTGCACCAATCTGTTATCGTCCTACAAACTCTGAGGAGAGGTGTGAGATTGTGGTTTTCTTTGGGAAGTCCTTTGGGAACAGGGAAAGTTTTGCGTAACAGCCATAAACTGAAACAATCAATACACAACTTATCACTGGTAGTTGGGTGTGTTAATAAAAATACTCTGGCAGCTATAGAAACAATGGGCTTCGTTCTTCCTGGAGAAGCACAGGCTGCCTGCCTGGTTACATTACAGGCCTACAGTAGATTGAAACTCCCACATCTATTAATCAAGCGCAGACTGGAAACAGCAGCACTGTTTATTTGAGTGTGTGTGTGAAGAACAGAGAGTTCCAATAAACACCTACTGTATATATTTACGGTATATTATAGGACAGGCGCTTTGAATTTATTCCATATAAATGAGATGTGTTTTTTTTTATCATTGTGAATTTTGACATTATTTATTTTTATATAAACGTCACATTTATTTTTATGACTTGTGATGTGATCAGCCTTGAAGGAAATAGTCCACCCCAAAATGAAAATATACTCATTATTTACTCACTCTCAAGTGGTTTCAAACCTTTATGAGGTTCTTTATTCCACTGAAGTGGAATATCTAAAAATTAAGCTGAAAACCTGTAGCCATTGACTTCCATAGTATTTATTTTTTCTACTATGGAAATAAAACAGTTTGTGCTTTAACAGAAGAAAGATCTCAAACAGGTTTGGAACAAGTGAAGGGTTAGAAAACGATAACAGAATTTCATCTTTGGGAGAATGATACATTTAAGAAGTTATTTAAAAGTAACATGAAAAAGACTATGAATAATGTAAAACAATGTAACCTGTAAGAAAAATAAAATATTAATAAATGTTAATATGAATAAGAAATTAAGTAATTGGGGACTTAACTGTAGCACTGCACAAAAATAATACATGCTAGTTTGTTTAGTAAGTAAAAAATATAGCAATAACAGACATACAGATTTTTATAGATAGATAGATAGATAGATAGATAGATAGATAGATAGATAGATAGATAGAGATCAACAGACAGACAGATAGATACTCACTGTCCAGCTGTAGAATGGAGTCGTAGATTTTGCACTGAAGTTGTCCGGTGCTCTGAAACGCGCAGGACATCCACAGTCCCTGGTAAGTGGCCACCGCGGTGATGATACTGTCCCCCACATACGCGGACATCTTCCACTGGGGCAGGATGGTGCCCACGATCAGTCCAATGATGCCAATCAGAGAGAGACCGAACCCAAGCAACTGAACGCCCGAGTTTGCCATTTTTCGACGCTTAAATGGCAAGCTGAGCAACAGTTGTGAATAAACTTTAGAAAAACGTCAATAATCCTCTCCTGTCCCGCACTTGTTCCTCTATGGAGGACCGCTCAGACTACACAGATGATGAAGCTGAGGAAGTTTTACCTCTTTCCCCAAAACAATAACCAGCAGTCAGTCACTCAACTGGAGGTGTTTGTACCGCGACACAGATGTCAACTGCAGTCAAAGTGTTGCATAAAATACAGATGCCGAAGCGCGTTCTCGAGGGAATGACGGAGTAACGGCTGACTGACTGATGCGCGATTGTGCCATGCGGTGTCGTGACGTCACTCCACACAAAAACACTCACAGGAATCTTTACTTGGGTTTTACAAAATAAAAAATGGAGGGTAAGATAGATTTTTTTTGGTGTAAAGTTTTATACTGGTAATGAGAACTTGAGTTGCAAAGGACAACATATTTTCTTATCATTTATGTTATTAGAAAAGTATATATGCCTACATAAGAAAAAGTGGGCTCAATGTAAACCAAACGTTTCCTATTTTATAAATTACTTTAAATTATATGTAAATAAACATTTTATAACAATCACAAAACCAAACCTTTCCCATACCTTTTGTTCTTAGGCTATTAAAATTCAGTGATGCTTCTGATGTTGTATTTGTTGCATTCAATTAAAAATGATAGGGCAACAGCAATATTGTTGTTGCTATAGCAGCTAATTAATATTAATTAATATTAATATTAATTAATATTCTATAATTGATATAAAATACCTTTTATTTCAAATAGTGTACTACGGTAATTGGACAGCTATAAATAAAATAGATACATTCCAGAAACTTGCATTTTTACTTATTAGCACCTACAAAACAAGCTTTAAATGTAATAAAATCCATCGGTGCTGCGCTGTTCATTGCCTTTCATGAGGGCACGTTTGTCACGTCTGACCATTCCATCAGGTGACCTCTGCATTTTTCAGAAAGGAGGAGAAAAAAAACCTGGAACACTGTCAACTATTGTTTACAGTACAAAGTTGGCGCCAATGCTACAATGATTGCACAAAGGTAAAGAGGAAATATCTATAACCTGAGGAAAAATAGGACGGAAGCAATAATATTCTTTACGTGAAGTTTATTCATAAATTAATTTCGAGAGGAGCACGTGCTTATTCCCCCTTCCACCCCTACTCCTCCCCTTTCCTCGACAGGGCGGCATGGAGGCCCGGTGGTTAGCACAGTTGCCTCACAGCAAGATGTCACTGGCTCAAATCCCACCCGGCCAAGTGACATTCCTGTGTGGAGTTTACATGTTCTCCCCGTGTCCATGTGGGTTTTCCCCGGGTTCTCCGGTTTCCTCCCACAAGCCAAAAAACATGCAACATAAGTAAATTGACCAAACCAAATCGACACCATAGACGAGCTATCAATCAGCTACATTTCTCTCCACAATTATTCATAATTTACATTCACCATTAACAAGTGGGGGAGTTCTCGAGACCTACCTGAGCTCAAACTCCTCTCTCGCCCCGCAAACGGGAGGGAGCCCCGGGCTCGAGGATCTCATGAGCTCAGGGCTCTCTCCCGGGACAGCATGCCAAACTCGCTTTTACATTCAATCATCAGCTAAGTGTGAACTCTTGAAAGAGGAAATGATTTTCATTCCATAAATACCTGACATGTTTTAAAAGTAACACGATTAAAATAGTGTGAAATGTGTCTTTACCTGGGGTTAAACGTGGTGTTCAGAATGACAAAAACCTGGAGTTAAGCACGTAAACCGTCACTCCAAATGCAGAAGCAAATGGTCAGACTTTGATTGAAGATTACCAAAACAAATTAATTGTTTACCTTATGAACAACAATGTGCACTAGCAAAATAGACATCGTACATTTAGATTTCACACAGAATTTAAGTGCAGTGTCAAAAGCATAAAAGTGTTGGTATCTTGCATTTAAAGAATCACTAAGGACCACAGTTTCAGCTAAAAATCTATTTTTACTGTTCTACTGAAGAAAAAAAACACCCTTAATGGCCTGTGGATAAGTACATTTTTATTTATTTATTTACTTATTTAACCAAAAAAGTCATAATAAGATAAAATATCTCTTCTACCAGGGAGTCCTGGTCAAGAATAGCGATAATAGAAATGAATAGCAGATATAACCTTTTCACTTTCCATTTCAGGAATTAGTTTGAGAAAATGACACGTAGGAAAGGGGAATAACAGTTGCAAGATAGAAGGATCTTTGCTACAGTAACATCTTGAAATTACCACACAGTACCCCGGTCACCCCTGGTAACGTGATTTATCGGTCACCCTATTGGCCAGTTCCTGAGCTCTGGGCCAAGTAGCCTTGACACAGACACACAAAAGAAACTTTGACGTTTTTTTCGAAGCTTCTGTCCCCACCTAGTTCCAGTAAACAGACGACACACAGTAAAGGGGGGAGCAGACAGTGCTAAATCAGCCCAAAAGAAGAACAGAAAGCCCCTTCATGGCTTTTCTTCTGGCTGGCTCCAGTGATTTTTTTGAAGTTTATAGACAGAGTGAAAAACAGTGATTAAACTGGTGTAAGCCTCCTTAGAAGCCCACTGAACCGTTAGCAATAAAACACACAGGCCTCTGGTTCCCCCTCAAAAGCAGTGACTCGGCTAATGAGCTTTTCTTATTTCATTATTTCTTACCGCTTTCTTGCGCTTCTTATATGCAGCTAGGTGACTTCATGGAAATGTAGGTACAGGCTAAACTAATGTAATCGAGGAATTCAAATGTCTTTTTCCTATTGCAGTTTATATAAATGCATTATAATTATTGTGCTGTTAAATATTAGTGTAGAAAGTGATGTTTATGACATTTTTGAAAAAACATGATAAGTAGTTTTTTTTGCAAGAACATACATGTCTTTAATGTAAATTGGTCAAATGAATACATCCTTGTTCAATTAAAAATATTAATATCTTACTCATACGCACAGTAAAAAGCAATTACTTTGAAAAGTAAGTAAACCCATTGCCTTAAAAGTGATAAGTTAATTTGACTAAAAAAGTTAAAAGTACTTCTGTTCCAACTTAGAACTATTAAGCTATCTTAAAGGTCCCGTGAAGTGCTTTGAAAGTTTTTAATTCAATGTTTGACAATCTTAATCGAAACATGTGGGACATAGAGTAGCTCCTCCCCTTAAAAAAAAAACAGCCAATAGCATAGAGTGTTGAGCTCAAGCGCACCAAAAATGAAAAGCAAATGTGAAGAGTCTTGAAGGAGGCGGGGCATGTCAGATACTAGAGAGCATTTGATTGGTCAAGATTTCATGAAAAACTGAAGTACGAGGTGACGTGAATAAAACCATTGATCCATTTAGGCAGAAGAGATAAACTACAAGCTTTACATGTTTATATCAGTTTTATATCTTCTAAATGTGAATTTAGTCACTGTTTTGGAGCGCATTAGCTTAGATATCCTTGAAGACTAACATACTGATACTAACTTCTAAAAAAATGTATTTTAATTTCATGGGACCTTTAACTCTATTTTTAGAATTATGCACTAGTTCATTTACTTGATCATTTTAAGGCAGTGTTTACTCAATTTTGTTTTAAGTAAAGTCAACTAATCGCTTTTTACAGTATGGGGGAATGTAAAAAGTGGACTTTACATCCCAGAACAGAACAATTGGAGTTCAGCAGTCTATAATGAAATAAGTGTAATTTCAGAGGAAGGCATAGGCATTCATTCATTTTTAAGCGGCTTAGTCCCTTATTTATCAGGGGTCGCCACAGTGGAATGAACCGCCAACTATTCTGGCATATGTTTTATGCAGCGAATGCCCTTCCAGCCGCAACCCAGTACTGGGAAACACCCATACACTCTCACAATCTCACATGCACTCATACACTAAGGCCAATTTTGTTTACCCAGTTCACCTATAGCGTATGTCTTTGGTCTAGGTGGAAAACCGGAGCACCCGGAGGAAACCCACGCGAACATGGGGAGAACATGCAAACTCTACACAGAAAATGCCATGTGGCCCAGCCGGGTCTCGAATCAGGCGACAGTGCTAACCACTGAGCCCCCGTGATGCCTGACATAGTTATTATATTTTACAAAATATTAGTTTGTGGAATAATGCGCACAAAGTCCAGAAATGTAAAAATAAATGTCTTTTTATTTTAACTCATGTTAACTTCTAACCTTTTTAACTTCGATGACTTACATGTAAATTAAATAAGACAATGTAAAACGTCATGCCACAGTAAAATATCCAAGACTTTGAACTAAATATAAACTCAACTAGCTACCTTTACCTAAAGAATGCTATTGTACGTTAAACATAAACCATGTCTTTAATTTTAAATTTGGGCTAAGCATGATGCCCCATGTTTGGCTCTGTCTTAAGCCAAAAGACATATTTTAAAGAATTAGCTATAAATAAGTGGATTATGCCCATAATGACCATTGGAAAACAATGGTAGTAAATATTTGAATTTATAAAAAAATTTGATTATTTTGTGTGCTTTGAAAAAAAAAAAAGCAATGGTGCCGCCATCAGGTAATGCTGTTTAGACATGACTGGGCATCAGTTCATTAACTACTGTAGCAAGTCTGGCTAAGCATAGTTACAGCATGCTTGTCAGATTTCATATCCTAATGGCTTAATGACGAGTCAGATACAGGAAGGATTTAACAAACCACTGCTGGCAGACAGACAAGAGCTGCACACAAGAAGAGAAAAAACCCCCCACTGGTATAGTTTTCATGATATAATTCTCTAGGACATGGGAGATGCCGAACTTCTCAAAGAGAATAACTGCAAAATGAACAAACATCAATTACAATAAAACAAAAAAGCAAGAACGTACAAGCTCTTTCTGTTTTATGAACAGCGAAACAAGAATGTGACAAAACGGGTAGTTCAGAATACGCTAAGAATGTTTTCTTAATATTTCCCTTAAAAAAAAAGATTATTATACATTACAGTCAAACCCAAAATATATAGCTACACAAACAGCAAGTTTTTTGTTGTTGTTTTTTTTTACTGGCAATGACACAGGCTTCTCCTAAAAGATAAGACAACAATGTACAAGAGGCATCATTGTAGAAAAAATATTTCTCAGCTTTTATTTACATTTGAATAAAAACTTTTTGCCATGGGTATGAATCACTTTGGGCTTGACTGTATATATGCAGATGTGGTCAAAAGTGATGTCCTAAGAGGACAGTTGCACAATAACCACTTTAACTGCCCCTGCAAGTTTATTTCTACCATTAAAACGTGAGAAACAAGTAATATTGGGAAGAGAAAAAACATTGGTATTTAAAGGGTTAGTTCACCAAACAATGGAAATTCTGCTATTAATTACTCACCGTCATGTTGTTCCAATCCCCTGAGACCTTTGCTCATCTTCAGGACACAAAAATGAAGATATTTTAGATTAAATCTGAGAGCTTCTTCATTCTCCAGAAGATGTTCAAAGTCCAGAAAATCAACCAAAAACATTGTCAAAACTTTCCAGGTGACTTCAGTGGTTCATTTGTGTTCATATTAATCTGCAGGAACACCTCTGAGCACAAACAAAATGTAAAAAACAAAAAACCTTGGTTTACCAATGTTTTCTCTTATATATCAGGTCAGGGTGTGTGTTGACTATGGGTAATATGACATGTTGCCATTAGAGTCATCAGTGCAACACACAAGCATTGTAAATACTTAAAAGCCCCAAAAGTAAACACACATCCTGAACTGATGCGGAACACATTGGCAAACAAAGTCATTTTTACAGTTCTTTGGTGCACAAAAGTGCTCTTGAATCTATATAAAATTACAGATTATAACTGAAGTCACATGGTTTTTAAAATTCCTTTTCTGGACTTTGAAATCGCAGGACTGTTGCTGTCAATGGGGGATGAGGGAGCTTAATTTGTGTCCCAAAGATAAACGAAGGTCTCATGAGGGTGAGTAATTAATAAAAGAATTTAGATTTTTGGGTGAACCAAACTGACATCATTATTTGGCAAAAACGCAAACTACACTTTATCAGGAAATGAATGTTTAATTTTACTTCATAAAAAATAAACAGTAAAAACAAAACACTTAAAGGAAATCAAGCATTTTATGACCGCAATATAATCAGTTATTAGTATTTAGTTCATTTAATTAGAATACATTCTCCAGCGAACGGCTCAGCAAGCATGTTTCCTTGCATTATCACAAATAATAACAAATTAACCCAAACTAATTAAACAACAACTGCACAATCTGCTTTAATAAATGTATCTAACATCATGTGGGAATAAAGGGGTGAAGATTTTCTTGGACATCACTTTTAGCCACTATTGTAGATAGAGCAGGCCTTGATAATAAGGAATGGCCCGGGGTCAGCTTGAAAGACACTCGGCACAGTTGGTGGTTTTGTCAGTTGGTCATGGCTGAATTATCATTACCTTTTAATTCATCAGAGCATTAAAGATTCTTTTTTAGATGAAACTGTGGTTCTTTGGTGATTCATACAATCCATTTAGAGCCAGAAGAAACCATTATTAGCTGTGATCCAAACAATAATAAACTCAATTCAATCAATCACCAAGGACTTTCAGCTAAAAAAAATTGATATTTTTTAGTGTTCTAATCAAGAAAAAAATTAAACTACGCTGTAAAACAAATCCATTAATCAGCAGTTTTCTGTATTTTGTGATTCATGTTTTTATTTGTTATTTGCCTCGTTTATTTATGCTTTTGAATTTCATTATTGGACCTTGATCTTACATCCAACAGCTATTAACCTTTACAAATAAAAAAGGTGACCTTTGTTAACATTTTTAATATTTTAAAGTGATATATTGTCTGGGTTGGTATTGCATATTATCAAATAAAAACCTTGTAATTAACTGCCAGTACATCTTCTGTCATTTTACAGACTTATTTCTCTATATATTAGTTCTTAGACATTATATTATTTCAAACTACTAAAAGGTCAATAAAAGTCACTTTGTTAAACAGTAGAGTTGAATTTTCGACATCAAAAGTCGACAATTCACAACTGTAAGTAAAAAAAACAAACACTTGAGAATCACAAACTACGGATTACAAATGGTTAATTTACAGATATTAATTACAGTGTATGTTTAAATTAAATGCCGAAGACTATGCAGTGTTATTTTAGATTTCATTACAAATTATTTTGTATCTGAACACCTACAACCTGAAAAAACAAAGCAATATTTTCATTTAATTTGATTTATTTATGCATTTAAGCTATTGCTTGCAATGTGAAATTATAATTCCTTGTGTGTGTAAGCACACCTGGCAATAAAACCAATTCTGATTCTGATTCTGATTATTAAGTATTGTGAAATTTACCTCAGTGCCTACAATTTAAGGGGTAAAAACAACCTTATTTATTACAATAAAATATAACAATTTAAACAATTTGACCAACTAAAAAAAGCCCTGCACAGAAATATTAAATCTAGTGTCCTAATACATGATGTTTCAAATAATAAGAGCAGAAAATGTTGGAGTTAAAAGAGCTTGACAATTACAAATACACTGTCATGGAAACATATGATAATCAACAAAATATTAATATGGAAAAGAAATGGAAAAAGAAAGAAAGAAAGAAAGAACCCAAAATAAGTGTTTTCTGGTAACTCTCTGGTGCCCTCTAGCGTCAGTCCACAGATAGTACAGTCTTACTGCGTGTCGTGTCTGTGTGCTGGTTGTTTAAGGGATGTGCTCATGGAAAAGGTTTGTCAGGAGTGTAGTTGAAACTCGCATCCAGAAACATGGCCAGTGTGCCCAGAGTAGTGATGACGACAAAGAGCCAAAGAAAGAGACGGTCCAAAACCACAGCAATGTACTGCCAGTCATCTGTCATCTACACAAACACACACACATCACACGGAGAAACAATGGGATATGTTTATCTCACTGGCACAGCAGGATGTGCATTGTCAATATATGAATAATCATGAGAATCAGGAGCAGAGTGAGAGGAAGAGCCTAAGATAAAGGCTTCTTTGTGTTTTTGTGAGTATGTGTGAAGAAGCGGAGATTGAATTGAATGAGGATGTGTGTGGTTTGTGTTCATAGACTTACAGTATCATCCACATCCTGCTTCTTCAGTTGTTCAGACATGTATGTGATGGCGGCGATGGCAGATTTGAGATTGGGAGGCAGAATCAGACAATAGTTGTCACTGTTTGAAAACCTCTGCAACTTCACAGTGCTCTCGTTATGGCTAAAAACACACACACACACACACACACACACACACACACACACACACACACACA
>CAIGQW010053631.1:18245908-18271138 GCA_903798125.1 Danio choprae
ACACACACACACACACACACACACACACACACACACACACACACACAACCCTAAATAAAGTGTATCAACAAAACATAAACAGTCATACTGTATTCATTTCAAACCCAATTGCTTTAATTGGATTGTTGAAATAAATAATTTAAGAACTTTATTAGAAGAAACCTCTAAACAGTGTTGCGCAATAAATCGAAATTAAATTGAAATCAAGATTTAGCAAAAGCTACAATTTTCATGCACATCTTGTCAGGAAAGCACAGCTCTGTGATCAGTAGTAAATCTCACCCGAATGCCAGACAGCGCTTTTACGGAAACTACAAATACGCCACAAAGAAGAGATATAGGAAATCAAACAGAGGATTTAACTGCTTTTTTGATTATGACTCACAGAATGATTTATTTCAGATACTCAACTGAATTATAAAGTGAGTTTGGAGTAAATAATTGTTAATAAATGTGGTATTTTCACAAACTTTCATATGTAGTGGCAACACAAAGCCATAGTTCACTGAGATGCGACGCAAACAGCTTTCAAATCGCAGAATATTTGTCTTCCATTTCAGGACCACACCGATTAAATGTGTAATAAACGCTGCTACATCTGAAATCAGGAGCTGGAGATTTACTCCTTATTACAGAACTGGCTTTACTGACAAAATGCAGATGAAAATCACCCTTGAGTAATCGTGCAGCACTACTTCTAAGCTTCATTATAATTCATAAGGTCTGCATGATGCGGGAATTGCTGAGTCTTTCAGTATGTTGATGTGCTTCCAACTGAAAATGAATACTGAGCAGGGGGCGGGGCTTTCTTTTTGTGAATATTGTGGCTGAAGCAGTCAAACTGATGTCAACTGAGAAGGACCGCCACTCCAAATCACAGAAGAAGACTTTGATTGAAGATTACCAAAACAAACTTTGTTTTATTTAAAGGGATTAATTGTTCACCTCAAGAATAGCAATGTGCGCTAGCAAAATAAACGTAGTAAATTTTGATTTCATGTGGACTTGATATAAGGGTGATATAAAATACTTCTATGCCAAATCTCTATTAAGCAAAATTGTAAACATCAAGCCTCTTAGGCACCATCAGAAAATTTAAATCTGTCAATCACTTTCCAGTTTGACCAATAGAAAGAGTTTTGGGCGTGGCTACTATAGCTAGCAAGCCCTTTGAAGTTAGATCTGGTCTGACTGGCTCTTAATGTTTTCATCAGTCATCATAAAGAAAAAAGTTATTCTAAAAGCTATTGTTATAGTAGCGGTGTGCTATTAATTGAATTTAAAAAAGCTTTCTAAAAATGTTATTGCTATAGATATCAACTTCAACGTGAACCAGCCTTTAATATTGCACTCAATTACTAAATGCTGGAAAAAGAAGAAAATGAAGGTACTTGTCCTTAAGAGTTTGAAAAGATAGTGTACATATGTTTGGCATGCTGTATGCCATCATCTCCTCTTTTATCCTGAAACAAAAGACTTACTCTGTGACCTGACCAGTCTGTAAGTGACAGCGGCACATTTTGAAACGTCAGGGCAACACTTAGACAACATGCACCAGATTTACCGCACCTGTCACATTTGTAGAGAAATAAACTGTGCATGCTAAAATGTCCACCCTAATTCTAAGAGAAAATCATCTGATTACCTGACATCGCCACAATTGTCACTCACATGGCATCACAGCAATAAAAAACCCATAACCGTTTAATCAAATCTTAATGGAAAATATTAGGCAGCCTGTATAAAACTACACAATTAGTATAAAAGACAATGGAAGTTTTCAATTTTATTATATTTTTCTTCAATAACAGCAACATTCTGTACAAATAATTTAGGCAATAATTAGGTAAAGCTACTACAGCACTTAGTAGGCATCTTCCATAAAAAACAGCACTTTCATTAATGGTGTTCTCCATGCCATGTTGTACAGTAACAGGAGCATACTGTAGTAGAGGTCAGTGTTGTGTTGCTATAGTGGGAATGAGTCTGTCATATGGTGGAGAATGAATGAGAGCTGTGCTGTGTCTGGGACTGACCTCTCCCTCTCCTCTCTTACATTCGCATTCCTTCAAGGGTGACTTTTTTCCAACAGGGATTATAGAGAGCACCACCACACGTCCGGCACATGACAGGCACGGTCAATGAGATGCACACTGCTATAGACAGCAACTCAAATGCACACTTACAAATGCCTTTCCACTTACGGTATGTGTGAGGGGCACACTCTGCTATGTAAATGATGCATGCAAACACCAAATATTATCTACACAGATACACCACTTAGACCATGAATGAAAAGATAAGCAATAAGCTGACTAAAGTGCTTATTAAGGATTTTAGGCTGCATTATTAGGCTTTTTATTGAGTATTTTAGTGTGTAAATATATATATTTTTTGCCTCATAATGGTATTTAGAGCACTAAAGTAGTTAACCGTTGTTACCAAACCTATATTTTCACACTCTATGTTGTACTGGTGGCATATAAAGGTGAAATCAAATGTAAATATTAGATGAACCTTGAAATGTTGCCTTGAACTAAAATGACAAAAATTGTAAAAATAAAAGTATATACATCTTCCCAGAAATTTGCAAAAGAAAACAACACTTGAATAAAACTTGTTAATTTTGAAAATCAAAGTTTCAATAAAGCAAAAAGCAAACAAACTGCATAGCACTAATTCATGTTAGAAAGACACAAACAGTCTCAAATTTTTGAGATGTCATCAGCACTAGACTTCGTTTTGTGATCCTGAATTTTACCACAAGAACTAAAAAAAAATAACATCCCTTATTTTGAGACCTTAGTTTTTGTGGCTAGTTTGCAGTAAATAGACAAATTATGCAGAAAAAATACTATATTATACTGTAACTAGTGCTAATCAATACAGTTAAATGACCTTTTGAAAGAAAAAAAACCCCTCTTGTTTTTAACAAGACACAATTAGGAATTCATTGTCTCTACTTGCAAATTATAACAATAAAAATCTAATTATACATTTTCAATACATTTTTCAACTTTCTATAATTAGGTTGTTCTGCTTTGATGCCAAATGTGAACAGGGTATGCAAACACCTGTTTTCCAGAGTTCTCAACATGTTTCACACCAGCAAACTTAAACCTCAAGCATCAAAGCATTATTTAGATTTAACAAGACATTTTTGGTAATTTAGGCCATTTTTGATCATTTTAAATTGGCTTGTTTACAAAACACCAGCTGATAATAACTACACAACTATTATGGTATAATAACTATACAACTGTATGGTTGGTTAAAAGAAAAGACATACATCATAATTAACAGTCCCTAAGACCACTCCTCTGATCCTGCAGTCCTCAAAACCGGCGCCGCATTTTGAAAGACTTAACACTTTAACAAAGCTCAAGTGGCATGCAGCCATCTTAAGACCACCTGTTAGACTGGCTAAAGAGTGGGCACAAGCACATTATAAAAGGCAGAGTGATGGAGCACAGGTCATGTGTCATTCTCAAACAGATGAAGAGACCCGGCAACACAATGTACCCGCAAAAGTGTTCATTACTTTCATAATGAACAGATGGAGACCAGTCTCTGCTATACACATACACACACACATAGAGTACAATGAAGCAGTCATGTGCACATTTTCAGAGAAAACCCATCCATCTGTCCATCCTGCCATTCATCCATGTATGTGCATGGTCCACCTTCAGAGCTCTCCTGCTGTTCTTGTGTGCATTACAGCCTAATGCCTGAGCTCAACAAGGGCTTATGTTCTGGCGACTCTGGAGGGGTGACTGGGCTTAACTGGGCTGAGATCAAATGCCCTTGTATCGAGAGGAGGAACAGCCTGCATGGAGATTTTCCTCATGCGACTGGCCTGATCCGCGTTTATGAGAGTTGCTTAAAAGTGAGCAATACCGGCAACACCAGCAGATTACAGTACAAGCACGTTAAACTGCTGCGTACACGGCAAAAAACAGTTTTCTTACTAAGAGCTTTTGTCTTGTTTCTAATCTAAATATCTCAAAATTCTTAAATCAAGAAGCATTTTCTAGACAAGCAAAAAATATCTGTCTTTTTTGTTTGTCTTGTTTTCAGAAATAATATGAAAGAAGAATAAACTTATTTCAAAGCGAAAACAATGTTATTTTTCTTACCTCATTGGCAGATTATTTTGCCTGTTTTAGGAAAAAATATACTTAATTTTTACATATTATTTCTGAAATGCTTCTTGATATGTTTTACGCAGCGGATGCCCTTCCAGCTGCAACCCATCTCTGGGAAACATCCATACACACCCATTCACACTCATACACTACGGACAATTTAGCTTACCCAATTCACCTATACCGCATGTCTTTGGACTTGTGGGGGAAACCAGAGCACCCGGAGGAAACCCACGCCAACACAGGGAGAACATGCAAACTCCACACAGAAACGCCAACTGACCCAGCCGAGGCTCGAACCAGCGACCTTCTTGCTGTGAGGCGAACGTGCTACCCACTGCGAGGCCGCTTCCTGAACAAATTACTCTTATCATTACTCTTGTCATTTGCAATACATTAGCCTATTATTAGTTGAACAAAAACACAATGTGCCCAATGCTGTCAGATTCTCAACCGAATGACTCTTTTTAGTGTATCAATCATGACCAGAATAGTCTGATTTGTGTACAAATAACTCTTGCTGCGAGTGTCTATTTATTGAATGAAAATTATGTTGGTTATTCAGTGTAGTCCAACTTGCAAAACAAATTACTCTGATGTGACTCTTTTTAAAGCATACAAAAGCATGACCAATGCATCCCAATTCTAAGACAAAAGCTTATACATTCATTCATTCATTCATTCATTCATTTTCCTTAGGCTTAGTCTCTATTTCAGAGGTCGCCACAGCAGAATGAACCGCCAACTATTCCAGCATATGTTTTACACAGCAGATGCCCTTCCAGCCATGACCCAGTAATGGGAAACACCCATACACACTCATTCACACACATACACTATGGACAATTTAGTTTATTAAATTCACCTATAGCACATGTTTTTGGACTGTGGGAGAAACCGAAGCACCCAGTGGAAACCCATGCCAACACGGGCAGAACATGCAAACTCCACACAGAAATGCCAACTGGCCCAGCCAGGACTCGATCCAGCGACCTTCTTGCTGTGAGGCAACAATGCTAAACACTGACCCACTGTGTAGCCTACATATATACATATAAAATGAGTAGTGTACAATCATTCTAGTAAGATTACAGAGCTGGTTCTTTTCAATAAAGTATAGAGGTCCTATTATGCTTTCTCACTTTTAATTATAGTCAGTGTGTAGCTTTTATGTTTGGGTATAAAAAACATATTTTTAAGTAAAAAAATATCAAATGGTCCACTCAAAAGGGAGTTTTTTGTTTTTTTTTTGTATTAATTTTTAAGAACTACAACGAACAGCTTGTTTGGACTACAAGCTTGTTTTACAGGATTTAATGATGTCACTAAGCAGCCCAAATCCTGCCTATGAAAATGCAAATTGTTGGGTGCTCTGATGTGTCTTGCTATATTCATGTGTGAAAATGGTTGTCAATTCCGTATCCGTAGACATCAGCATGTATTTTACAATCATACATGTTTGTTTTGCTAGTGCACATATATGTATTTAAACGTCTGCGGAGAAAGTTATCATAATAATGTAAATTATGTGAAAAATAATGCATTTTTTGAACCACCAAGCATGAAAGCATGTTCCAGTACACCCCCCTAAAAAGAATTAAGATTTTGTAAAATAGCATAATAGGACCCCTTTAAATGTGGCTTTGTAGGAACTATGGAACTTAAATTATTATATTTGATTCGTAAATCATGACAATGTGTAGTTGAAGATGCACATGCAGTATTTCTGTATAAAGCTGTATTTTGTTTCCAGATTTCACTTTTGTTAAAAGGGGCCAATTAAAGAATTACATTTATGTTCTACAAAGTAAGTAATTAAAAAAAAATCTTATCTCGTCAGCACAGCAAATGCAAAGCCACACACTACAAATGCTACAAGCAGAAGCAGGATTATTTTCCATGATGTTTATGATCCTGCTGTGGTTCATTTCTTGTTTTTGCTTTGAAGTTGTTTGCCTGCCAAAATGAGGCTCTGCAATACGTGACGGGAAATCAGACATCAGAGGCGCTTATTTAATTGATTGTCTCTCTTCCAGTCTTAAACAGTCTTAACAACAGCCAATACTTCTGACAGTCCCCATTGCAAATCAGGTGTTTCAACTTGGCAGGTGGGCAACCGACTTACAAAACTCACTGGTTGCTGGCTGAGATTTAGATGTTTAAGCTATCAGAAGATTTCCCTCAGCTTTAGGCTTCAAGAATAAAGTATTCCTCCAGTGACATACACTAGTTATTAATAAGCACTTAAAAACACCAAATAACAAACATGAGATCTTACTCTTTGCAAACAGAGAACAACATAAAATATGAAAGTGATGAAAAATCGTTCAAGAAATGGATTCTGAGATTTTCGAAATGCATTGATATTCGAATCGCTTCTGAGCTTAGTTTTAACAGCAGATGGCGCTCTAGTCTTGCTTTTACTTGTACATTCAAACGCTCATGAGGAAAAGTGCATTCGACTGAGACTTGACTTTTGACTTTGATGCCAGGAGACTAATGTAAATCCAGCTCACTATGAACACTCGTGTAATTACCTCTTGTAATTCGTGAAACCTTTTCTAACTTTATTAATGATTATTTTCGGTTTCAGTGATAAGGAATTGGATGCAAGAAGAGTGTGTCTGTTTGTAAAGACACTCTGTTTTAACACCATCTGTGTTAAAAACTAAGCTTAGGATCGATTCAAGAGAGAAAAGCAATGCATTTTGAAAATCTCATAATCGATGCATACTAATGATTTTTCAACATAGCTTTATTTGAAACTTTTATTTACCACCTTTATTAAATGGCTGTTTGGAATACTTAATTCTGATTGGTCAGTCGCAACGTTCCATGACATGTTATCCTGAGATAAAATAACACAGACTGCTAAATAACACAGGCTCATCCAGGAACCTCGAATCACCTTGACCGTCAGTGAATTTGTTTAAATACATGTACTTTCATTCCACATTCATATATACAGTATCCGCTTGTTTGTCACGCAGCAGTATTTGACTGTTTGGCACCGTCTTGTGAATGAATAATGCACAGGTCAGTCTATGCTTTATTCAGCAAGTTTTTTTCTGTCAGCTTTGCGTTTTTGTCTGTTTGGTGACATCTTGTGACTGCATAATGCGCAGGTTGATGTATACTCCATGATGGTTGTTTCCGCAGAACAAATCCAATAAGCCTGTTGTGCTTTATTCTGTGATAACAACCTCTTAGATGTACTTTATGTCTAACTTAACCACAATTGTGACATTACCCTACATATATCCACAGTGCATAGGTTATTTAATATTTAAATAGGCTTTCTATTTTACACCTAAACGTAAAAGCTTTAGAGAACACTGAACTGTTGATGGTTTTAACTAACATGTTTCATTGCACTGAATACTGACCTTCCTCTCCATGGCATTACCAGCTCTGGATTGATCTTTCGGATAAAATATTCACCTCCAGGTCTGAGGCTTTTTTCCAAACAACCCATTGGGACGTTTTCTTTTGGCTCTTCCTCCACCGGTTCCTCTGGGGTGGGCCTCAGCACACCCAAGTAGCGAGGCAGTAAGTTGATGAAAACCTGCAGAGTGTTAGATCGCAGGAAGCATGTTCAGTAATTTTATGGGAAAGTAGCCATTTACAGTAAATTTAAATATCTGCGAGTCTCACCTTGCGTACCCATCCGGGCATGTGGTGTGTGCTGGGTGTCCTGTGGTGGAGGTTTAGGACTACCACACTAAGAATGACGGAGAACGTGACCAGGATCATGGTGAACATGACATAGTTAACAATGATAGGAATGGCAAGCGATGTTTCTGGAACTTTGTCAGCCAACAGCAGCATGAAAACAGTGAGTGCAATGAGGACTGAGATGGACAGGGTCATCTTCTCACCTGAGAGAGAGGACAGAAAACATATGGGAATGATGTATGTCATTAAACCTTTATATACGTAAACTTGCTAATAATCATACAGTTATCATATAGGAATAAGTATTGACATTACATAGACTACTACCTGTCTAATAATCATTTGCTCTATATTAAACTACATACAGTTAAAGACAATTTTTTTTAAGTCCTCCACTCTTTTTTAAATATTTCACAAGCGCTGTTTAACAGAGAGAAGCGACACGGTGGCTTAGTGGGTAGCACTGTCGCCTCACAGCAAGAAGGTCGCTGGCTCGAGGCCCGGGTGGGTCAGTTGGCATTTCTGTGTGGAGTTTGCATGTTCTTCCCGTGTTTGTGTGGGTTTCCTCTGGGTGCTCCAGTTTTCCCCCACAGTCCAAAGACATGCGCTATAGGTGAATTGAATAAACTAAATTGGGCGTAGTGTATGTGTGTGAATGGAAGAGTGTATAGGTGTTTCCCAGTGCTGGGTTGCGGCTGGAAGGGCATCCGCTGCGTAAAACATATGCTGGATAAGTTGGTGGTTCATTCCGCTGTGGCGACCCCTGATTAATAAAGGGACTAAGCTGAAAAGAAAATTAATGAGTGAATGTTTAACAGAGAGAAGATCAACACATTTTTAACAAAATAGTTAACTCATTTCTAATAAGTAATTTCTTTTGTCTTTGCTATGATGTAAATACATAATATTTAACTTATTTAATTTATTCCAAGTTATTAGTGTTGAGCTTTGTGCAATTTAAAGGCTTAACTAGGTTAATTAGCTTAACCAGGCAAGTCAATGAACAACAGTGGTTTGTTCTGCAGAATATATATATATATATATATATATATATATATATCTTAAGAGAGCTAATAATATTGACCGTAGCAATTTTTACATAAAAATGTTCTTTGTTTATTCTAAAATAAATATTTTTATTCTAAAAGAAACAAGAGTTGCTCCAGAATTTAATAGGAAATACTGTGAAAATGTTCCTTGCTCTGTTAAACATCATATGGAAACTTTCAGAGGAGGGCTAATAATTTTGTCTTCAACTATATATTCATAATATAAGCTATAAAAACAAAGCTATCAAAGGCACTGCGTAAATTATTATATTTTAACAACAAATTATAATTACACTTGAAAGTTATAATTACATTTGAGACTTTCATGTAAAAACTACCTTCTGTGCAATGCTTAGCAAACAATTTTTTAATGGCATGTTGATTATGATGTCTAAAAACATATAAAAATTGAATGAGTTTGTGAGTAACAGGGCTCCCTATATAGTATAAAAAAGCAATAGCAGAGAATTAAAAAAATGTGTTTCCTGCCTGCTTGACCAAAAACATACAAACGAACCATGACTAAAAGTGACATACCAAAGCATCATCCTTCATGTAACGGTAAATTCATAACATTTAATGTACATTATACTGATCTTGTATTTAAAGATGTCCACCTGCACCAGGCGGCAGGTAGAAGACAAAAATGGCCAGCACACTGGTGAGGATGCAGGGCACGATGATGTTAATGACGTAGAATAGAGGCTTTCTCTCAATGATCAGGTAGAAGGTGATGTCCTCATACAAGTCATCCTGGACGTTCTTTCTGCTGGGCTTGTGACAAATCTGCCACTCACCGTTCTCTTAGGGAAGAGAGAGGACTAATGAGAGAAAGAGAGACAGAAGGAAAGAGACGGTGTGCCATGTGCTAAGTTGATAGAATACTTGGCAACAGTAGATAGGCTACAGGAAAATTGGTTGAAGAATCATGTTCTGATGATTGTAATCATTAAAGACGCAATATGTAAGAATATTTCATTAAGATATCCAAAAACCACAAGAGCAGTGTTATATATATTTGCTGACTTATGTACTTACATTATCCCAAATGTTTAGAAGAATGTTCAAATCTTGTATTGCCATGCTAATGACATCATACACCCTCAATTTTCAGTTAGTTTTTTTTAGAAAACAGGGAAACAAAGACGCTTTAATATGTTGTGTGTTTTATTAGACTTCACAGAGCAGCACTAGAACAGAACCCTAAAATGTATTTAGTATGGTAAAACAGCACTGCTTTTTCCCCATGTGATCGTGACAGAAAATAATGAAAGCTACTGTGACATAATAAAAGCTCTGCCGCTTTCGTGGCGTATCGCACTTGTTTCTTATCAACAATTGCTTCAGTGCTCTTGTTTAACTTTCTGCTTTACTCTGCTTCATACTACCATGATAAGTTTTGATAAAGTGCCTTTAATACATGTAAAAAGTACACCATCTTTCTTGTTCCATATTAGTTTCTGAGGCTGGAAAAGAAGTTGACACTTTCAAGAAGTAGCCCACTTACCAGTAAAAGCATTCTCATCAATCACTATTTCCTGGAGCTCATTGCCATCTTCATCTAGACCATACTGTAGGTCCACCTCTGAGGAATCATATGTGTAGGAACGAAACACCATTGAGCAATTCTGCCAATCAAATGGAAAGTATGCCACCTATAGGGCCAGAGACACAGCTTTGAACTACAGTGAAAGTGATACAGTGAAAGGTTCACCCCAAAATGAAGATTTTCTCATCCTTTATTCACACTCAAGTCATTCTAAACTTTTATGAATTTCCTTCATATTTTGAACACAAAACAAGAAATAATGAAGAATTTTGGGGGAAAAAATGAGCCACTGACATGCGTAGTAGGAACAAAATGTAATATGGAATATGGTCAATGGCTGCTTTATTCTGACATTCTTCAGCATAACATCTTCCTTCGTGTTCAACAGAAGAAATAAATTTAATGGGCTTTATATATTAAAATTAAAAAGAATAAAAAAAGAGAAGGAAATACACTTGCAGTGATTCACTAACAAAGTGACATTTAGATGAATTATGCAAATATGTGCTGCACTCGTTTCTGTCAACAACAACATAATCAAAGATTTGGTGGACCAGAAACAGCAATTAAAAAAGTATGTGATCGTACTGATTTAGGTGATTTTGCATAAGCTCTGCAATTCCCCAGAACAGAGATACATATGAATAGATCTGCCTATGAAAAGCTATAGTTTGATTTAATCTTTTTTTTGTTTGCATGACACACTGAGGCCTCACGGTGGCGCAGTGGATAGCACGTTCACCTCACAGCAAGAAGGTCGCTGGTTCGAGCCTCGGCTGGGTCAGTTGGCATTTCTGTGTGGAGTTTGTATGTTCTCCCCGTGTTGGCGTGGGTTTCCTCCGGGTGCTCCGGTTTCCCCCACAAGTCCAAAGACATGCACTATAGGTGAATTGGGTAAGCTAAATTGTCCGTAGTGTATGAGTGTGAATGGGTGTGTATGAGATGGGTTGCAGCTGGAAGGACATCCGCTGCGTAAAACATATGCTGGATAAGTTGTCGATTCATTCCACTGTGGCGACCCCAGATCAATAAAGGGACTAAGCCGAAATGAAAATGAATGAATGAATGAATGAATGACACACTGACATAATAGAAGAGAGGTTCTCATCAGTATTACAAGCTATTCACACGTTGGCAATACAATAATGATTAATCCATAAAAAAACATACATTTAGCCAAGAGTGATTCATGTTAAAATAAGATTCAAGGTTTAATGATGGTTAAATTCTTACTTAGTTAAATTTAAATTATGCATAAAATAAGCAAAAACCTTACATTTATTCAGTGCATTTAGAGAAAGTCTATTTGAAGTCAGAAAATATTATACATGTACCTCTATGGAGCAGGAGCTGCGGTAGATGGCTGGTGGCAACCAGGAGACGGTCCCATCACTCTTCACGAGCACATTCACATACAACGCAACATCAAACTGGCCATCATTACTATTAAACAGAAAGAGAGCATCTCTGTCATGTCCTAAATTCATTATGTCCTTTGCAGCTTTTATTTTATAACAGCTATTTTATGGTATAAAAAGATCAGATTTTCGGTTTACCCTATAATTTTGTCTCTAAGAAGAATATTAAAGAAGATTTTTAGCTAAAACTGTTGTGCTTCATTTAATTATTTATTTTTCTGTTAAACACAAAGTGAAGTTTATTTATAAACTAATTTCGAGAGGATCACGTGCTTATGATTGCTTACAGCTGGTCCTGCATCAGCTCGCAATTGATTCACCAATCAGATGATTCCTAGATCACCATAAATAACCAGAGTTCCCTTATCTCAGTACCTTCGTCTTGAAGAATCCCCCCCGCACCCAGCCCTACTCCTCCTCCTTCCCAGATGGGCGACACGGTGGCCCAGTGATTAACACTGTCGCCTCACAGCAAGAATGTCTCTGGTTAAAGTCCCAACTAAACTAATAGACATTTCTGTGCGGAGTTTGCTCATTCTCCCCGTGCTCGTGTGGGTTTTCCATGGGTTCTCTGGTTTCCTCCCACAGTCCAAAAAACACGCAATTTAAGTAAATTGAACACACCAAGCGATACCATAGCCAAGCTCTTAATAAGTATACATCTCTTTTCAGCCATTTTTTTGCCAGAAATAAGTCGGGGGAGTTCATCGAGATCTACCTGAGCTCAAGCTCCCCTCTCGCCCTGCAAACAGGAGGGAGCCCAGGGCTCGAGGATCTCGTGAGCTCAGTGCTCTCTTCAGGGACAGCATGCCAAACAAGCTATATTACCAATCATCAGCTAAGTGTGAACTCTTGAAACAAGATATTCTGAAGAATGTTGAGGGGTAAACCAGCCATTGACATCCATGGTAGGGAAAATTTCTATGTAAGTTTGTCTAATATTCTTTAGTATATCTTCCTTTGTGTTCAACAAAAGAAAGAAATGTAAAAAAATGTTTGTAACAAGTGGAGGGTGCATAAATTAAATTTCATTTTCATTTATGAACTATCCCTTTAAGTATAAAAGTTTAGAAATTACTTGGTTAGAAATGCTGCTGATCGCGCACTACCTAAACAGAATCTTTTTAAATGCATGTCAGTGTGCCATATTATAAGAGGACATTCTCACTTGTTGATAAGGTAGATGTCTGGACGCCACACTTTTATGGGAGGAATTCGCACAACGTCAATTTTGTCATAATCTTCAGGATTCCAAGACAATCTGTAGTCTGTCCATTCCTTAAAAAAACATATTGAGAGAGAGAGAGAGAGATTTCCATTGATCTTTACAGTTTTGTATATTGAATTTTATTCTGAAATGTATTATTACTTAATCAAGACTTTTTACACATATGAACCATTTGTTCTCCACAACATTGGTCATTTCCATTGGAATGGTTTGTGGAAATTTGTTTGTTTGTTTACTTGATTTCTTGCCGATTCATTCAGTCATTGCAAATACCTGACTGGGTAGACAGGTTTCAGGTTTGTCCATCAAGCATAAGAAAATAACCAACACTGACGAGACCAGCAATGGTTGCCACATGGAAAAAAAGTCTTAATAATACAGAATATACAGCCTGAACATTTTTGTGGAAGCCAAATACAACCATGCAAACAAAAACATCAAAGGAACAGCTTTTATTGGATAAATTTCAATTTTAAATAGATACATAAAGGACAAAATTCAAATCAATTTTATTTGCCAAATGCAAGTCTTCAGGGTTGCCACTCTAAGCCAAACATCAAATTTGCTGATTTCCCCCTGACATTCACTGGCTAAAAAGCTGCATTTTTATAACCTATAAACGAATGGAACAAAACTCTTCTGTTGTGCTTTTTTATATCATTTAATACTGGTGGCCCAGTGGTTAGCACTGTCACTTTATAGCACAAGGGTCGCTGGTTCGAGTCTCGGCTGGGCCAGTTGGCATTTCTGTGTGGAGTTTGTATGTTCTCCTCATGTTCGTGTGGGTTTCCTCTGGGTGCTCTGGTTTCCCCCACAGTCCAAAGACATGCGCTATAAGTGAATTAGGTAAGCTAAATTGTCCATAGTGTATGAGTGTGTGTGAATGAGTGTGTATGGGTGTTTCCCATTACTGGGTTGTGGCTGGAAGGGCATCCGCTGTGTAAAACATATGCCAGAATAGTTGGCGGCTCATTCCGCTGTGGCAACATCTGAAATAAAGACTAAGCTGAAGGAAAATGAATGAATAAAATAATAAAATACAATTATTAGAAAACTAAAATTTTAAAAGATAAACAAAAACCCTGATATTGCCATACTTGGACAAAAAATAAAATAAAAGTCCTTGCAATGTCTGGAATAGACCTTTTGAAATTCCATGATACTCCAGAAATTCCATGACCAGTATTTATTTAAAACAAACTCATGCTGAACCCAAAGATTTGAATGACGTACAACAAATTACCCATTTGTCCAAATGAGCATATCCTTGTTCTTGTATCCCTTATATTTTGATCTGCTAGCCAAGAAATGATCCTCAAACATTATCCAATTAGCTAAATAAACATTTTTTCCCACTCAAACACATACACAATAATTCTGTTAAGCACCATGAGCACATGTATTTGAGTAAAGCACATAGCTTTAAACAAAAACTCCAGGAAAAAAAGCAGAAATGACTCACAGTTATAAAAAGAGACGAGTCAATTTAAGCAGAAAATAAACAGTGCTTAGGAGGATCTGCCTCTCACCATATTCATGAACACGTTTGTTGTCATCTCTCCGGTCTTCTGATTCTGTGAGAGAGAAGAGAGTAGAGATTAGCGCTGCACTAACGCGTGTCATGCCGTCACACTCAGTCCTTCCATATGAAAGCTAATGCTCCATGCATGGCTTGATCTCTCAGAGGACTGAGTGCTAATGTTTCTCTAATGTTAGGGAAATGTTGCTGAAGCACTGACTGCTCGGCCCAGTGGGTATGACAGAGGCAGCTGGACCGCTGATCTCCAACAGCCTGCTGTGAAAGTCACTGAACACACACTGTGTGAGTGATGAAATGCTTTGAAAAAAACAACAACCAACCAGTGGTGGATCAGTAAGTAATTCCACATAGGAAAATGTGTGTGAATGTGTTTATGCGTGAGTGTTATGTGCATCATACCAAGCTGATGAGCTGGACTAAAGTCATTCCCACTCTGACCATCACTCGCTCATTCCAGGTACGTGCTGGACGCACTTTCAGGTTATAATCCTGAAACAAATCCTCCAGTAGCCTCCGTTCAGCCTCAGATGCCTCTAAACGAACGAACGAACGAACACACACACACACACACACACACACACACACAAAAATAGTTGACTATGAAAATTACTCCATAATTTACTCATCCTCAAGCCATTATAGTAGTATATGACTTTCTTCTGTCAGACAAACACAGAAGTTTTACATTTCATGCTGGGGATTCCATGTTGCTGAGTTTACAATTTTACTTTTTGTCTTTAAATCTCTAAACGGTACGGCTCCCGTTTACCTCCGTGAACTACTGACACTGCACTAGCCTACCAGATCCCTTCGGTCCTCCAATCAGGATCTGCTGTGCATCCCCAAATCAAGACTTTAATGTAGGGGAGATCGTACTTTCTGCATTGAGGCCCCAGGCACCTTCCATCATCAGCTTTAGCATCTAGACTTGAGACTTTATTGTTCTCAAAGGCATTTGTCTTCTAGGAGGTATTGTTGTTATAGACTTTTAGTGGTTGTCTGTCTTTCTCTTTTTGTTGATTTGTTGAAAAGGAATTGGCCAATGAAAGTTGTAAATATTGTGTTATTTAAATAAAATTGTCATTGTATAATGGGGTTGGGAAGTGGATTTTATTCTGAAGCTTAAAAAAGCACATAAATCTATCATAAAACTAGCTCATATGCTGCCAGAGAGTTACGTGCATCTTATGAATGTGTTTTTGTAAAAGAAATATCACCAATTTTTTAATTACAAACTCAAATTACTGACTTGGGCAGCGGCTGAATGCATGTTATGTGCAACCAATTTTTTTACGATGTTACGATGTGAAAGCTCCAGGAATAACCATGTCTTCTTAAACCACTTACCACTTAATTTGTTTGTCTGACTGTCTTACATCATACGTCATAGGTTGTCGGTCAGTCGCGCATAATGTGCATTCGGCTTGAGCTTATAATTAAAAAATTTGAAATAATTTAGTTATAAAAACAAATCAATCCACTTCATAAGACATGCTTAACCCCCCAGCAGCGTATGGGTTAGTTTGACAATGGATTTATGTGCTTATGGAAGCTTATATAAATAAAAGTGACTATCCAACACCATTACACAGCATGCACAGCAAATTCTGGTCTTTGGAATTAACTCCCTGGGAGTTAAACATCACATCAATCTGAGTGTACATGCGTGACCATCAAACTGACTCCCCTGCAGAGTTAAAATAACTCTGCTTCTGGAGTTGAATTTTAACACTTTTTTGTTGATCAATTTTAACACTTTCTGGAGTTAAAATTGTAATCCTACAGTGAGTACTTTTACATTTGGGTGTAATATGAACTCCTTACCAGTGTTAAAAGTTAACACTTCTTAGAGTTAAAATGTACTTCGAACAATATATATTTTTATGTGAAAATGACCACACTGAATTCCATACACTTCACTTGAGACAGGATAAAATTTCAAACTACTTCGACTGTGTTGGTCTGACAGAAAAGGATGGCTTGAGGGTAAATAAATTATGTGGTAATTTTCATTTTTGGGTGAATTATTCCTTTAAGGCAAGATATTTCAGATGAATAAGGTGAAACATTTCCTAAATGTTATCACCATACTTCCACTGTCTAAATACGCCTTTAAAGCTGAGCTACTGTGCATCCATTTCTGGCTCAAAAATCAATCAAATGTCTTGTTTCAATTTTGACATATCAGAGTCAAATATATTAGATCATTTATGAAAAACTAAAAAGCCCAAAATCAAATACCTGACAGACGCAGCGTCTCGTCTTCATTAAAATAATTTCAGCCCTGTTTTTCTTTTGACTTGCAGTCCTAAAAAGAGTTTTCTAAGAATGGCTGACCCAGCTCAACATGTGGAGGTGTCACCAGCCTCAGCACTGCTTTCTTTGTCTCCTTATTACAAGGTCAAATATGCTGCAGCATTTTATACATTGTATAGATTGTGTGTCAGAGGGATGCAGTCCTTCGCAGTACATAAAAGCACATAACTGACACACAATGGTGACACACACACACACACACACACACACACACACACACACACACACACACCTGTTACAATCTGCAATGACATCTAATCACATAAACCTCTCAAAATGAACAGCAATCATTTTTAATATTGAATTATGTGCCATTTTGATATACAGATCAACTTAATGTCCCAAATGTATTTTGATTTTGCACAAAGTATCATGCATCCATTTTTATTACGATTATTATTAAAAACTTCTTGCTGGCAAATGGATAAACATGCTTGAAAGGGAAAATAACACTATTTAATTATAATATATTATTTTGTTTAATAATATTTAATTCATTTAATTAGTATTTTGGAGCTGCAATGTGGTCAGTAACAGAGTGATTTTATTTGGTATATAAACTATTGTTACACTTACTACTTTTGCTCAAAACAAAGAAAAAAATATTAATGATCGTAAGTAAGACAAATTCTAATGATAAAAAGCCTGTAAAGCATGTTACATTATTGTTTTAATGCTATAAAGATTAAATACACAAAATGTATTTAAATATTGCAAACACAAGATATGACACATTAGGATAGGATACATAATGCTAAGATACATTCATATATTACTCTAAAAAATGCTGTATAGTTGTAATCCAATGTTGGATTAAAAATGTAATTGAAATTTAATTGAATAAATTAATCCAATGTTGGGTTTGTCCATATTCGACCGAATGTTGGGTTATACCAAACAAAATGAATACTTTTACTCAGCAACAAAGCAATTGATCAGCACTCCAAGAATTATTTATGCTACTTGTTCAAACTACTTATTTAAAATGAGTTGAATCAACAATTCTTGAGTTCTTTTTGGGACAACTTAAATGTTTGCTGTTCAATCCACTTAAATTTGTACAAAAAAATGAGTTAACTTAATCGATTTGAAACCCAGTATTTTTTTTAGAGTGAAACATTTGTATTTGAAAAATGCTGTTATTTTCTTCAAAACAGTTGTGAAAATGCATCACAATGTTCACAAATATACATTAAGCAGCAAGCTTTCAACATTTCAGATATTACTGTACTTTATGATATATTACATTTTAAAATTAACCATAGTGTGTTGTTCAAATCGACTACCCTTTTGTTATGTTCATGTCTGTTTTTGCCCCATTGACCACCAACAATAAAGAATAAAAAATAATATGGTATCAATGCTTTGCAATCAAAAAATGTCATTATAATGGAAGTCAATTGGGCAAAAATAGCTACGAACATAACAAAGGGTAGTAAATTTGCCCAGAATTTTTTTTTTAATCAAAGCATTTTCCTACAACATGTCTTAAAATAAGAATTGTCACCAAAAATCCTTCCATTTGCTGAAACACAGAGAAAGTTGTGGCTAAATTAAGCCTCAAAATCACCCCAGAGTGGATGAAAAGAAAACCTCCCCAACAGAACACAAGGGTTAAAATGGCCAACAATCAAACTGACCCCATTATTGAACACCAGTACAAAAACACTACAAAATGAACTGATCTCCATTACCTGTGAGAGCCAGAAGCCAGCAGCACCACAAGACCCAAAGCACAGTCTTCATTTTAAGCACAATCTGTATATCCACAGTTTGGTCCCCTCACCGACTCGAGCACCAGCTGTCAGTACTGGCACCATCAACAACACAACTTAACATACACTAACTGACTGGCATATCCCACAGTCTCCGATCTTTCTCATACAGCACAGCAGACTGGCCAATGTGATTCTGTTAATGTTTTGCACCGCACCGAACCCATACTACCAAACCCTGACACGGTCACTTCATCACTTTCCTCCTCCCTACAACCTGACTGGTGAAACGCAGGCCCGTGATTGGTCGTGAAGCCAGGGAATTATGGGAGGGAGAGAGGAATGCGTTTGGACTGTGTGGCATCTCTGGCAGGCACCTGTTGATGTGTGTGTGGGCCAGTGGGGTATTTTTGTGGGAGAACAAAGCGAAGAGGTAGGCCTTTCTGGAGGGTGAGAGGACAGGAGTGAAAACACACACACACACACACACACACCACTTGCATACTTTTGTGGGGACTTCCCTTTCACACTTGTTCTCAATATAGCCCAATTATAACTTCTATGCATTAACTTTGGTAATTTTGCCATTTTTAGATGTTAAGTATGGTTCTGGATTGCAGTATTTGCAACTGAATTAGGATTTATCCAACTGCAATGCCAGAAATTTATTACACACAAATTCTTTTGATATTCATCTGAAAATCATTTTTACCTGGCATTAAAAGGTTAGTTTACCCAAAAATGAAAATCATGTTACAATTTGCTCATCCTCACGCCATTCCAACCCCTGAAATTAAGATATTTTGGATGAACTCTGAGAGCTTCCTCATCCTCTATATGCAGCAAGGTTCCCGACTTGTCAAGGCCTAAATAAACATAGTCAAAATAGACCATATGCCTTCAGTGGTTCAATCGGAATATTGGTCAAGCTGTGAGAATACTGATATATGTGAGCGCACATATAACAAAATAAATAACTTCATTTAACAGTTTCTTCTCTTCAGTGTCAGTATAGGGTGCACATTTTCTTTAATGCACGCCATATACTGACACAAAGGTGAAGAAACTGATAAATAAAGTCAATATTTCTGTTTTACTGTGTGCACAAAAGCATTCTCGTAGATTCCCAATATTCCGATTGAACCACTGAAGACTCATGGATTGTTTTTGATGATGTTAAAGGAGTCAAGAACATTGCTGTCTATGGAGGGAGCTCTTGGATTTCCAAAAGATAAACGAAAGTCTTGGGTGTTTGGAACAACATGAGGGTGATTAATTAATAACAGACGTTTCATTTTTGGGTAAACTATCTCTTTAATATGCATTAGATACATTTCTCTTGGCCGCTTGTGTTTCTACAGATTTCAAAGAGACCCTCGTTTTAACATGTATATACAGTGCATCTGGAAAGTATTCATAGCGCTTCACTTTTTCCACATTTCTTTATGTTACAGCCTATTGATTATAAAATACTGCTTCTTACCTATAAAGCTTTAAATAATCTAGCTCCTGTTTATCTAACCAACCTTCTGTCTCCCTACAATCCAACCTGCTCTTTAAGATCTCAAAACTCAGGGCTTCTGGTAGTACCTAGAATAGTAAAGTGGAGTAAAGGAGGTCGAGCCTTCTCATTTATGGCTCCTAAACCTTGGAACAGTCTTCCTGATAATGTCCAAAGCTCAGACACACTCTCTCAATTTAAAACTAGATTAAAGACCTATCTTTTTAGTAATGCATACACTCAATGCATCGCATAACGGTATGATGCATGAGTGTGCTCCACACAGGCTTGACAACCACCTGTAGAACACACTCCTCCTGTCTTAATTCACCAGACATTGTGTTATAAACTCTCATATGCTTTACATGTTTGTTTCTCTGTTTGTTTATATAACTGCTCTTTTCATCTATAACAATCCATTTTTGCATCTTGTTTAAATGCACTATGAACAGCAGCTACGCTAATTATTTTCTTTATTTTCTATTTCCACCTGGGGATACTCATCCCGAGGCCCCTAAAGACTATGCAGCACCATAGATGCGATTTATGACCTGTGAAGAGATGATCCCAAGGTATCCTGGACCAGGCCGTATCCCGAGCTAATGCTGTGGTGGTCATGGAGGTATGGAGTGCATGAGACTGATTGCTGAAAGACCACAGTGACAAACAAGTCCACGCATTGATCCTGTGGGCCAGCCTGACCTCCCGCCGGTGCCCTACCCTCACCTGCAGCTTCTCCACTGCTCTTCAGTGTTTTAACTTTCAGCAGTGAAATTTAAACCACACTGAACTGAACTAAACTGAACTTCAACTCTGAAATCTGGACTTTACTAGAACTATGTTAAGCTGCTTTGACACAATCTACATTGTAAAAAGCGCTATATAAATAAAATTGAATTGAATTGAATAGTAACTGCTGTTTATTGATTTAGACTCCAGTCAACATGCTTTAGACGCCTGTAAGCCAAGATGCTGACCCAAAGCAGGAATAGGCTGTAAATAAGAGTCAGACAAGTGCAACACAATGCCCTCTGGTCAATATCCCATTCAAAACACAATGCTCCACAGAGTTGGTTGGCAGAGTGACATCTGGCCAGTAGAGCTTTCTCTCATCTTGTTCGTAGTGTAATTTAGACATGATTAGCCTTAATGTGGGTCGATCAACATCAAGGTTTTTAGAGGTAAATTTGTACTGCTCAGCCCAGGAGGCCCTATTATGCTGTATACACTTTATATACCTTGCTTGGGTTGCACACATGTAAGCACATTGTGAACGAGAATCATAGGCGGATATTTTATTGCTTTCATGTATTCATGTTAAAGGTCAAGTAGTTTTTGTTAAAGTAACAATGTTTAAAAAAAGAGATTTTCACAAACACCTTATTTACTTTTATTCAACACAAAGTACATGAAATAAAAATGAAAAATATGAGGAACAACCACTTAAGAGCACACACCACACCGGGTAAACAAACTCATATATTATGCATAAATATATTTTGCACTGTTCAAAAAGTTATGGTCAGTAAATAAAATTCATGCATTTTTTTATGAGGTCTCTTCTCCTTACCGGATGCAGGATGCATTTATTTGATCAAAAATACTGAAAATTCTAGTTAAATTCTTTTTACAAATTAAAATTTTAGTGATGGTAAAGCAAATTTTGTGAAATCAACCGAGACAAATTAATTCAGAAAATGTGAATGTGCAAAACTTGTTTTGATGAGATAAAAACAATGTACGGTATACAGTATTAGCATAATTTGCAAACAACATTAGCAAGCACACTACCATGTCATAAAGCATATCTTCAAGTCAACCTCCATTATTTGTACCGCAAAATAAACTGAAATTCAACCACTTATGAGTAAAACACCCACTTACTGTGAAAGTCACTGGTGGACTGCTAAATAGACTTTCAAAGGGATGCATTTTGAAAGGGAAATATATTTAAGCAAAGTCTGACCAATTTGAAATCTGAGATGAATCTACGAATGATATATTTTCTTCTAGTGAGTAGGATGATACATACAGTTGAAGTCAGAAGTATTATCCCTCCTGAATTATTAGCCCCCCAGTATATTTATTTACCTAATTTCTGTTTAATGAAAAAAAGATTTTTTTCAACATAATGGTTTTAATAACTTATTTCTAATAACTGATTTCTTTCATCTTTGCAATGATGATAAAACATAATATTTTACTAGATATTTTTCAAGATACTAGTATTCAGCTTAAAGTGCAATTTAAAGGCTTAACTAGGTTAATTAGGTAATTTGGCAAAACGTTGTACAACGATGGTTTGTTCTGTAGACAATCAACAAAATATATTGCTTAAGGGGGCTAATAAATATAAATATTGACCTTAAAACTGCTTTTATTCTAGCTGAAATAAAACAGACCTTCTCCAGAAAAAAAAGTATTATAGGAAATACTGTGGAAATTCCTTGCACTGTTAAACATAATTTGGGAAATATTTGAAAAAGAAAAGGAAAAAATACATAGAAGGACAAAAATTATTGACTTCAATTGTGTATCCATGGCTTTAACATTGCAAACATGGTGTGAATGAACTACTGTGCTCTTTTTCAGACACTAAAACAACATAAATGCCAACATTGTTTTTAAGGTGAAAAGTTCAAGGCTGGACACAACGACAGTCATGCTTAGGGAAATGGGTCAGTTGGTGTGGCATTGAAGCTGGCATCGGTAAAAATGCCCAGCGTCCCAAGAGTGGTAAAAATCACAAAAATCCAGAGGAACAGTCTGTCGGCCACCATAGCAACATACTGCCAGTCCTCCTTCAACTGAGAGCCAGAAGAAAGAAAAGAACAGAGGATGAAAAACAGAGCACAAAAAGAGGATGGTGATGGAAACGTAGAGGTTTAAAGAACACACAGACAGAAGCAAGAAAAGTAACAGAAAATTCTGGCACAACTGTTTACAGTTATATCATTATAAATGACTTACAGCCTCATAATCTTTCTCGGCCTGGAGCTGCTCTGCGATGTAAGTGATGGCCTCCACGGCGGTCTTGAGCTCTGGAGGAAGAGTGAGGTAATGACTGGGGCCGTCGATGAACTTCCTCAGATTGGTGCACTGACCGTCAGGCTGGTATCTGCACCGCAGGGAATGAAGAGGGAATATTACTGTTGATTTATTATCACTGATTTATTGAGCATGCTTGGCATTATTTTGTGTGTGAACTGTTTATAAACGTACGCCATGTTTATTTACATTAATATACATAAAGTTCTGTATAAAGCTTTATCTATTAAAGTACTATACATTTTAATATCATATTATACATAAAAGTGTCCGTATTGCTTCAGCTGGGCTTCGATTTCTACTATAAAGTACCTCTTTGGGATTATATTTCTCATGGACATTGGACTGTAATAGACAGAAAAGAGGAATGGACTGGAAAACATTTCAACATCAATGAAGGCGAAGTCTCTCAGTAACACCCAATGTATACGTTGTTTTCCACCAAGCCAAATATAATGATTTAAACTGGCAGTGGGTGGAGTTACACAGATTAAAACAAAGACAGACTTTTCAGCCTGATATCACTAGAAAATGTAACTATTTTATGTTTTGTCCATTAAGTGGCTAATTCGTACGAATTCGTAGTAGTTCAGTCATATAAAAATGTATGATTTTTAAAAGGAGGCATGCCACCAAACCCCACCCCTAAACCCAACCGCCACTGGGAGATGAGCAAATCGTACTAAATTGTATGAATGAGACTGTACGACTTTTTAAAAATAGTATTATTATTCTTATGCTTTAGAAGACTCAAAAACCTACAAACAATTTAAATGAAGGCAAGTTTATTACTATTTATTATGTGTCTTTTGGACCCCAACTAAGCATGTTATCCATGTCGTGGCAATAATTCCAAAATAGAGTGAGGACAAAATGAAAAACAAAAAAAAACTTGGGATATTCCAGGAGGAATGAGTTTTTGGTAAAAAAAAAAAAGGGTAATAAAGTAAATGTTGTAAATACTTCAATTTGTCTTTAAAGTTATAAATTAATATGCACATTTTAAGGGTGGATTGTGTACAAAGACTTCAGAATTTACATCTTTTAGCTTTTATTCCTTTGTTCCCCCGAGTATATGAACCATATTCTTATGCTACCAGCAAATCCAAGGTCATGAATTCCATTACTAGTGAATGCATAAACTGAGAAAATGAATACCCTGCATGTGACAAATGTGCTTTAGACAAATTCATCTACTAAATGCATAAATGTTTGTGGAAAAACATACTAAATGATTCACATTAGCAATTTAAAGTGGCCGTCCATCAAAAATTAAGAAACTGTCATCTTTTACTCATGTTTACTGTATATCTTTCATGCAAGTATGACTTCATATTCTGAAGAATGTTTTAACAAAACAATTATGACATCCTTAAACTTCTGTTATAATGGCAAAAATACAACTGAAGTAAAAATAGTTATGTTACATTCTTCAAAATATCTACTTTTGTGTAAAAAAAGGCAGGTTTACAATTACCCAAGACAACATTCATTCATTTTCTTTTCGGCTTAGTCCTTTTATTAATCAGGGGTCGCCACAGCAGAATGAACCGCCAACTTATCCAGCATATGTTTTACACAGCAGATGCCCTTCCAGCTGCACCCATCACTTGGAAACACCCATACACTCTCATTCACATACACTACGGACAATTTATCTTACCCAATACACCTATAGCGCATGTCTTCGGGGAAACCGGAGCACCTGGAGGAAACCCACGCGAACACAAGGAAAACATGCAAACTCCACACAGAAATGCCAACTGTCCCAGCCGAGGCAACAGAATTGCCATTTTTAGGTGAACTATATTTTTAAACATTCATACTGCTAAGTTTTAAAAGTTGACCTCACTAAATTTCTCAGATTGTATTAGTAAGTTATGAATACAGTCTGCAACCTCGGGCAGCAAGTCTAAATCCGTGGTGGATCACATTACTTTGTCCTTGAGAAAAGGGTGCAAGCGTTTAAAGCCTTAGAATGTATTGGTCTCTGTGTCCTTCCTGCTGTGCGAGTGTGTGCACCCACATAATCCCAAATCAGAG
>CAIGQW010053631.1:18276138-18303448 GCA_903798125.1 Danio choprae
AAATTTCCTATAATGCAATCTGAAACTGCCCTCCATACTTTTTGACCGTTCTATTCAATAAAGACAAAAATAAACAAAAATATTAAGCATCAACAATTGTTTTCAAAACTGATAATAATAAATATGGGGCAGCGCGGTGGCGGAGTGAGTAGCGCTGTCGCCTAAAAGCAAGAAGGTTGCTGGTTCGAGCCTCGGCTGGATCAGTTCCATGGGTTTCCTCCAGGTGCTCCGGTGTCCCCACAAGTCCAAAGGGTAAGCTAAATTGGGTAAGATAAAATTGTCCGTAACATATGCTGGATAAGTTGGCGGTTCATTCCGCTGTGGTGACCCCTGATTAATAAAGGGACTAAGCCAAAAAGATTTATTTATTGATTTATTAATTAAATCAGTATTTTAGAAGATCTATTGAAAGACCATGTGAAATTGAAAGTAATTTTTAAAGAAACTATCACAGGAATATTTCAAAATATATATTCAAATACAAAACAGCTACTTATATGATTAAAATTTACTATATTTGTGTTAAAATTATTACAGCCTTGGTGAATGTATACCTATTTTAACCCTCCTTTTTTGACCATTTTAACATCAGTAAGCATTTTAAAACCTAAATCTTAAAGTTTGATGACCCCAACATAAAAAAAAAAAAAATTCATAAAGGCTGTACACATGAGAGTACAAAGAATGATTGTTGTAGGGTTCAATTTTGACCCACCAACTATAACACCATTTTAAGAATAAGAATCTTCTGCTAGCCAAAATCAAGTGACGACATCTGATTAAACATTGATGAAATACTCCACACTGACGAGGGAAAACCTAAACATTCAAGGGATTTGTGATGAATGATTTGCTTCTTTGTGAAAAATATTAATTAAATTAAATTAAATTTTGCTGCTTTATTTTAGAGGTTTAGTGAAGGCGGTCATTTTTAAGACAACCACACAAGGGTAAAAACATATACAAGACCATAATCCCAGCCCTAAATGCCATCCTTCAGACCAGAACAGTGCATCAACCCCTAAATACCACATTTAAAAAAAAGCAAACCATTGTTAAATGTTGCAACCCACATTTTACATATATTGCCCATAATAAGTTAGATAGCAAAGTCAAACTCTGAGCAGTGTCTGCACGGGACTAGCTGTATATTAAATCAATGAAACTAAAGGTCACCGGCACCCTCTGCCAGTCTTGGAGATTCATTCTTCTTTCCTCCTGCTTCTCTTTCTCTTCCCCCTCCCGCTTCTCTCTCTACAGCGGCAGACACAGATGACTAATCAGGAAAGACTAATTTGACTAAAACATGGTGGCAACGGTGCCAAAACACGCTATAAAAGCAATTAAAAAGCAAGATAGCGCTGCCTCATCGAATTTCTCTCGCTTTCCTCTCTCACGCTCTTCTCCTGTCTTTAAATCTCCTCCCGCCTCTCTTGAGTCTAATGCAAGCCAGGTCTAATGTGTCAGAGCCCATTTGTGCTGATCATTTTTATTTTTGTGATGATTTCTTCCTTTTTCTCACCCCTGCCACACGCAAATATACCCCTGATACACGCAGCTCTCTGAGAGTGTAATTCCCTGGTTGAGGTGATTTAAAGTGTGTAAGTGAGAGCGAAGGATTAATCAAACCCTCAGGCATTGAGCTGTGCTCAAGCAGGGTCTAGGAGTCTGAGACCACTAGCAGAAATACCCGTTTTGCATTTTTCTAATTAAACGTGACATTTTTATTAGAAAAAACTTAATCAGCAAAGCAATTTCAGTTACAATGTTAATTAAAAAATTTACTTGTATTTCAGAATATCTTGACATTTGATTTCTCTGCCTTACAGAATTCGAGCTACAGTGAATGAACTCAACAAGCTAAATCACATGGAAACAAGAACATCTGAAGGCCCATTCACATTAAGAATTATAAAGCTAACTGTATATATAACTGTATTTTGGCATCCGCAATAACAATGACATGTTGTGTTTATTTTGAGTTCAAGCTTTTTTTTCTGATCCAGTCTTAAGATTTAAATGACCAATGTCAGAATTGTAATTCTTTTTTCCAATACCTTTAAACGCTGTATTAACGTCCAGCTTCAGACTTTGATTCCCAGATTTTTAAAGGTGCCATAGAATGCATTGATACAATATGTTTAATTGTTCTCTGATGGAAGATCTGTGGCTTGGGTAAGTGCAATTATTATCCAGAAACAGGTCCAAACAGGTTTAGAGGTCTATTTCCAACCCTAGGAACTGGCCCTAATATATGATATGTTTGGTTTTAACCATATTTGGCATGGTCGTGAATATTAATGAGCTCATGTCAGTGCCTGATGCTCAAAGACACACATAGACAGACACAGAAACACTGGATTTACATGAGAACAAGAAATGGTGTTTGAGGCTCATGTTATGCCATTTCCATGTACTGAATTCATATTATTCAGCTATGCCTAGGAATATCCAGATTTTCCTTTTATGACACCTTTAATGTGGCCTTTGGCAAGACTGGGGTCTTTAATCATCCATTCTGACTTGAAGCTCAAGCTCATATAGTGCCCCACTTGAACTTGGAATACTAAAATTACTAAAATTAATTAATAATAAATAATAAAATAAAAGAACAATAATAAAATAAAGAAACATAAATAAATAAAGAAAGAAATTTATAAATTTTTATTAAAAGTCAATTTGAAATCGAATTAGAATTTTTTTTTTGGCCAATTGACCTGTGACCTGTACCGATCAGGGGGCTACAGGGAACCCTGGGAGCTCACCTGTGGGGTTTGGGGAAGAGGAAGTTCATGTTGTTGGGCTTGCGGATGAAGTACTCGTCTGCTACTCTGCTGATGGCTTGAATGTTCTCCTTTTTGGCAGGTTTTTCAAGAAACAGAGGGGTCTCCACTTTAGGTCGCAGCATTCCCAAGTATGGAGGCAACATATGGATAAATATCTAGAAGAAATGCAAAGAAACCTCAGTTTCTACAGTCAAATTTATATGCTGTGCAATTGTTGATTGTATATCTTTTATTTGTATCTCGAGATACACAACTGCAGTAAAAACAAAGTCATTATAAGAAAGAAGTCAGCTCATCCCCTTGAAAAAAAAAGCAGCCAATAGCATTTTGTTTTCATCACAGCTTTGCCAGTGAGAGTGGTTGAGCTCAAGTGCATCAAATGAAAAACAAATGAGAAGCGTCTTGAAGGGGGCGGGACATGTTTGATACTAGAGAGCATTTGATTGGTCAAGATTTGATGAGAAACTGTAGTATGAGGTGATGTGAGAAAAAATTATAGATTTAGGCGAAAGTGACAAACTGCAAGCTTTAGATTTTTATAACAGTTTTATATTTTCTAAATGCAAATTTTGTCACTGTTTATGAGCACACTAGCTAATAATGTCTAAAAAATTATTTTAATTTCACAGGACCTTTTTTGCTGCTCATGCAAAAGTTGACCACTCTTCATCTCATGCTGGTTCCTGAGTATTCATAGGTCCTTTATGTGATTGCTTAGCCCAAGTCATAAGGGACCCTCAAGTCTCTATAAACCCACTTCAACCTGCTATTAAGCAATATCAATTGGTCAGCAGAGATGAACTTGGTTTCCACCTGGTATTAACACATCTTCAAATGCATCTTATGACCACTTGTGTTTGTATTTTGTCAACACCCTTTCCTCGTATTTTGTCATGTTGGACATCACTTTAACTGGAGCATTTAGTGTGATTTATGAGTATACTCAATATACCAACAAGCTTATGAGCAAATGGGAAAGCAGATGACTAAAAGAATGTGAATTGCTATGACATTTTCAACAGTAATGCATATATATTTTGGCATCAAAGGTTTGAGAAGCTATTTTGGTGCACTTTCTTAGAACATGTCCTGCAAGGATCACATGGTAGGTCACTTGGTGGTCTTTTGTGGCTGTCTGGACGCATTCAACAACATTCATGTTTACACTACAAAAGCAATCCAACTGAGTGTGTTTTCGATTTAGACAGGTACATAACCCCTTTAGACAATGATGCTCATCAATGTCAAATTGAATAAGATGACCAATCAAATTAAAGTAATTCGAGTTGACGGTTCACAGAAGAAGAGTGCAAATTCCAGGGCAGGACATCAGTTGAAAGTGAGAGAAGTAAGGATGTAAGTAGCAAATTATTCACTATATAAAACTGAATATGACAAGAAACATGCTGTATGTACTCTTATTAGACATAGAAGTATGACCAAATGAGTGCATATTTTAAAATATTTTTTAAAGAGTTTAAAATGACCCACAAATCAAAATAATGTTTGTACAAAATAATGATTTTTAATGAATTTTACTAAAAGCATTACATAACTTCTTAAAACAACAGTCATCTAAAGATGGCTCAGTCCTTGCTTTCTCTGCATGACTTCACAAAGGCTCTAAGAGAAAGAGACAGATTGCACTTGCCCGGCACATAATCTTTCAGCCTTGCGTCACACGTCTATTTTCACATGGCCTTGTTGGCATGAGTGAATAGCCTGCCAAACTGAACTGAATTTAAATAAAGAAATGTTGTTTGTTACTATAATTTTCAGAAATGCTTTCAGAATACAATCGTGTCCACTTGAAACCTGTGTTAATAGAAGGTGTAAAGGGGTCACTGCGGTGTGATGGAAAGGCCGTGCCTGAAGTAAGTTTAAATAACACAGAGCTCACAGCCATTCATAAAGGTTAATAGTCTAACATAATAGGCTGCTTTGTGGAAAGATGCTTTTATTTTCCTGCACGGCTTCTTTGCTAAGCTGAATTCTGGTCTATTTTTAACCATTGTCTATTTTTGTCTGATTTCATTTGTATCCTTTTTTCCCCAAGAGTTTGTAATTGGCAGATGGGGTGTTTGGAATAAAAGAAAATGTTAAATAGAAGCATTTACTGCATCTGTAATTTTAACAATGTAGCCGCCAATTTGCTGAAAGCAGCTGACTCGCTGAAAATTGCACAAAAGGATGAGCATCTCATTACAAAAGCAGGATGATTTTGTGTTTTGCTAATGTTTACTTCTATTCAGCCAATTTCTGTGCATATCCAGTTGGAATCTGATCATGATTTAGGAAGTGTGAACAGCAAAAAAAGGTCACATGAAATACAATTTCTTCAAATACATTTCAAGCTAAATTTAAGTGTGCATCTCTGAAAATTTGAAAAATAAACAGTTGCAATCAGGGTTGCCAGGTCCAAGAAAAATTTCCAGCCCAATGGTCACTCAAAATCTGCTCAAAAGTTTTGAAAAGTAGGCAATTTTACCAATTAGAGTCATTTGCTGGATTATCACAAAGGGAAATATTTATCAGATCTTATCTGATATTTTGTGATAAACATACTTCTAGATACAGTATACAAGTCAATACTGACTGATTTTCTGCATACCAAACAACACTACCATTCTCAGATGTGGGTGTAACTGATGTTCTTCTCATTTAACATGTGATGTGCAGTCAGATGGATTAACTCGCTCAGTTGCAGCAGTATTTGGGTTGCCAAGTATGCATTCTGGGATCAATGTTCATTAAGAACATGCCACGTTATGAAAGTAGTTAAAAAAACTACCCGCAACTTCATACTTTTGCCCACAACTGCATTTTTGAAAGAGACCAAATGTGTGGATAAACTGTGACCCTAGCAACAGTGGTTGCATAGGGTACATTTGGTGGACAATCTTTTAGATCAGTTTCCAGTCAGATGCACAAACAATCATATTTGGATTCACAGTGTGAACATACCCAACAGCCACAGGATGTCAACATAACGTCAGATTGACATTGTACCCTAGCGTCGTGGGACGTTGCATTTTGGCTGGGAATTAAAATCGGGTTGACGTCAGAACCCAATGTCAGACTGACATCAGTGTCCAACGTCAGACAGATGTTGGATTTTGGTCAATTTCCAACGCAAGTCCAAGTCCAATGATGTTACAGCTTGACGTTGTGTGGACATTACCACTATGACGTCTATCAGACGTTGGATTTTGGTTGCCATGCCTCACGAATAAATGTCAGTATTTGATGTCTACATGACATTGGTTTAAGATGTTGGCGAGACATTGGACTTTGGTCTTTTTTCAACACAACCTAAAATCAACCAAATATCAATGTCATTTGATGTCGTTATTGAACATCAAATTAACGTTGTCCTTAGACACTGGCTAGACATTGAATTTTGGCCACCCGACACCACAGCCTAAATCTAACCTAATATTAAAGTCTTATGACGTTGTGTGCTTGCTAGGTAATTTTTGTCTGGGCATCTCTTAAACTGACCTTGCGCACCCAGAGAGGCATTTGGTGGGTGTTTGGTGAGCGATGGTGAAGGTTGAGCACCACGACACTGAGGATGACAGAGAAGGTGACCAGGATCATAGTGATCATCAGGTAGTTGACAATAATAGGAACACCCAGAGAGGTTTCAGGGATTTTGTTGGCCAGCAGAAGCAGGAAGACAGTCAAAGTCAGCAGTACATTAATCGAAAGACCCATCTTCTCCCCTAAAAAAAAAAAAAAAGATAAGATAGCTCCTCTTGATCCATTCATGCATACACAAGATAGTCTTAATGTGTATTTTTTGTGATTGGGTTAATTGTACATAATGGAATTAATAGACCAGCTAAGAATTAGCTTGTGCTCATGATCCGGTATACTCTAAACCAGTAAAATTGAAAGATGAATGTTTTTGTCACAGGAACTTATCCATGGAGGTAGAAATATCTGTTCTTTACAGTAATGAGACATTTAATAGTTCAAGCAGAATAAGGCCATTTGTATTGACGTGCATTCATTTTCTGGCCATATTGGTTTTCTGCCATTTTATGTTCTGGATTTAAAGTACATTTGACTATTTTTAACAAATTCTGGCAATAGAGAAGCAAAAACAAAGTGAAGACTCATTACCTGCATCGGGTGGCAAGTAGAAATTAAAGATGGCAATGATGGTGATGAGGATACAGGGCAGGACGATGTTAACAACATAAAACATGGGCTTCCTCTCAATAATCAGGTAGAAGGTGATGTCCTCATACAGGTCCTCTCGCACATTCTTCCTAGAAACCTTGTGACGAATGTACCATTCTCCACTCTCTGAAATGACAGGATACCTATGATTTTTTTTTCCCCGATGGATACATCATAGTGTTTAAACAAAGATATTGTGCATTCAACCAGTCTAGCTCAGTGGGAGATTTTAATTATATATATATTTTTTTACTTTTTAGAGAATCAATTTTGTTTTATTTAACTTCAAATTGTCTTATAAAGTTTTTTGTTTTACTCAACATCAAATAAAATGTCATTCATTGTAATAATAGTTTATTTACCCAAAATTGAACATTTCTAAATGTCAGAAAGAAGTGACAATCAGCATTTGATGGAAAACATCAGTGGAACATGCAAATCTTTCAAGAAGTGCGAGCAGAGATGATTCTAAAAGGATATGACAAACCATGGACTATTTTGCATAATAAATAGAAGAGCCTTGCAAAAATACATGGCTGAAAAAAGAAAACTCGGACATGGTGGAACAGGTGGCAAGAACACATTTGATTACTTTAATGACATGGATATGATTCTTGGACAAAAGCCAATTGTCACGTCTCTTTCTTCCCTAAACTCCGGTATGATTAATAACTTCAGCTTGTTGGTATGAATTCAGAAGCAAGTAAGTTATTATATACGAAAAAAGGCCTTCTCCTAACGCAGCAACTTTTCTTTTGATATTTGGCACCAGTTTATCAGGAAGTGACGATTTTGTTCTCTTAGACATTGGAAGGAAATGGTGCTTTATTTGCAAATGTTTTATTCGATATTCCAGTTTTGCACATAAATTTAATTCGCATCTTTGGATGAAAACATGGCTAATGGAACATTTGTATACTCATATTTCACGTTTCCCCCACAAAGTTGTTTTAAGACATTTTACTTTACTATAATATACTTTTGTGAATTTAATTTGGGCACCAAAATGACAACAATACAATTTGTTTGAAAAAAGTAAAACAATATATATTTCAACAAATTTTAAAAAGGTAAAAATCTCCAAATCACACAGTAAAAGGAGAAATAATGAATAAATTGGGTTTTAAATAGTTTAAGATTGGCAAGAGAGTGTTATAGTGCTGTTACCGCTAAAGCCTGTATCCAAGATTATCTCTTTTATTTCCTTTCCCCTTTTATCCAGAGCATGTTGAAGATCCACTTCTGAAGAATCATATGTATATGAGCGGAAAACCATGGTACAATTTTGCCAGTCAAAAGGAAAGTATGTCACCTGCAGATGAAGAAAAAGACAACAAAAAAAAGAGTTTTTGCATGTAAGTGTGTGTACCGGCTTTCCTTTCAGATCTTTCTTTAATCATCTCTGCTTTTCTCACACACAAAGACAAGACAGAACATCAAACGCAGGCAAACTAGAGCAAGGCCAAACAAAAGCAGCAGTACAAATGAGAAGAGAAGAAAAGTTCACAAAACAACTACAAACAAATCAGAAAAGGAAAAGGAGATTTTTTTTTAAAGCAGGAACTTCTCCCAGGCAATGTACAGCTGTAATATATTCATAGCGCAGTTGTGCTGAGTATAAACACTTGTGATTTAACGCTCCATTACACTTATTATGATTTTACACTTCATTACAGTATTTAAAGGTCTCATCCATAACTAATGCTTATTCCTACAGTATTTACCATAAGGTGCTGAACGTTCATCAACAAGAACAATGAGTGCTCAAAAGAAAGCATTAATACACATCTAGAATTTTTATGGCATGTTGTTAATGTTTCACAGCGCTAATTCACACAATTAGAACATTATGCAGCACCTGACTTTTATTACTTCATCGTGATTTACACATTTCCTACAAAAGCAGTAAAAAATTGCTGTTGTGTCGCAAATTTTACCTTCACTCCGCAGGAACTCTTGTAAAGAGCTGGTGGAGTCCATGTCACTCGGCCGTTACTGTAGGCCTGCACGTGGACCTGTAGCGCCACACTGAACACGCCATCATTACTGCACACACAAACAGGAATTGAAGTGAACATAAACTTGTAAACTGTTACTAAAACATAAAACACTCAGTAATGCTGAAAAACATAGACTAGGTATTATGTCTCCAAGTACAATTACATACCACTTAAAGTTGCCACATACTGCATTGATTCAAAAAGTAAACTGTTCTCTGATATCTACATAGTAGGTGTGTGTCTTAGGTTAGTTCAAAAATTCTCCAGAAATGGCTGTATATGCTCATTTATTACCCCTTGAAAAACCTAGAATCAGAAGGTCCATATTCCGGAACAGTCATGAATATTAATGAGCTCAGCTCTGACGTGCAGCTCTTAGTGCTTGCTCTCTCTCGCTTTCTTCTTCAGAATATCTTGTTTGGTGTCCAACATTTCATTCATTTTCTTTACAGGGGTCGCCACAGTGGAATGAACCACCAACTATTTTAACATGTTTTTTATGCAGTGGAGCCCCTTCCAGCCGCAACCCGGTAAACACCCATACACTCCCACATTTACACATGCACTCATACACTAAGGCCAATTTTGTTTAACCAATTCACCTATAGCGCATGTCTTTGGACTGTGGGGGAAACTGGAGCACCTGGAGGAAATCCACGCGAATACATGCAAACTCCACACAGACTCCAACTAGCCCAGCCAGAACCAGCGACCTTCTGCTGTCAGGCAACAGTGCTGTCCACTGAGCCACTATGCCACCCTGGTGTTCAACAGAAGAAAGAACCACTTGACTGAGTAAATGGTGAGGAAGTTTTCATTTTTGGTTGAACTGTTCCTTTAAGAAGTCTGTAAGGTGGCACATGCATTGAAGGCTTCTCTGTGTGTAGATACTGGCCTGCAGTCAAAAACCTTATTAAAATATTTCAGAGTAGACCCAAGGATGTAATGAATTAGAGAAAACCTGAAGTAAAAAATAAAATCAATAAATAAATAAAGGAACACTGATCATATGGCGGTGCAGTGGGTAACGCTGTCACCTCACAGCAAGAAGGTCCCTGGTTCGAGCCTCGGCTGGGTTAGTTGGCATTTCTGTGTGGAGTTTGCATGTTCTCCCCGTGTTCGCGTGGGTTTCCTCCGGGTGCTCCGGTTTCCCCCACAAGTCCAAAGACATGCGCTATAGGTGAATTTGGTAAGCTAAATTGTCCGTAGTGTATGTGTGTGAATGAGAGTGTATGGGTGTTTCCCAGTGATAGGTTGCAGCTGGAAGGGCATCCACTGCATAAAACATATGCTGGATAAGTTGGCTGTTCATTCCGCTGTGGCAACCCCTGACTAAATAATGGGACTAAGCCGAAAATGAATAATTGAATGAACACTAATTACAATAACACTTTCAGCTATTGGCATTAAAGGTGCTATATGTCAGTTTTTGACCCTTCTAAAGTATACAAATACCATAATATGTGTCGTGCTAAGTGAACATTCTTGTTTAAAACAATGCTAAAGTTATTCTCCTTTGAAAAAGTGCATTCCATGTCAGAATGTTTTGGTCTGAGTAACTCCGCACACTGCTAGTTTACCCAATTATATTCTGGCACCCCGGGTTGCCTTGCTAGAAAACACAGCGTATGTCATTCCACTCTTGAAGACTACCTCAGTATATGTGGGAGCTGCTAAAAATGCAACCTATGGAGAACAGAAGCAGCCTCCAAAATTAGATGCGGATTCAGAGTTGTAAAAGTAGATTTTTAATTTGAGAACAATACAAATATTACAAATTTAAACATTAGCTGACCAGGTTACAGTATAGGCTCGATGATCAGGCATGCCAGGCATGATCAGGCAACTTTATATGTGCGTCAAGTTGAATGCGAAGGGGCTAGGTGAAAAAAACCCCCTCTCCATTATTTTGAATTTGGACGGCAATAACTACAGTAGTTCAATCGTACATACAGCACCTGCTGCAAATTTCCTTATCTCTCCCTATTTAACTGGAAAGTTTGACATTTCAGTTTTCACTGACATTGCAAGATGGTGAACTATTTTAAAGTGTGAGAGACCAGTGATGTCCTGTGGCCGCAGATGAGCTGAAGCCAAAGCAAGAGACTGTACACTACTTATTAATATTTTCCATTTCCTACTCAGAATGCAATAGAATAACATAAAAATTTATAGTAAATAACTACTTACATTTCAGTCTGTTCCCACAAATCATATCGCTTGGTATACAGCATGCAAAGTGCACATTTTTATCCTTTTAAAGGTCCTGTGAAGTGCTTTGAAATTAGCATTTTTTTATTCGATGATTGACGTAATGTCAACTGAAAAATGAAGAGAGGGTGGGACAGAGTAACTCCTCCTCTTTTTAAAAAGCAGCCAATAGTGTTCTGTTTTATAACAGCTCCACAAGTGAGAGTGGTTGAGCTCAATGAAAGTGCATCAAATGAAAAGCACATGAGAAGCATCTTAAAGGGGGTGGGGCATGTCAGATACTAGAGAGCATTTGATTGGTCAAGATTTGATGAGAAACTGAAGTATGAGGTGACGTGAAAAAAAATGTTGATCCATTTAGGTGGAAGTGACAAACTACAAGCTTTACATGTTTATATCAGTTTTATAAACTTTTATTTTCTAAATGCAAATTGTCATTGTTTTGTACCACACTAGTTATAGATGTCTAACAAAATTGATACTAACATCTAATAAACTTTATTTTAATTTCATTGGACCTTTAATGACTGTTAAGCACTTGACAGTCATTGGCGGAATAAAGTTTTTGACATTGCACTGAAATCTTTCATTATTATCTTCTTTTCTTTTTTTACACAACACCAACCGTTCGGAAATATTTACATTTTAAGCCCTTAAACAATCTAGCCCTAGTGTAAAATCCTTACAGGACACAAAAACAGGCCTTTAAAACTTCCCATCTATTACGCTAATGGTGCTCTGGGACTTGAAGATGTCCCTCATTGAACAGTGTGTGGGAGTGAAGGCAGGAACAGTGAGGCTGCTGGCGGAGTGTGCTGTTGTTTAATTGGCTATAAAGCAGAGATAAATGAAGAAAGGAGGATATTTACGCCAGCAGTGATGGGGGTCTACCTGGGCATTGCAATGAGAGTATTGGAGAAAAAAACGACGGAGACAGAAAGTAATGTTTGTGCATGCATCTCCTGACAAGCTTCAAAACAGCTTTGATAATGTCTCTGCTATTTTTGCTGTTCTTGCAGAATCTTAGCAAAGACTCTCTAAGATAATGTGCCTGGCACTCGTAGGGTCTCTGAGATATTATGTGAAGCAAAACACACACACATACACACACACACTCTCAACTCACTTGTTGATGAGAACAATATCAGGAAGCCACACTTTTCCTGAAGAGATGCGCAATACATCAACTCCTCCATAATCTTTGGGATTCCAGGAGAGGCGATAATCATTCCACTCCTGCAAGAGCACAAAAGGTGTGCGTTTAAGTGAAGACAAACGAGGGTCATCGTGGAAATTATAAGTACAGACAGTTCATCATTTAATCAAATGATCCGGCTTGTGTCATTAACTCTACAAAATGTAATATCTCCGTACATTTGTCCATACACATTATTAGCGGCATTTGCATGATTTTTCATTTTGCATCCCAAGTTCTGCTATATTGATTCTAGCTCTTATTGTCAAAGAGGGTATTGTGCGGTAAAGCAGTAATTTCAGCCCAGTAAATGGTTATGATAGATGACAGAGAACTTTTCTTCGATGCAAAATAAAGCTTTATGAATCTGAAGAGAGCTCAAGATGTTATTTCTCAAAAAATGACACGCAAGAGGAAAAAAGAAAGAGTGTGGACTTACCAAGTTCATCATAACAATAGTGTCCATCTCCTCATCTTTCATGTTCTAGAGCAAAATATAGAACAAGAGTTTAGAGGATCAATATCACACATTCAAAAGATGATCATAACTGAAAGTGAACATAAAAAACATCAACAAAAATTCAGTCTTTAGTATCTTTTCTTTGTTGAACACAAAATAAGATATTATGAAGTATGTTGGAAACAGGCAGTCATTGGTTGCTTGCAATTTAGACAAAGTAGATTTTGGGGGGGTTACTTTTAATTCTGCCAGTGGGAATTGTTTCAAAGACATATAAAGTGCTGCTCTGTCTGCCCTCTTTTTCAGTAGAACTTGTTTAAGAGGTGCTTTCTCATTCATTTTTCTCAAAGGGATATATAAAAAAGTCTTTGATAAAGTGTTACATGCCATGAACCAAACCAATCTGTGAGATGAAGCACAACACTCTAAACTTTTAGATTTTGAAGTACATGAAAGTCAGACAAAAAGGCAGAAGACTTTGAACTTAAAGGCTTTAATGAGGGAAAGAATTACAACTTCTGTTTCTGAGAAATTGTGCATGGCAGAGTCAAATTACAAAATAATGGATTCATATCATCATTCATTCATTCATTCATTTTCTTTTCGGCTTAGTCCCTTTATTAATCTGGGGTCGCCACAGCGGAATGAACCGCCAACTTATCCAGCATATGTTTTACGCAGTGGATGCCCTTCCAGCCGCAACCCATCTCTGGGAAACATCCACACACACCCATTCACACACATACACTACGGACAATTTAGCCTACCCAATTCACCTGTACCGCATGTCTTTGGACTTGTGGGGAAAACCGGAGCACCCAGAGGAAACCCACGCAAACACAGAGAGAACATGCAAACTCCACACAGAAATTCCAACTGACCCAGCTGAGGCTCGAACCAGCAACCTTCTTGCTGTGAGGCGATCGTGCTACTCACTGCGCCACCGTGCAGCCCGGATTCATATCAATCTAGCTATTTAAAGTAAACATTTTTTTATTTATTTATCATTACATTTATGTTAATTTAATTGATAAAATACATTTCTCCCTATTGCATTGAACCTGAACTTTATTGTTCCTATAGATACAAACAATACAGTTCAAGTATAATGCAATATGGAGAAATGTATTATTATTTACATCAATAACAATAAATTTAGCTGGATTAAATGTTTTTTAGATTTCTCTTCTTCATCTTTATTTCTATAGCTCTTTTACAATGTAGATTGTGTCAGCTTAACATGGAATATTTGTGTAACGATCACCAGCAATCTAACCCTCATAGATCGCTGGAGAACATTCACAATCACACAGACTAAAATCCTGTCTCCATACGAACTACAAGTCCTGTCATGAACCACACACACACACACACACACACACACACACACACTTGCTCCAAGTCTCCTTTGATTACACTCACACAACTGAAGCTGCTCATGTACTGATTACACTCACATATATACGACTCACTTTGACACTCTCATTGCTGAGTCTTGTTTTCATCCTGTGACATTACAAAGCGGTCCCTGGTATAGTTTCTACGTGTTCTGACCCTTGCTTTGTTTTATCGTTTACCCTGTCTGCCGCCTGTACCGACCATCTGCCTGTTACCTGACAATGCCTCCGGATTTCCTTGTTTGTAACCGAGTGAAATATCACTCGACTCCCTTGTGGTTAAAATTTGGCTGGTAATTCATTTTTTTTATAAATGGATACAGAACAAACCACTGTTGTCCAATGGCTTGCCTAATTAACTTGCTTAGTTAACCTAATTAACCTAGTTAAACCTTTAAAATGCACTTTAACTTGAATTCTAGTATCTTGAAATATAATTAGTAAAACATTATGTACTGTCATCATAGCAAAGAAGAAATGTTTTTATTACAAATTAGTAATTGAAACTATTGTTTAAAAATGTGTTAAAAATTTACGATATCACTTTATTTTGATGGTCCCTTTAACGCATTTTGTTGAATTTAAGTTACATTGCATCTACATGCCAACTAATTCTCATTAGATTATAAGTAGAGTGTTAGGTTGGGGTTAGGGTTAGTGTAAGTTGACATGTACTTGCAAAGTTGCTGATAGTCAGTTAAATGTCTGTTAAAGGAGCAGTATCAACAGATATTAAGCAGACAGTTTACTAATACTCAAATGAGAAGTAATTGGCATGTAGTTGCAATGCAACTTTTAGTTAACAAATGTGCAATAGAGACCATCAAAATAAAGTGTTACCAAATTTACATACAAATTTAGATATATTAAGTCAGCACAAATAATGGGACCCCTATCTGGAATGGGAAAAGAAGGTCATGGGAAGTGTCAGGCAGGTTCTGCATATTTTATTTGCTATTTCTGTTCAGAATCATGTAAAAAAACATTTGTGGAATGATTTTGAAAGTGTAAGTGCTGAAAAAGCAACAAACAATAACTATGTATAAAATTTTTTTAGAGCCACTTGTTTAGTAAACCAAGCTACAGTAGCATTCTCTTGTAATACATCCCCTAAAAGACTATTATTCCATAATAATAATGAAATTAATCTGAAAACTAAATAAATATATAATTACACATTTAAACAAGTAAATAAATACATTGAATGATGGCCTTAAAAAATGTGGTAAAAAAAATCTGGTGAATGTGCAGATTCCGTGTGGGCCTAGTGATGGGATACAACTAGCAGACAAGGGAAAGACCTGAGACTCAATGGTTAGAACAGAATCCAGTCCTGAAAGCTATTTAAAACTAGCGTAGGAATGTCAGCTGTCCCAGTCTCCATACAGAGTACAAACACTGGGGGATGGGTCACACAAACGCACACACACACACACACACACATGCACACTTTAGATTATTAATATGCCTGCAATGATTTTTAATGTGTGAATGCTTCAAGGCTAAATACAGTTTCTGAATACATTTGGAGGGGTACATAAATGTTGTCTCAATATCTGTCTAGCTTTTGGCAACATGGTTTTCTGGAGCAAAATTCATGTGAAATTATAGTTAATAAAGCTTGCAGACACAGTCATGTTCATTTCTGCTTTGAATAAAGAAAAGAAGATATTGATAAGGAAAAGTAAAAAAAGAGAAAAACTCAGAGACATCTATGAAAATGCACTGTTACCCGAGACCTGCTCATTAAATCCTTGTGTTAGGAAGTGATGGATACCATTGCCTGATTCACATACCAAATTCACACAGTGAACAGCTGAACCAACCATCAGACTAGCCTTTATTACGTGCCTACATAGAAATGGAGCTGTTTTCCTTCGGCAAAAACATTCTACCTTGAATTTTCTGTATTTTATAGATGTGTCATACTATTTGTTATTTTTATGAACTATTATTTTCTGTTATTATTGGAGTCATGTTATTTATGATTTCAGTTTTATTATATTTTTGTGTCATTCAATTTTATTGAAAGACCTTTCACACACAAACTGCAGTTCAAAATGATTTACAATAAAACACAAATACATCAACTACAAAAGGCTCCATGTTTTGTAATAAATTATCATGATTTTTTTACAATATATGCTGTTTTAAAGAGGCAGTTCACCCCAAAATTTTAATTCGGTCATCATTAAATCACCCTTGACACGTTTTAACTTTATTTCCTTTGTTGAACCCAAAAGAAGATATCGTGAAGAAAGTAAGCTGGAAACTTGCAACCATTGACTTCCATTGTATTTGTTTTTTTCAACTATGCATGTCAGTGGTTACGGGTTTCCAACATTCTTCAAAATACCTTCATTTGTATTCAACAGAAACTCAAAGAGTTTGGACCCACTTGAGAGCGAGTAAATTGTACATTTTGGGTGAACTATCCCTTTAAAGTATTTGTACTGATGTTATATACATAAACGTGTGTGTTTGTATATATTCATACCAGGCTGACGAACGATGAAAGTATCATGCCTATCCTCACAACAACCCTTTCCTCGGGGCTCCTTGCAGGCCGAACTTTACTGTTGTATGTTGAAAACAGTTTCTTCATCAGCTTATCTTCCATTTCGGATGCACCTATAGGAAACACATTGCTCTTATTTGTTTTATAAAGTAGACAAAGAACCCAAACACAACTCTAATTTCAATACTCTCAACATTAAATGCCTTGCAGTCTAAAACCTGGTTGGTCACACTTTATATTAAATGCAATGTACTTACTGTGTTGATAATGTATTGCAGAACACATATGGACATGTGGGTTAGGGACAGGTTTGGAGGTATGGGCAGGTTTTAGGATGGGTTAAGGTATAAGGGATGGTCAACAGTGTGATTAAAGATGTATTTACAAGCATGCATTTAATCAATTATAACTATAATGTACAAACATGTATTTACAAAATAAGTACATTGTAATGAATGAATAATTTCATTGTAAGTAAGTATTAGTTAAGGCCACTTAATATAAAGTGGGACCACTTTGTCTTGTGCACAGTGAAGTTTACGCTCTAATTTTTGTACACAGCCCAGTGTTCTGATGGATGGATGGATGGATTGATGGCTAGAGCTGCAGATTTGAACTTTGAACATAAAGGCGCACAGATAAGAGACTCAGCCTTGGGTGTTCTTGGACCTGCATCATGCACAGTTTCGAGGGTGATTGTTTACTCCACCTGCCCGCCTGTCGCTGATGCTTTTATGCATCGCGTCTGCCGTTTTTTTCTCCACAGCTTTCGAAGGTTAGGCACATTTATATGCGGGCCTTCTAGGGGCGCCACATTCATCAAGTCTCGCCAGCTCGAGCCCTCCAGAATACGAACTGACAGTTACAAACGACACGCGTCACCCCACGCGCCACCTTCATTACCAGCTGCCACCACCAACGGCTGCTGCTTTGAGTGTATGCACACATTCACAGCGGTTTTACTGTGGTTTTTGACCAACACTTCTTGTGGGTAATAACTTCAAGTGGCTCTTATTGAGAAAAAGAAACCCCAATGCTTTAAAAGGCAGCATCATTGGAGACTATAAGGGAAATAAGAAATCTTTATTATTCCTGCATGAGCTTTTAACTTGCAAAATAAATGAGGCCTTACAGAGAAAATGCCATCTGGTGCTCAGCAGTCCCATTGAAAGCTTCCCTAAAATAATTACCGCAATTAACCTCTCTGAAACACCTTTAAATCAACTTTAATATAAACAGTTACTGATGATAGTCTGACTCGAGGTTAATTTGCAGATTTCCCAGGGGTATTTATAAAACAATGTTTTACTTTGGTACCATTTTCACTCAAGTGGTAAATTTGGATTCATTTGAATACCTGCTTTCTTGATTTGTTTAGTCCAGACCAAAAATTATACATTGTCATTTGGTAAACAAACCTAAAGGTACCAAAAAAATAGGTGAAACGATTATGTTTATGTGCATATAATGTCATTTTTTGCTGTTTTTAAATTGTGTAAAGGAGTCAAAACACTACCAATAATTACTCTGTCACACACAAACTCTAAAAGATTTGCTGCAAGGAGATGCTTTTCTGACTGCTGTATTACAAAAGACAAAAATGGTCTGTTTCCATAAATTCATATTACCTTTAAAGTTGATCAAATATTTTCAAGAACAGTAGAAGAACATGTAGACTGCAGAATTCATTTAAAGGTTTAGTTCACCCTGTTATGGAAATTAATTTTTATACCTTTATATGCATTTTCTAATCTGTTCTTCTTTCCTTTTTCTATGTCTACATTACACAGTTAAGCTATGCGTGATCACTTTGGCACCTTTTTATCATAAGACAAGATTGTATTCCATGTATGGTGACCTATGACCTGTACAGCCGTGTGGGATATGGGATAGAAATATAGACAACAAAAAGAGAATCATGAGTGTTAAGATAACTGTGACGTGATTCATTTGCTATGTCACCTATGGCCTTGTGGGCTTTAGAGGGAAGAAACGAGATAAAAAGGGAACACACTCTTCTTTGAGTGTCGCACTCTGCAGGAACCTGTGTTACTGTATGACTGTCTGACCTTCTTTGCAAAGAATAAAACTTTAAAAGACATCTTGGGTAAGACTTTGTCTTCTTTACCATGGAGAGAGCCTCCTTAAAGAAAATAGCCACAACAACCCAAAAATCTAAACGATGTTATTAATTAGTCACACACATCCAATCTCCTGAGATCAAATTCCAGAAACATACCAAAAAAACAAAACATCCTTGAAACAGACCACATAGCTTCAGTGGTTCAATCGAATCAAGCTACAAGGATATTTATTTGAGCGCACATAAAACAAAAATTATGACTTCATTGGACAATTTCTTCCCCTCAGTGTCAGTATAGGGCACACGTTCATGAGTGGCGTATGTGACTTTCTTTGTTTTTGGTATTTTTCTTGACTTTGAATGAGCCGGGACCTTTGCTGTCGATGAAGAATGAGGAAGCTCTCAGATTTAATCTAAAATATCTTAATCTATGTTCTGTTTTATATTTTGATCTACATTTATGATATATATTTATGTTCATTACCCCTAATGAAGATCTTAGGGGCTTTGGAACGGCATGAGGGTGAGTAATTAATAACATAATTTTCATTTTTGGGGTGAACTATCCCTTTCAGAATATTTACTGTATCTTGTCAAAAGGTGATCCATTAGATTGTCGTGTGACTTTGTTCCAGTTGTTGAGATAGATTGTGAAAGATGTAATAATTGTACAAAAATGTAACTTACAGTTAACTGTAGCTGGCATACTGGCACATTTGTCACAGTATGGCTTTTATGATACTGCAGTTGACCTTTTAACACAGGGATAAGTTACAGTAGCTTAGCTACCTCTGTCATGTTACGATCTCTATTGATTATATTGTATATGGTATACTGTAAAACAATGTCTAAAATTCTAATCTGATTCAACAACTCCCCACCAATTTAATGAGATCAAACTAAAAAACACATAAGCACATCAAACTATGTGTACTAATTAAATATTTTTTAATGAAACTGTGAATCAAAATTAACAAATCATATTTAAATTACATTTTATCCCACATGATAAAATAATATAGTAATTTATAATAAATAGTAATACTATAAAGTGTATCATATTGTATATATGATAGTATTATTTGCAACACTTTGTTAATAAATTTATATATGTAGAAAACTGTACAGTAGTATTGTTGGGTAATTTGTTTAATTATGTATTACCACAGAAACTATAGAATTACCACAACAGATTCATTTAAGTACTTGTTTGGTATAGTATGGTTAAAAAACACTATGGTATTTACTACATATTGCTTATTTTTTATTTAGGATATTTTAACTGTGTTAAGAAATCAATTAGTTAAAGACCTTAATGAAAATCAACAATGGTGGCTATACTACAAATAAACCATAAACCAAAACAAGTTTTTTTTTGTTTGTTTGTTTTTTGTAGTTAAAACATGGTAACCACATATAACCCATGGTTTTGCTACACTAGCCAAACTATTGTATTTGTAGTAACTGTGGATATACAACTAGCTAATTAAAAACGGTGACTACATTTTAGCATTATTGAGAGAGAAAAAACAAGTGCTGGTAGTAGATGAAACATTTTAGTTAAAAAGTTGGACTCTGAAACGAGTGACAAGTTTTGTGAAACGTCTAAAGGATAATGTTTGAAAATATTAACATTTCTGATTACTTGTTTGGAAACTAATACTGCAACTCACCACTTAATGTTAACGTTACGCGTGTAAACTGTAGCAGGCGGTTTCATTTTGAACTAATAAAGATGACTACAAGGAAGTGAGGCTATATTGACCTTTTTCAAACTCCTTTGGTGTTTAGGACGTCAAAATAAGGATTTACTGTCAGATAGTCATATCAGAGCACGCATGACGTTCACAGGGCTTTCACACGTGCGCGTCACACATAAATTAATCTTCCACTTACCTGTCATTGCTCCCAGGCCAAAGAGGCAGCAGGTGATAATAAACCAGTCCTGGGCCTTCATGGCGATTCACCAAATGAAAATACTGTAATTTCTTTATAGATTGTTTACTTGAGGGTCCATTCCTGTTTTTTCCAGCACACACAGTTGGCGTTAAGTCAGACCGCTGTCAACGCTCGGGTTACAAGCGCACTGCTGTGCGCGTGCACGCATGAGATTTGGTTCACGCGCACGCACCAAATAAAGTTTTCACTAAACCACTCGATTAAAATATCTCATTTATGTTTAAGAACAAAGTGAAGAGAACAAAGCAATGGCGATAGAGCCTCATATAACTCTTTACGTACCGTAAATAAATAAATTAATCATAGATATAGTACATTGTCTTTTTTTAATTAGCAATTTATTCATTTTATTAATATTTCATGTTTGTATATAGCCAAACGGTGTAAATTAAACATCATAGATGCATTATTTGCTTTCAAATGAGTTATAAAAAATGTATATTACCTTAATGCCTATCACGTACAGATTTGTTTAACATCTATTTTTTCAGGTTCTCTAACAATATATGAAATCCAGTCGAATAAAGCATATTAAGCATACTATAGCATACTTGATATAGCATACTAAACAGTCTGTAAAAGTACCATAATGTTAGCCCCTTAAAATGCACATGCTGCTCTGTTTTGCAGTGCAAAGATGACATAAAGTAACAAAGGGCTTACATTCACTGAAGAGAACTGGTTTTCGCACATACTAAAAGAGAACATGCATTTACATGCATGTACATTTAAATGTAATTTTGATCCCATATGATTTTCTGTAAGCACCCACTGTCTGACACATTAAAAATTATGAACATTTTAAACTACTTTCTACAGTTCAACACAGATTCAGTCTACCTCAAATGTGCTTTTTAAAGGAGGCAAAGTATTCGGATGTGTTTGAATGCACGCCAGCATATTTATACTGTTCTGTGGTACTTTTGGCTCAAGAGGAGTAGTATTAATGTGCTGTACTTTTTGTGTAATTTATCAGAGCTGTTAGAATGAATTATGCAGTTTTGTCTCACCAATTAGATTAAAGGATGAGATTTATTCTGCTGCTCTAGAGTGTTGACACTTTGATGGGCCTTTTTTTAAATCGGAGGTCAGAGGATTGCTTAAGTTTTCCTCCACAGTTAGCAGGATAAAAGATAGAAATGGCTCTTTAGCAAAGCTTGCTTTTGCGTAGGAACAAAGCGAAAGACACTTGAAACACACACCACCTGTCTTCCTTTCTTCTTTACTTGACCACTCCTGTTGAGCCGTGCTGTACTTAAGTAATGGCGCCAGCCCACCACATTCAGTGTTTGGTCTTCAGCCAATTTAATCATTATAGAAGTCAACTTAACAGCCCATAACTAATGCTGACTTGCCTGTAAAATCTCAGATTGAATGGCAAACTCTGGCACTTACCTGAGGGCCAATTAAAATGCTTTACTATAAATAAGGACATTGAATGGCTGTTATCACAAAGTATGTTTACACGTGTAACTAAGGCCAGCTGGTATTAGCTGTTTGAGGTAGATTTAGTACCCTGGGCCCTGAAAGAACTCTTGTAAATTATAAGATGTAAGCATGCACCTCCCATGCTAGAAACCTAGGTTGCATCCGAAAATTAGGAAGCTGACTTGTTGCCTCACTGTCCTATCAGGCAATGCTTTGCAGGCAGTGTTTGTGCATGAAGGCACTTTACAAAAAATATTTCAGACAGACATCTGAGGCAAAAAAAAATATTGAATTATGTACAACAAAATAGAGAGAGCTTTGTGATAACCAGGGGAATATTTGTTTCTCTCTCTGGAATGCATCTTTTGCAGCATTTTACAGCTTTCAGACACAGCCTTACATTCAAATCCCACTTTAAGCAGTGCAAGAACCCAAAGAGATTTCTGGTGCCATGACCCAGATGAAAGTAAAGTATAAGGGAGTCCATTGGCCTCAGGGGGCACACTAGTGACTTGTGTTAAAGGCTGCATTGTTTAGCATCTTTGTTAGTATGCCTGCCTCCCATGCTGGAAACAGAGGCTCGAATCTCATTTGGAGCAATGCCAATAGGTTCATAGGGGTTACACATGCAGTAATATTTGTGAATCAGAAAGGTTTTAATTGAAATTTATTCAAAAACAGAGGCATGGGAGGTGTGCATGCTAACAAGGTTGCTAAACCCCGCAGCCTTTAGCATCCTTGCTAGATCCTCTCAATAAATGTTATTTGGATCCCTTTTCTGAGTAAGGCAAATAGTACCAGAGGGATGACATTGGTGCCATCACCCAAATGGGAGTGAGGTTTAGTGGTGTAAGTGTTAAGGATGTCTGCCACTAAGAACTCTGCATGTAACCCTTACTTTCTGACCTCAAAAGAGGCACTAGCAACTGATGCTAATGTCTGCAGTCATTTAGCATGCATATTAACATGCCTGTTTGCCTGTTGGCAAAGAGCAGCTTATAACCTGCAACCTTGAACCAAAAAGATTACTTTTTGGCCTCCTTTTAGCATTGTTCTGGTTGATTGCTGGAAGGAAGCATTTGGACCACTCTTAGGCCATAATTCCACGTGGCATATAGGCCGAAATCACTGCAAAAACTCAACCAGATCTGGCAATTTGCTATTTAGGTGTGGGAGTAGTTAAGCTTGGCCTCAGGAGGGACACTAGTGAGTAGCACTAGAGGCTGCAATCTTTAACATATGTGTTAGGTCCCGTATCCTATGCTAGCAAGGTTCAAATGCTACTTAGAGCTGTGTGGGAGGATTCACAAGGGTTACACATGTACACATTTTTGGGAATCAGAATAGATTCAATTCAAGTATGCCAGTATGAGAGGTGAACATGCTAATAAGGGTGCTAATCACTGCCACCCTAGAATTGCAGAAATGAACCCGTGACCAGTGAAGTTTATATTATGAGTCAAGCGAATCAACATCCCTTTCCTGGCCAAAAGAGATGCACTAGTGGCTGATGTTACAGACTGCGGTCTTTTAAAATCCTTGTTAGTGTACTTGCCTTCTATGCCGTAAATGTTTGAATCATGCTTGGAGAGGAGTAAGTAGAACTGGAGAACTGGGTTACATTTGTGCTGTGACCCAGATGGGAGTGAGTTTCAGGGGGGTGAGTATAACAGAAGCCAGCTGTAAGACCTGTGTGAGTCGGCCTTACTCTCCTGCCCTCAAGAGACACCTTGGCAACTGTTGTTAGAAATGATGCTCTTTAGCATCCTTGTTAATACACCCACATCCCATGGGGATCACATGTCACTTTAAATTGTGCAAGTAAAATTGTAGAGGTATCAAATCCCAAATATGGAAAATCCTATTACCCTAATACCCTTAATATCCTAGTTAGTTTCCCAAACTCCCCTGCTGGAAATGAGAGTTTGAATACTGCTTGGAGTGGAATGCTTCAAACCAGAGGTTACACTGTACAATGGTGAGATTAAAGGCCAGGACACACCAAGCCAAAGGCTGGCCATTGGGATTCGTTGGGCTGCTGGTCAGCGTCGGTCTGGCTAGATGGTTTGTTGTATTCCACACGTCACCTCTTGTCCGGTTAATGTCAGAGCCCATTTGCCTGATTCAGCATGTAGAATCAATGTCAGGTGTCTGCTGAAGAGAGCACTCTGATTGGTTATTCACCAAAGAATCAGAGTGCGAGAACAAAAACTGAAGTGATGTAGCAAGTAAACAATTCAAGTCGAGAAGGAACACAAAGTGGCCAGCTGTAATTTTGCTACATTTCTCAAATATTTACAAAGGATATGGATTATTAGATTATCAGACATATTTGCACAAGTGAATCCCTTTGTGGTGAATGTTAAGTACTGTAATAATGGTACTAAATGCTGCTTTGTTTACTATTTGTACATGCATGTCAGAAGTTTGGTTACCTTTTTGTTGAAAGAGGAAACAGATTACGTCCACCCGTGGGTGTGAAAAGACAAATCCTCTCATGCAGGCGAATCAGTCGACTTCTGTCTGTCTGGTGTGTTCACTTGCATCTTTTTGGTCCAGATGGGTCTAGATGCAAGCCAACCTGAGGTGACAACACAGTTGGGTTTCGTTGGTGCTAGTTCTTTGGCGTCGACTTGGTGTGTCCCGGCCTTAAGGGGGGTGATTGAGTCAGATTGATGTACACAGAGGCTTTTCAGTCTAATCCGATTACTCGGATAACAACTTATTTGGGTGCAAGTAAACTTAGGTAGACAATAAGACAATTGACACTTTGGTTTTACAATCATACAAATATATTAGTTTTATTCAATAATGTTCAATAATATGTCTCCCATAGACTTATAGAAATAGATATAGATTCTATTGCAAATGCAGGGCTGAGTGTATGCAGAATACAGTAATAAGAGTAACAGTGACTGAATAAATACTAAACAGGAATCATCCTCCTCAACTTTTTTTTTTCATTTTAGTTTTTAATGTGTCCAGTAAATATTGGTTCATGCATGACTGTATTGTGTTGTTCTTCCAATATTGCGGAACACCACTGTCCAAGTGGTCCATTTGTTTGTCTTTTCATCCTGCGAAATGGGGAAGCCAAAGTTCAAGCGGTTCTGTGGAGTCTGTCCCGGTGTTTATTGGTTTTCTGTAGTTATAAAAATTAAAAACTGTCATCGTGGCTTTGACTGGAAGACCTTTGCTTTGTCTCGGTTTGGAAGACGAGAGGAAATAATATGGTTTATTTTCCTTTCTTTTGGAAGACTTCATTACAATAATTTGGATAATCCATGCAGAACATACAAAAATTATGGGATTCCTTTGATATAAAGCAGACTCTCGATGTCCAGAAGCACATTGCCCACTTGTGTTAATATAAGAGGTGGGCATTTTAGTATGCACACACTTTATTGTGTACATTTTTCTGTTACAGTGACTAGCAGTCAGTTTTGCCGCAGTAGATCCCAACCAGTGTCCATTGAGGATAAAAGATCATGACCTCTGTCGTCTTTCAGAGCGAGGATCAATGTTCACGACACAGGCTGAGCATTCTGGACTATTGCCACTGGTCACCAGTTGTCTTTTTGATCTTCCCAAAGTGAGCTAAACACTGTGACTTTTTGCCTCACAATGTTGAATGGCAACTTGCATCCACACTATTTCAGTGAACACAAATAAATCAACTACAACAACAGGCCGTTTGTTTTCAGGGACACAAAAACTAAAGACACAAACAGACAATTTTGACAGTAAAAACAGACACTGGTTTATGATTCATGTTTAAAAGTGATGACCACAAACATCTGAAGAGATGGAACAAAGAGGGACTTGAGTCTTTTGTATTTAACAAAAAATAAAAATTATTTCTATAAATGTTCATATGTAATAATATGCAAAAATATTAGCCCTCCTGTAAACTGCTGTTTGACAGAGAGATCATTTCCAACACATTTTTAAGCAAAATAGTTTTAATAACTACTTTCTAATAACTAATTTCTTTAGTCTTTGCCATGATCAGAGTTCATACTAATTTACTAGTTATTATTTTGCAAGATACTAGTTTTCAGCTTAAAGTGCAATTTAAAGGCTTAACTACTGTAGGTTAATTATGTTGTAATTAGGCAAGTCATTGGACAACAGTGTTGTTTTCTGTAGCTAATTATTATCCAAGTAGGCTAATAATATTGACCTTAAAAATATTTGTGAAAATTAAAAAAACTGCTTTTATTCCAATATATATATTTGCAGAAGAAGAAACACTGTGAAAATGTCCTTTCTCTGTTAAACATAATTTTGGAAATTTTGAAAAATAATGACAATTTCACAGGAGGGCTAATGATTTTAGATGTTTTTGAGTATATTGTATTTATTTTTTTCAAATTTTAAACAAAAATATTGTCATTTACAGAATTCTATCGGTATTTATCATTAATTTAATTATTATTATAATTATTATAATTATTTTTATTACTAATTAAATGTTCAGTCAGTAATTAGATGTTCATCCAAAACGTTTGTTACTCTGACATGTATCTCAGTCATTTTCAGAAAAAGCTAAAAAAAATGAAAACCGAAAGAAATCTTATCAGACCATTATAGAATAAAACAAATATTAGCGTTACCTAATACCAGACCTTATAAATCCAGAGAATTGTACTCAAATATTTAATATTCCCTACAAAACCATAAGTAATAATATAACTTTCATTTTAAGGGCTGGCAATGAAACAAAACAAACTGTGACTGCATTTTTGATCCTCTCACATTAAAACTGACCCAGGGGAGACACATTCCACATTCACAAACATCCAAACGCCATCCCTATACTGTATATCCACAGAAACAGCGGTTAAACGCTAAACTAAAGGTTACCTCCTAGGGAGCACGGGAGAACACTGTGATTATCCTAAAGCTGGGCTGGGGCTGAGCAACTTGGCTTTTTAAAGGTCACCCTCGCAACACACATCTGCTGAGAGACTAACACCCCACTGCTGTGTATGCAATGCAGATGTGGCGCGAGTCTGTGCGTTTAAAATGCAGCAGCCACACACACACACACACACACACACACACACACACACACACACACAC
>CAIGQW010053631.1:18310925-18313425 GCA_903798125.1 Danio choprae
GCTGCGTAAAACATATGCTGGATAAGTTGGCGGTTCATTCCGCTGTGGCGACCCCAGATTAATAAAGGGACTAAGCCAAAAAGAAAATGAATGAATGAAAATTATTTATACTTTTAGTAAATGAGGATGTAATAAACTGGTTGAAAGGGAAATAAATAATCTCATTTCTTAAGTTAATAGTTTAAGTTCATGTTTATTTATGAAGCACATTTATGAAGCAACAAAGGTTGTTCCAAAGTGCTGCACAAAATAGTAATTGAACAATATCTAACACAACAATAACAACAACATCAAACTCATTCAATCCTTCATTTTCCTTCGGCTTAGTCCCTTTATTCATCAGGGGTCGCCACAGCAGAATGAACCGCCAATTTATCCAGCAACTTGTCCAACTTAACCGCCAACTTATCCAGCTGCAACCCAGTAATGGGAAACATCCATACACACTCATTCACACTCATCAACAACACGATCAATTTAGTTTATTCAATTCACCTATACCGCATGTCTTTGGACTGTGGGGGAAACCGGAGCACCAGGAGGAAAACTCATATAAAACTCATATGGTACAAATAAAGCATGCAAAATAAACCAGAAATCAATGTAATCCATTATTCTCATGCCACACCAAGGGCTAAACAGAAAAAAGGAGTCATAAAAGATATTTCTATTTAAAATAAATGCTGGCATTTTAAACTTCCTTGCACATCAAACCAGCACATTACAATTATTTCTGAAGGATCACATGAAACCAAAGACTGAAAATTCAGCTTTGCACTCCATAAACAAACTACATTTTAAAATATAATAAAAGTTAAAACTATTTCACAGTATTATTGCTTTTACTGTGTTTTTAATAATAACAATAATAATAATAATAATAATAATAATAATAATAATAATAATAATAATAATAATAATAATACATTTTATTTAAAGGCACCTTTCTGGCAACTCAAGGACACCGTACAATAAATCAAGAGCAATAAAACAACAATCATAAAACTCAAAAAGCTCACAATTTTTTTTACCAGGTGTAACTTTTGTAGTTTGAATAAAATTATAATTTAATATTTTCATTTTAATTTTCTTTAATATTTTGGAAAAATCTGATGTGTCAAAATATATAGCATCAACAGTTATTTTAGCTTTTACTCTTAATAAAAATTGATCTTAACACGCAACAAATAATTCATTATCATAAACAGACATACCCTCTATGAGCTTGGGCAGGAAGTGAGCTGCTCCTTTAGTCTTTTTGACCCGGTTTCCCTTCATAACCTGTCCGTCCCGGTTTATACCGATGTACCAGGCCCGTCCTGACTGCGTTTGACGGTACAAGATCGAGGAGTACGTCACGTAATAGTTCTCGAACACACACTCCTTAAACTTACACTCCGGCGTGAAATGCTCCTGTAACAGAGACACAAACACACAGACAGTAAGTTAATCAGGATAACAGACTGTAACTGTTGGCGGTTACTGTATATTTATATATAGCCTTTATACTGAGATCAACTGGGAAGGGAAGAAAATGGGCCTCCCATTTCATAGTAACAGAGCTGTAAAAGCATACTAATAAACAAAAAGTAATTGAGGAAAGTGAAAACCCCTATACACTTTATCAGTCCCTTCAGGATTTTGGGATTGCAGAATTTAAGACAAAAGCAAACAAGTACTGCAAAATTCAGAGGAGCTTGCAATTTTGTTTTGGAGATTTTACTCTTTTTCTGGAGATTTTACTTTTGCCAAATGTATCATTCAACATCATTGTAATGTGTATTCAGCCAAAAACCTCTTGACTACATTCGATCACCTTTTGATCTGGACTTCAACATCCCAGAAAAGTTTGTTCTCGTTCCTTATTATCAAATGACTCCCTGTGAGAATAGTGAAGAAAAAACAGCACATTTTTAGAGCCTTTAAATATAAATAAATAAATTAACGTATTAATTATTTATCTTTACATAATAGCATAACAGAGTACTAATGGTGGGTTAACTGTAAATGGGGAGCACAGCATCACTCTCTCTAGTTTACTCATGGAATTTTTTTCACCCGAATATCCTGCTGGAGTTGAATTATATGAAGTCGCAACTGAGGTGAATTTCGTGTCAAACACGATCTGCATTCTTGGTCATTCGCATCACCCGGCAGAAATTTGTCTATATTGATGCATTTTCATTGAATCTGTATGTAATCTACTCCCGCAGATACTTAATTTAACTTTTGGTCTTAATCAATGGTCTCTTAGAATACCTGATTCTGATTGGCTGGAAAATGCGCAGTAAAAGTTTCAAGTTCAAGTTTTGATCACAGTTGGAAATCAACACGCTTCCCTCAAACATTAATAATAACTCAGTGACAGTTGCCGCTGAACTGATCCTTCAGTCCTCCATGTAATCTCCAGGATACTGACGTCTACTTCACAAGGGAGCCGATGGGATAATCGTAAATATGCTCAAAAATATTTGTGAAGAGGTAGCTAACACATGTTACT
>CAIGQW010053631.1:18318425-18321335 GCA_903798125.1 Danio choprae
TAAGATGCATGTACATTTTAAAATATGCATACAAACGTATGCGCATTACTAAGCAGAATAAACCTTTAATCTGATAAGAACAAATTTACCCCCAAAAATCCATCTTGTGCATCAAAAGTGATTTTGTTTAACAGATCATGTAAAGAGAGGATCCAAAGGTATCCTGGACCAGGCCGTATCCCGAGCTGATACCGTGGTGGCCATGGAGGAATGGAGTGCATGAGACTGATTCCTGAAAGGCTACAGTGACGAACAAGTCTACGCTTGATCCTGTGGGCCAGCCTAACCTCTCCCTGGTGCCCTACCCTCACCTGCAGCTTCCACGATGGATCTCCAGCTTCTCCAGCCCCGGCGCCTAGACTGCAGCTCCACACAGGAAGTTTGGCCAGAAGAAAATTACCGTGCCTAACATAGCCTGGTTTCTCTCGAGTTTTTTTTTCCTTTACTTCGTCAATTGGTGAAGTTTTTTCCTCGCCACTGTTGCCACTGGCCTGCTCGGATCAGGACTTGTGGAGCTGCACTTCGGTGGATTTGCTCTTCAGTATTGAACTTTTAGCAGTGAAACTTAAACCACACTGAACTGAACTAAACTCTGAAATCTGGACTTTACTAGAACTTGTTAAGCTGCTTTGACACAATATACATTGTAAAAAGCGCTATATAAATTAACTTGAATTGAATTGAATCATGTGAAAAAAATTACATAAATAAAAAATGGCAGAAAATGACAGGTATAATTGGGTGGACGAAAGAAGTTGGATCATTTTTAAATGTGATATATGAAAAAGAAGTGACAACCAATTCATTTGTCCTCAAAGTGGTTTGGTATTATTACCTCCCAGAACTTCTGAGGTGCAAGCCATTTATTATATAAAATAAAAGGCCCACAGTGGTTTCTACTGCAGCAAATTCCATTTTTCTTTTTGATATTTGGCAACAGTTTATCAGGAAATTATGATTTTTATTCTCTTTGACTCATTGGATGGAAACGGTGCTTCATTCACAAATGTTTTATACAATATTCCAATTTTGAGCATACGTTTAATTTTCGTCTTTGAAAGGAAACATAGCTAATGAAAGAGTGTTGCTAAAAACACTATTAGGACACATATATTTCACAAATAAGTGAAAATTAGTTGTTTTTGCGTTATTTCATGCAAATTTGTTCCTCCGGTTTGACAAGAAAATTTGAAGCTGCGTCACGGCCACGAGATCCTTGTGTAAAATCCAGCGTGGAGACTGGATGTCTGTACCGACCGGTACAACGTGACGTATTTGAGTTTTCATCATTAATTCATGAGAAAGACTTGGTTCAAACCAATCAGCGCACTCTATTATGAATGAGGCGCAACTTCATTAATATGCATGATAGCTTCGAAGAAGTTTTAACCTGTACAGTGTTCAGATGGCAGAGAGACGCCACGTTGTGTTGCCAACCATGAACAAGTGGAAGAAGAAGAATTATTTAGAGACATGGGTCATCAGTGTTGCGTTTATAAATGTGCCACAATGAAGGTTTTGTTTCCTTTTCCCAGGATGAGGGCACCGCTTGCGTGTGGGCCCACATTTGTGGATTACAGTGGTCTGCTAACATGTGACAAAAATATTTTTGTAAGGAACATTTTTTGCTTTAGAGCTTTTAGCATCTGGAAATGGTGAAATCCGGATTGCCACTTCTCTCCTTTTAAAAAAAACGCGGTTCCAGTTGGTGTTGATTGTCCTGTGTGATCAATGTTCTTTGTTTATGTTTATTCAGGTGGCAAAGTTAGTTAGTATCGCCAGCAGTACTCGTTCAGTTTTTAAAGACATACCTTAGTCAAAATGATTTAGTTACTAAGTTTACAGTATGTTAATATCACTACAATATTATGGACTGAAAGATCCGCTGTAAATGCTGCTCTCCGTATGTAAACTTAAAAACTATTACCTTTGTGTAGGATTTTCGCTGCATATGATTTTCACCACATTTTGTGACAGTATATTGTCACAAAATGTTATTGTTTGCAGTTGTATATTGTCACAAAATGTTATTGTTTGCAGTATATTGTCACAGTTATTGTTTGCACCTACCAAGTCTCTGCACCTACCGAAAAATGCGGAGGTTTTTTTTTTTCCCATTCGGCGTGCGGTATCATCAAATTCCATTTAAACAACACTCTTCCAGCAGCACTCTTCCAATATCTCGTTTGTCACGGGGGGCATGCATGAAATGTTTGTAAATGAAAGTGAAAGTGCCAAACTGCAGTTAAAGTCGACAAATTAAGAATGAAACACATTGAAACACATGAAACACATAAAGGGGGGGTTGTGACCCTTTAAAAACTGGGAGAGTACAAAACAACAAAATAAAATGAGCTCTTAATTTACTCACCCTCTGGCCATTACTCTTTTCTCAGTAGAACATTAAAGAGGATTTGTATTCGAGTCTGTGTTCCTTGATGATTTATAAAGTACAATCAATGGGCACTTTTAGTATAATAAAACATGTACAGGCAAAACTAAATTAATACATGTGGATCCTGACGATACATGGGTTTCATCAAGCAAAACGTTCTAAAAAGTGCTGGGTATTGCACTTCATGAATCGCCAAGGGCCGTATGGTTTTAGCTGAAAATCTTCTTTAATGTTCTGCTAAAGAAAAAAAAAGGTCACCTATGGTATATCTTGGATGGCCTGAGGATGATTAAATCTACAGCAGAATTTCATTTTTGGATGAACTATTCCCTTAAGAGAAGGAAGAGAGGGAGAGACAAGAAACAATAGAGTGAGAAGAGAAGAAAGGTAAAGGTAAGCTGAGACTGTGGCAATCATGTCAGAAGCATAAAATCCTCTTCATAGCCGCACACACACAGACACACACAGACACACAGACACACAGACACACACACACACACACACACACACACACA
>CAIGQW010053631.1:18370577-18381948 GCA_903798125.1 Danio choprae
ATTTAATAAATGCTGCCTTGATGAACAGGATAATTTTCTTTAAAAAAAAACAAAAAAAAAACCTGACCCGAAACCTTTGACTGGTAGTGTATGTTTTAATTTTTTATTTTCCCCTGTTAATGTATGCTTTTGTATTGCATTATGGGAGCTTGATCATTCTTTCAACAACTTTTAACCTTGAAAAGTTTGAAAAAGTGACTTTTATTAACATTTTTAATAGTTTTAAAGTGATATATTGTCTGGGTTGGTGTTGTATATTACGGTACAAAAACCTTGTAATAAACTGCCAGTACATTTTCTGTTGACTTACTTCTCTACATATTAGTTCTTATACATTATATTATTTCAAACTACTAAAATGTCAATAAACGTCACTTTGTTAAAGTGTAGAGTTGAATGTTTTACGTCAAAAATCAAGAAATCAAGGTCCTATAATGCAATCCACAACCGTAAATAAACAGAAAACACTTGTGAATCACTAAATACGGAAACTGTTAATTAATATATATTTTTACAGTGTAGACACCAAGGTTCTCAACTCATTCAAAGTGTTGAAAAGTACTAAAAACATCCTTAAAACAACCATATGCCTTCAATGGTTTAATATAATAATAATAATAATAATCTCTGGGAACCCATCTCTGGGAAACATCCATACACACCCATTCACACTCATACACTACGGACAATTTAGCTTACCCAATTCACCTATAGCGCATGTTTTTTTTGGACTTGTGGGGGAAACCGGAGCACCCGGAGGAAACCCACACCAACACGGGGAGAACATGCAAACTCCACACAGAAACGCCAACTGACCCAGCCGAGGCTCGAACCAGCGACCTTCTTGCTGTGAGGCGAACGTGCTACCCACTGCGCCACTGTGAGGCCCTAATAATAATAATAATAATAATAATAATTTGTTTGCACATAAAACAAAAATAACTTCTTCTCCTTAGTGTCAGTATATTGTGCACATCCATGAGAATGCTATGCATGTTGCGCTCGCTCACATTGCTGACATGCCTCAAATGCACTTGTGTTATCCAAACAGAGGAAGTTGCGCATCCAGACACATTTGAAAAATGGCAGAAAGCTTTGAAACAATACTGCTTATCAAAACACTTCATAACCCTCCCACGAGAAAAAAAGTAAGATAAACCCGAACACTGAAAAAAATTATTCATTGGATTTACCAATTTTAGTAAATGTTTAAGTTTAAGTGGTTGTAAACAATTTATATAAGCTGAATTTAAACATTCATTCATTCATTCATTTTCATTTCGGCTTAGTCCCTTTATTATTCTGGGGTCGCCACAGCGGAATGAACCGACAACTTATCCAGCATATGTTTTACACAGCGGATGCCCTTCCAGCTGCAACGCATCACTGGGAAACATCCACACACACTCATTCACACTCATACACTACGGACAATTTAGCTTACCCAATTCACCTATACCGCATGTCTTTGGACTTGTGGGGGAAACTGGAGCCCCCGGAGGAAACCCATGCCAACACGGGGAGAACATGCAAACTCCACACAGAAATACCAACTGACCCAGCCAAGGCTCGAACCAGCGACCTTGTTGCTGTGAGGCGAATGTGCTATCCACTGCGCCACCGTGAGGCCAACTTATTCGTCTGAAGAGGGATTTGAACCCACGCCTCCATCTGGAGACCAGAAATCTCATTACCTAAGAAAGTTGTAACTCCTTGAGCCATTCTGACTGAATTTAAACAAGGAAATTCAACTATATTTGCTTGTTTAAATTCAGCTTATATAAATTGTTTGCAACAGTTTGCAATGAATCATTTTTTTTTCAGTGAACAGATGTAAAAAAGGATGACATAAGATTTTTAAACTCCCAAAAAGCTCGACAAATCACGTTCCTGAATAGTGAGGAGTGCTATGCGTTAATTGGACTTTAACTGCTAACAAACGGCAACAGTAAAGCAAGCTGTAATTCTGTGGGAGAATGTACTCTTGCATATTCATCCATGCAGAAAGCATATGAAATTGAAGTGGTGTTAGCAGATGCTGTGCACACACACACACACACACACACACACACACACGCACACACACACACACACACACACACATGGGCTCCTGGATGTTTCATTCATTAATAGATCCATTAAGAGTCTTTTAATTACACTTTGTTCTCCCACAGAGACACTTTGGTCCCGACCGCACCGTGTCTCCTCTCCCTAACTTCGTGGTATACCGCCCATCACTTTTTCTGCTGACGAGGGAGTCCCTGAAAGCACACAGCGGCCCGATCGGTCCATCCGCAGAAGCATCACAGGGGGCCCCACAATGCAATTAGACCAAATCCCAACCTCTGCGAATCAGTCTGTGACAGGAGTCTGAATAAGTTTATGGCGTGCTGAGTCAGCACAAACAGAACTCAGGGGGTCCACTGTCACCCTCAGTCCGCCATCACACAAAATATGAAGATAGAAAAACAGATTAATGATCAGCGAGCATGGACAGATGAATTCTGTAAGAGGATCGAGTAAAATCTAGAGACAGAAAGAGAGATTTAAGTTAATGAAGCTACAATATATTGGTGAACACACAGGGACAGAAGAGAATCCATACTGTCTCAAATGCCTTAGCATTACATATTTTGATATTTATTCTTCTGTTAAGCTCCTATCACTTATTGTGATTTTTTGCTGTCTCACAAGCCAATTGACACCTATTTTTCCTTATTCATTCATTCATTTTCCCTCAGCTTAGTCCCTTTATTCATCAGGGGTCGCCACAGCGAACCACCAACTTATCCAGCATATGTTTTACACAGCGGATGCCCCTCCAGCTGCAACCCAGTACTGGGAAACACCCTAACACACATTCACACACTACGCCCATTTTAGTTTATTCAATTCAGCTATAGCACATGTCTTTGGACTATGTGGGAAACCGGAGCACCCGGAGGAAACTCACGCGAACGTGGAGAACATGCAAACTCCGACATTCGACATTGCTAATTACTGAGCCACCGTGTCGCCTATTTTTCTTATATTCTACTACTTACAAATTTCTCAAATTGTACCTTTATACTATATTATATTAATATTATATTATATTACTGTTTTTCTCAGTCGCTTTGGTACATTTCTCAGATCAGAATTGAAATCTGCAAAACAATAAGTGCACTTCTCAAAACAACGCGTAGAAATACCAAAACACCATGGATTACCTGCAAAAGCCAGTCTCTTGCTCAAAATCCTTAGTTCATCTCTTAAAACTAAACTTCTGTGTCAATGAATGTGTCAGTGCCATCAGAATGACAAGTCCTTGTGTCATTGTGTATAGATAAGACAGTCAAATTACTTAGTCATGTTGTCAATATAACTGTTCTGGAGAGGCGTTCTGATGTAAACTATGGCTTTTTTGTTTGCTTGTTTTTTGCTGTTTGTACTGTAATTTGTTGACAGATCCTGGCATTGTGACACAGAAAGGAAAAGACAGCACTGCACAGCACAAAGAAAAATAATACAAAAGTAGAAATGTGAACATAGGACAATCTCCTTTGAGATGCAGCTTCATTAGAAAAAGTCAAGATTCACCTGGGAGAAATTCACCAATTGTAGACAGATTAAGAAAAAAAAAGTCTAATGGAAATGTATAGAAACATGCATTATGACCAAATGTTATGACAACTTGTTCAGCCATTTTGCATGTCAAGACTTATGCCATGAACAAGATATTAAATGTTGTGGAGAGTGAGACTATTCAACAAAGCCCAAAATAATACATTTCAATCAACATGACATAAGCAATTGATAATGCAGGAAACATCAGAGAATTGCACATAACCGTTTGCATGGATGTACAAAAGCATTTGCAACTTGTTCAAAGGAATGAGAAACTGCTTTTTTGATGTGCACAAGTGACACAATGATCTGAAGATTGAACAGGTAGTTTTGAGAATTTCAATTCTGATCTGAGAAATGTACCAAAGTGACTGAGAAAAAATTTATATTATATTATTGTCACACCCCCTGCACGTTTCACTAGTCCCAATCACCATTCACACTCTCCATCCACTACACACCGCACTCAGTCACCTGATTACTGATCACACTCACCTGTGCACTAACAACACTCACCTGCTCCAGCCACCACACACACACTACATATACTCACCCATCCTGTTCACTCATCGGCTGGTATCATCTTCACATGGTCATACTCTCTGTGTGCTCTTCCTGATCTTCTGCCAAGTCATCCACGAACGCTCATCTCATCGAGACTAACAACTGTCATCTGTTTGCTCGTCTATAAGGGAAGTGACTATTCTCTTTGTTTCGCCTGCTAGCACTACGGTGCTAAGAACTGCCTTGTGTTTTAATAAACACCTTGTAAAACGTATCCTTCGTCTCTGCCTTCTGTGACTGTGACAGGATACCAGCCCCGCAAACACTCCCGGAATGATGGACGATCATGTTAACACTACCGGGATCGCTGCCGGATCAAACACTGAAGCAGCAGCCATCGAGTGCTCAAGTGAACCCTCTCTCCATGACGAATTCAGCCCTCTCTCGTCCCACCAGTTATGCTGGCGATCCCAGTACATGTGCCAGATTTGTGTTACAATGTTCACTATTTATAGAGACCAACTCGCGATCCTTCCCCAACGAAATCTCCAAGGTCGCCTTCATGATCTCTCTCCTCACGGGCCGAGCACTGCAGTGGGCGGACGCCCTATGGAACGCTCGAAACCCAGTTCTCCACTCCTTTCACTCGTTCACTCAACACTTTAAGGAAGTATTTGGTATCGCACTCACCTCACTATCCGTACACGCCGAACTTATCGCACTCAATCAAGGCAAGCTCACCATTCACGAGTACACCCTTCAGTTCCGCACTCTCGCCGCCAGTAGTGGGTGGAACCAGGTGGCGCTGTTAGCCGCATATCGCCAGGGACTAACACCCAACGTCCGCAAACAAATGGTCATCTACGAAGATAGCGTCGACCTAGAAGTGTTTATAAAGAAGGCTATCAGCGTCTCCCAACACCTCAACGCCTGTTCCACCCCTACAACTCATCACAGAGCACCCCTGCATCATCATCCTTCACTGCCACTCCCTATCATTGAGACTGCCAGTGTTCGTTACACGTCATCATCACCCTCAGACTCCGAAGAACCGATGATCACTGACGCATACCACCTCACCACGGCCGAACGTAACAGACGGATCCAACTACAGCTGTGCCTGTATTGTGGAGAAGCTTCACATCTCCTTTCTGGCTGTCCTGTTCGTCCGCCTCGTCCAATGGTGAGTGCCTTTTCAATCACTCCTTCAGTCTGCAACATCCCTCATATACAAGCCACACTAACCCTTAATTCTTGTACTTTCCCCGTCAATGTCCTGGTGGACTCCGGAGCTGCTGGAAACTTCATTTCATCCAATTTCATCGCCAAACATCGCATTCCCACTGTAGTAAATGAGACCCGGTATCAGATCTATACCATCCAGAACTCACCATTGGGCGATGGCCGTATCACCCGACGGACCCGCCAGGTCACCCTCGTTACTCCTCCCGACCACCGTGAGAAACTCCATCTTCTGGTGCTGCCCAGGGCTAATGTGGATGTAGTGTTGGGCCGACCCTGGTTAATCCAACATCAACCCATCATAAAGTGGAACACTGGAGAGATCCTCGGATGGAGCGATGAGTGCAAGGACCACGCTCTTCAACCACCGGTAACCCAACCATCCCTTCTCCTTCACTCTACGGTAATGGATCACCCTGCCATGGACCTCACTCAGCACATTCCGACCGCCTACCACTCCTTCCTGGATGTTTTCAGTAAGGAACGTGCCACACAACTCCCTCCTCACCGGCCCTGCGACTGTAGCATCAACCTGCTGCCCAATGCCAAGATCCCTCACGGTCGCATATATCCTCTTTCCCGTCCTGAACATGAGGCGATGGAGAGCTACATCCAGGAAGCCATCGACCAGGGTTTCATCCGACCATCCAGGTCACCCGCCGCATCGAGCTTCTTCTTCGTCACCAAGAAGGACGGAGGGCTCAGGCCATGTATCGATTACCGGGTGTTGAACGAGGCTACGGTAAAATTTGCTTACCCACTACCGCTTGTGCCAGCAGCTCTTGAGGAGCTTCGGGAGGCGCGAGTGTTTAGTAAGCTGGACCTCCGCAACGCTTACAACCTAATCCGTATTCGAGAGGGAGATGAGTGGAAAACCGCCTTCATAACCCCTACTGGCCACTATGAATACCTGGTGATGCTCTACGGGTTAGCTAACAGTCCTTCCGTATTCCAAAACTATATGAACTAAATCTTCAGAGACCTCCTACATCAATGTGTCATCGTGTATATCGACGATATCCTCATCTACTCCCGTAACCTTGAAGACCACCGTGCCCAGGTCTGCCAAGTATTGTGCCATCTCAGGGAACACCAACTCTACCTGAAGGCCGAGAAGTGCGAGTTCCACCAATCCACCATCTCCTTTCTCGGCTACATGATTTCCGCTGCGGGGGTTCAGATGGAAAACACCAAAGTGGACGCCGTAACCAACTGGAAGGAACCCCAAACCGTCAAGGAACTTCAACGGTTCCTAGGATTCGCCAACTTCTACCGGCGTTTTATAAAGAACTATAGTTTAATCTCTTCCCCATTGTCATCGCTCCTCAAGGGGGGTCGACGAACCATCGCCTGGAGCTCAGAGGCGGATCGCGCCTTCCGGCTCCTCAAAAGCAAATTTACCTCCGCACCTATCCTCAAACACCCCGATCCAACACGGCCCTTCGTGGTGGAAGTCAATGCGGCGGACATAGGAGTGGGAGCCGTAATCTCTCAGTGGTCTGATGAACCCAAAGCTCTCCATCCGTGTGCGTACTACTCCCGGAAACTCAGCTCCGCAGAACAGAACTACGACATAGGAGATCGTGAGCTGTTAGCCATCAAATTGGCCCTCGAGGAATGGCGACATTGGCTGGAAGGAGCACGATTCCCTTTCACCGTCATTACGGACCACAAAAACCTACAATACCTTCGTCATGCTCAGCGACTGAACGCCCGACAAGCCCGTTGGTCATTATTCTTCGCCCGGTTCAACTTCTCCATCACATACCAACCAGGCCATAAAAACTGTAAGGCAGATGCCCTATCTCGCCTGTACTCACCGGGTCCCGTTCAAGACACTCCCGAACCTGTACTACCACCGTCCATCTTCATCGCACCCATTCTCTGGAAAGTGGACGAGGAAATTCATGCAGCTACCCTCGAGGAGCCAGCTCCTCCTGAACTTCCACCAGGCCTAACCTATGTGCCCTCCAGCCACCGACTCACCCTCCTCGACAGTACGCACACCTCCCTCGGTTCAGGACACCCGGGCAGCAGGGTGTCTCTTTCCTACGAGAGAAATACTGGTGGCCCGGCATGATCAAAGACGTTGTGCAGTATGTCCTGGGTTGTTCGGTCTGCGCCGTTACCACCACTCCTCACCATCTCCCAGAAGGAAAACTTCAACCGTTGCCCATTCCCCGCTGACCCTGGACCCACATTGGAGTAGACTTTGCCACCGATTTGCCTCCATCACAAGGTCACACCACCATATTGGTTGTCGTCGATAGATTCTCTAAGCACTGTAAACTCATCCCACTCAAAGCCCTTCCTACCGCCTTAGAAACAGCTGAGGTGTTATTCCAACACGTCTTCCGCAACTACGGCCTCCTGGAAAATATCGTCTCCGACCGGGGGCCACAGTTTATCTCCAAGGTCTGGCGGGCGTTCTTTCAGTTACTAGGAACCACCATCAGTCTCTCATCCGGCTACCATCCGCAAACTAACGGGCAGACCGAACGCAAGATTCAGGAGATCTCTCGCTACCTCCGGATGTACTGTGCCCATCACCAGAACACCTGGAGCCAGTACTTACCGTGGGCTGAATATGCACAGTACTCCCTTCGTCAAGCCACCACTGGACTAACCCCCTTTCAGTGTGTTTTAGGGTACCAACCTTCACTGTTTCCGTGGACCGGCGAAGCCTCTGAAGTGCCCGCGGTAAACCACTGGTTCCAGGAGAGCGAGAGGGGCTCAGCTTACGTCCATCTCCAACGGGCTGTACGGAGGCACATCGACGCTGCCAACCTGGAGAGCGAGAGGGACTCAGCTCACGTCCATCTCCAACGGGCAGTACGGAGGCACACCGACGCTGCCAACCGCCATAGACTACCAAACCCAGTTTACCACCCTGGGGACAAGGTATGGTTGTCCACCCAGAACATCTGCCTCCGACTGCCCTGTAGGAAGCTGAGTCCTCGCTACATAGAGCCCTACACCATCCACTCCCAAATCAACCCTGTCACCTACCGCCTCAACCTTCCTCCTCATTCACGAATCTCTTCAGCCTTCCATGTGTCACTCCTCAAACCATTCACTGACCCTGTTTCTCCTCCTTCCACAGACCCAGAACCGCCTCCCCTCCAGCGCAACCCGAAATCCTGGGTGAAAACATCTACCGCATCAAAGAAATTCTCGACTCCCGGCGGCGGGATGGCCGGATCCAGTATTTAATCGACTGGGAAGGATTCGGCCCCAAGGAGCAGTCATGGACACCACGGGACGACATCCTAGATCCCACTCTCCTCGAAGAATTCCACCATCAACACCCCAATCGTCCAGCTCCCCGAGGCCATGGCCGACCACGCCGCCGGTCCAGGGTGCCAGGAGTCACCCGTGGAGGGGGGGTACTGTCACACCCCCTGCACGTTCCGCTAGCCCCAATCACCATTCACACTCTCCATCCACTACACACCGCACTCAGTCACCTGATTACTGATCACACTCACCTGTGCACTAACAACACTCACCTGCTCCAGCCATCACACACACACTACATATACTCACCCATCCTGTTCACTCATCGGCTGGTATCATCTTCACATGGTCATACTCTCTGTGTGCTCCTGATCCTCTGTGTGTTCCTGATCTTCTGCCAAGTCATCCACGAACGCTCATCTCATCGAGACTAACAACTGTCATCTGTTTGCTCGTCTATAAGGGAAGTGACTATTCTCTTTGTTTCGCCTGCTAGCACTACGGTGCTAAGAACTGCCTTGTGTTTTAATAAACACCTTGTAAAACGTATCCTTCGTCTCTGCCTTCTGTGACCGTGACTATTATATTATATTATATTATATTATATTATATTATATTATATTATTTATATTATATTATAGGCCGCACGGTGGCGCAGTGGGTAGCACAATCGCCTCACAGCAAGAAGGTCGCTGGTTTGAGCCTCGGCTGGGTCAGTTGGCATTTCTGTGTGGAGTTTGCATGTTCTCCCCGTGTTGGCGTGGGTTTCCTCTGGGTGCTCCGGTTTCCCCCACCAGTCCAAAGACATGCACTATAGATGAATTGAGTAGGCTAAATTGTCCGTAGTGTATGTGTGTGAATGAGTGTGTGTGGATGTTTCCCAGTGATGGGTTGCAGCTTGAAGGGCATTCGCTGCGTAAAACATATGCTGGATAAGTTGGCGGTTCATTCCACTGTGGCGACCCCAGAATAATAAAGGGACTAAGCCAAAAAGAAAATGAATGAATAAATATTATATTATATTATATTATATTATATTATATTATATTATATTATATTATATTATATTACATGTGTGAACTTGGAATACAAAACCAGTCTCAAGATGCACAATTATATTTGTAGAAATAACTGGAAAATACATTGAGTTAAATGATCTTTTATTGTGTTTATTTTATGCCAAAAAATTTATTAGGTAGAGATCATTTTTCATTAAAAAGCATATTTTATAAATTTCCCACAACGCAATATATAAAAACATATTTTTGGTTAAGTAATATGCATTTCTAAGAACTGAGTTTGGACAATATTAAAGCCAATTTTTTTTCACTATTTTGATTATTTTGAAGCCTCAGATTTCAGATTTTCAAAATGTATGTATATAAATTGCCAGATCTTTAATACTGTACATAAACCAAAGGCACAATTTTCCAGCTTTCAAATGATATACAGTATACATTAAATGTCAGTTTGACCCTCATGATATGTAGAATTTCACTGCTATGCATGATTGAGTATGACATATAATTTGAATTTGAGCTGTTGGAATGTCAGAAATGTAATGATCATGTTAACATTTGGTGGAACGTGAATCATAAGGTACTAACTATTAACAGAACATGAATTTAAGAGATAAGTTATTTAATATACACATATCAAAATGATTTAAGAGAGATTTTGAACAATAACAACCTTTTAAAAACAAAAACACACTAACTCTCTCTTTTCTCAATATGCAAAGGTTAAAAATGCAAATGTACAGTATACTCACTATGCTCTCCCCCAAGCCTCTTCACCATTGACTACATAACCTTCTCAGGCTGTAGCTTTCTCTTGGGAAGCCATGGCTGGTCTAACCCTGCTGACCTTAATCAAAATATATACAAATTTACTTTTGCACCAGAGAGAGAATATTATGCACACACACACTAAAACATATTTAATTAGCTATCAGAGCTACTGTACTTTACTCATGTATGTTTGTACAGCTTTAAATAAACTATACAGTTCAAAAGTTTGAGGTGGATTAAATACTTCAATGTTATTGAAAGAATTGAAGAGGGGTCTGTCTACAGCCCGGGTTTACATGCAAGCTAAGACTGCATGCATGCATTTAATGCATACACCTAACCCTGCCCCTCACAGTGATGTCACTAGTTCTATTGAGTGTATGCATCTGAGACGGCATGTCTCAGCTTGCTTGTGCAAGTCTGCAGCCAGTTACTACTGCATAGTTCATTTGTGATCATCAAGAAAGCCTTTTTTTCCATAAAACACAGAAAGAACAATAGATTTAATGAACAACAGAATGATATATAGAACTACAAGACATGATAAGACAATAGAATTACAGCCAGTACAACTAAATAGATACAGTACTACAGAATGACAGGTACCATTGGATGATAGATAGAACAATAGAGAGATAGATACAGCATATAGAACAACAGACAGAATGATAAACAATAGAACTATATACAGAACTATAGAATGTAGAGAGAATGATAGAACAATAGAACAATCAGTAGAACTATACAAGAGATAAAATAGAACTATAGACAACAGAACAATAGGACTGATAGAAATAGACATGGTAGAACAATACAACGATTGATAGGACTGTAGAATGGCAAGTAGAATGATAGATCGAATGACATAGAAGATAGGACTAGATAGAATGATAGAATGTTATGGTGGACAGAGAGACAAACAGACAGACAGACAGACAGACAGAGAGACAGACAGACAGACAGACAGACAGACAGACAGACAGACAGACAGA
>CAIGQW010053631.1:18406059-18423249 GCA_903798125.1 Danio choprae
ATCTATCTATCTATCTATCACGTCTCTCCCCGAGTTGCACCGCCCCCCAAACACATATGAACATTGTGATTGGCTGTGCCTTTCCCTGCTGTCATGTGAGAGGCTGTAACTGCGTTCGGATACTAGCAGCGCCAAAACTGCACGAGAATTTCCCGTGCGAGAATAAGGTGTATGACACACACAAGTGAGGATGGAAAAGGAAGACATAAGGAGCTTTTTCACACAGTATAACGTTATATCAGACTGAGTCTGTGAATAATACTGTATGCCCTGAAATCTAACTGCAGAAAAAACAGCTACATGTAAAAGTATATGATCCCTGCCAGTTCACCTAATCTCTCAGAGTAGCACCAATTTCGGTTGAAACTATTTGTCAGAAAAACTACAGCCTGTGTTTGATCTTTTGTCAATACTGATATATGAGACATGTTTGCACTATGGCTCAAATAAATAAAAGTCTTTATTACAATCTCTCTTTATCAGGTAATAAATACTCTTATAACATTACACTATCAGCCCCATAGCTAGCTTATTGAAAGGGTTGCTTATTTTTTTCTGAAAAACTGAACCTTTTTGCAGTTATTCGCCTGATTTACTATTTAATTATGATATAAATATTTATGTATAATTATGTAGAAATATTGCATTTTAGTGACATTTTAAGAACTGATTTTTGCTGTATTATATTTGCTGTCGGATGGTTATCATAACGCTTTTTGATATACCAAAATAAATTTCCTACCATTTTGCCAAATTGCTTAACATACTATTTTGCTATTTTAAGTGTTTATTTACAATTGTTCATTTAAACGGTACGTTTTATACTACAGTTTTATAAATAATGAATAAATAATTTAGAATAAAGAAACATGAAAACATACTTATTTTTAAAATACAAATTTATTATCATATACCATTATTATTATTATTTTTTAGGAATCTGTTAAAACTGTTTTAAATTAAAAACTGAAGCCTATAGTCAAATAACAATCTGGCCAGCACATTCAGCTTTCCTCAGTCAGAGTCTGGCCACTTGAATAAAAAGAAAAATTCAAACATAATAATAATAATCCAACTTTTGGTCTTTCGAACCCCCCTTGGCTACGGGCCTGACTATTTAATTTAACTTAATAAATTATGAAGAGATTATTAATTAATAATATATTTGAATAACATTAATAGCAATTTTTATATTAAAAAAAACTATATTTATGTTTGGGAAGGGGGGGTTGTTGTTTGAGTCACCCGCCCCCACCAATGTCAAGTGCAAACTCTATCTCACAATTGTAATAAAAGCATGTATGAGCAATACTAAAAAAAACTACAGATCATGCATCATGGAAAGATTATGTTCAAATGTGTGATCTGTTCCCATATGAAATCTTTTGATAAAAAGCCACAGGATCTTTCTTTCCTGTCTCTTCAGTTGAATGCTTTAATCAGACAGGAAGAATGTCTAACTGGGAAAACCATGTGGAAATGTCAATCAGTTTGACCCCTTGCACTAAACAATAAACATTTTTCTAGGCTCCACAACTTTTTATTGAAACAGGCAATTATTAAGTCAAGTGAAACGCTATGCATTGGCCAAGGCATGAGAGATGCCAGAGAAACAGACAGCATAAATAAATGTCTGATTTAACTTGTAAGACATTCTTATTCTGAGGTAAAGTGAACTACAGAAGTAGACAGCACTCTATGAAGTATGCACTAAGCAGCTCTCTCTTTAGTTTTGTGCTTTTTGAGGAGGCTATGCTATATAAGTGCTCCCTCTCTGATCCTCTCCATCAAAAAGGAAGGCAAAATCATCCAGTCACCATTAGCATAACAAAAGCACAGAATGTGAGCTTGACTGCAGCAGCCCAAGCTATACGTACACCCCAAACTGGCAGAAAACTCTGCGCCAAATACCACCAACCGCCACCATTTTTCATAGGCGTAATTACCATTTGGCGGGAGGTGCTTTGCGGCAGCAGATGCCACGTTACGGGACTATGGTTTCCATTGCGATTACTGTGATTTACTTGAGTTGCCAGTGTCATAAATATCCCACCCTGGTGGCACACGCACAGCTGGGCCCTAAGAGAAGATGGGACCATCAGGAGAGGGAATTTGTGATTGACTGAATATACTGTATGTATGGGTCCAGGTTGTAGAGAGCGTTCAATGTATCCCAATACTTATCAGTAAGGAACAACTACCCCTTCATCAACATCCACAGAGAGATTATCACTGATACATACCTGATGTTCAGTTATTGCCTGTTTTATTTCTGTAAAGCTGCTTTGACACAATTTGCATTATACACAGTGCTATAGAAATAAAAATGACTTGACACTTTTAAATAAAAGCAAGCAACACTAAGGGACAACAGATTACTGTCTGATTTACAGATCCTGCAGCATTTTCAGTTATTTTTTCAGGATTATAATCAATATATATATATATACAGTGCTCAGCATATATGAGTACACCCCCCACAAATCTCTCATTTAAATAAATATTTTCTATAGGAAGCTTTACAATATTATTCATTCATTCATTCATTCATTTTCTTTTCGGCTTAGTCCCTTTATTAATCTGGGGTCGCCACAGCGGAATGAACCGTCAACTTATCCAGCATATGTTTTACGCAGCGGATGCCCTTCCAGCTGCAACCCATCTCTAGGAAACATCCATACACACCCATTCACACACATACACTACTGACAATTTAGCTTACCCAATTCACCTATACCGCATGTCTTTGGACTTGTGGGGGAAACCGGAGCACCCGGAGGAAACCCATGCCAACACGGGGAGAACATGCAAACTCTACACAGAACGCCAACTGACCCAGCCGAGGCTCGAACCAGCGACCTTCTTGCTGTGAGACGAACGTGCTATCCACTGCGCCACCGTGAGGCCCCTTTACAATATTATATTTGTGCAAATACATAAATACATGACATTAGTTTAGTCAGTACTGAAGCCAAATCTGGAGCTAATCTAACAAAATAACTTAATAACAATAATGGTTAAAAAATTAGTGGCCCAAATTTATATGTGAGAGAAAATATGAAATAAAATTTTCAAAAATAGCAAAAATCAAGAAAAACAAAAAATATATACTCTTTTGTCGAAATGTTGTAGTTTGTCATTTTTTTTGCAATATTTTTCATGAATTTTAATATATTTTATTTCCATTTCTAAATTTGTTCTGTGATTAAAATATTATTTTAATAAATATATCTGTTTAATAAATCTGTTTTGTTCAAATGCAACAATATATACTACTCATATTCACTGAGAAATGGATCAAAATATTCATTTTCAAAATGGGGTGTACTCATATATTTATCACTGTATATAAATTTTATATAATTTAATTTAATAAACAAACTAAACACTTTTTTACATTTTTATTTTTCTAATATTTCTGTTATTCTTCTTCTTCTCTTATTATTATTCATTCATTCATTCATACTATTTTCGGCTTAGTCCCTTTATTAATCTGGGGTCGCCACAGCGGAATGAACTGCCAACTTCAGCACGTCAACACGGGGAGAACATGCAAACTCCGCACAAAAATGGCAACTGACCAAGCCGAGGCTCGAACCAGTGACCTTCTTGCTATGAGGCGATTGTGCTACCCCATGCGCCACCGCGTCGCCCATATTATTATTTATTTATTTATTTACTTATTTATTTATTTATTCCTTTACACTTTTTAATCTGTTTAACAAGCATTTAAGTAATAAATAATAAAATATTCCAAAATTAACTTTAGAGAAAAATGGTCTCACCTGTACTTCAGTGTAAGCAATGTAAGCACAAGGGCAAATATTCACAGGCAGTTTTTCAAACCATTACTATCTCTGTTTGAAATGTGCCGTGGGGAGCTCACTGTTCTATTTTGAAATTGCATTTAATGTTCCTCCAGGCCATGTAAAGTACTGTACTTTGGATTAAAAAGTAAAGTTTATTTTTTTAATTACCCATTTAGTGGGTTGAAATCCTTACCAGTAAGCCAGAGTCTGGAATTCACATTAATACAGATACATTTTAGATAAATGTCTTTCTTTTCTTTCTTTTTTTTTTTTGCATCTCACTTCTGCATTTAAAACTGTAAAGGTTAGATTCAATATTGTGGTTCTTAAGATAAAATATTTTGATCACAGATTCACTAATTGTGACTTTATACCTCGAAAAATTCAGATTCTGAATTATATGTCACGATATTTAATTTAAAAATCTATTAAAATGGGGGGAAAGTCTGAATTGTAAGACATAATGGTTGCTGTGGTTTATTTTTCCAGAATTACAAGTTTATTTTGTGTGTGTTTAAAAAATGTCTAGCCTAAAACAATACTAAATTTGGGCTGTCTGTGAAGATCTAAAAGACGTCTAACAATAGTCCAAAACTAGACTAGCCACCAAATGAATGAATAAATATACATGTAAAGTCTGTCTAATCTGTGTGTTTGATGACTGGTCTAGTTTTGGACCATTGTTAGACTTCTATTAGATTTCCACTGACAGCCCAAATCTAGCCTTGTTTTAGCATTTTACATTTAGATGTTTTTTAGACATCTTTTAGACACAAAATTGCTTGGAGGATAGTCAGGAAGAAGAAGGAGAAGGAGAAAAAAGCCATAATCCCTCCAGAATGATAAACACACACAGTTTGATGCGATTCTGTTCCCCATCTGTTCTTTCATGTTATCTTCTTCTATCAAGTTCTATGTTACTTGCCTCTTGAGTTGAATGATATATTCAGACAGGGTGAATGTCTCACTGGGGTTAATTATGTAAACATATGACCCACACAAAGACATTCAGAAACACATGGTTTCTGGTGGATCGGAGGACAGAAGGGAGGGAAAGACTGGAACCGCTCATCGTAAATGAGGCTGTGACATTTTTATGTTCACGTGAAGGATTGCGGCATGTATCAGGTTCGTCTGTGATCGTAAATTAACAGGTGTTGTCAAAAGCAGTACAGAGACATGCAGCAAAATGATCAGAGCGATTACAAAACGGTGCGCAGTTCTGGGTCCCAGACAACATAAACTCGCTGTATCGACACGCTCTTCAGTACAGACTAAACCATAATCAACCTTCAATGTCTCAAGGATCACATTCACTCCGTAACACACAGTGGAAATGCTCAGTTTTAAAGAGATGCAATCCTACAAGTAAAGGTTCTTTTTGACATCATGGTTCCTTATAGAACCATTGACATTCATGGAACCTTTCCAATACTCAAAAGGTTATTTTACAGGGTTCTAGAGACGATTAAAATGTTCTTCAAACTTAGAAAAAAAGGTCCTTTTAAGAAGTGTGTACTAAAAGGTTCTTTGGGGAACCAAAATGGTTCTTTTACTGTATATCATCACTGTGAAAATATATATATATATATTTTATGAACGTTCCAACCAAAATAAATCAATTACTCCTGTAAATCTATTTGACTTTTTTGAACAATGATTTAACATATTTTATATAGTGAAAAAACAATGAACACAATTTTTAACAAGGGCACAAATAACAGCTGAACCATGTCAAAATATCTTCTTTTGTGTTCCCCAGAAAAAGAAAGACATACTGACATGTTGATGACATGATGCTAAATAAATGATTTAATTTGTTTATTAAATGTCATGCCAGCAGCAAGGAGAACCTGGATGAGATCAAACCATACTTTCTGAATAGTCAACAATGACCCATAGCTGACTATGTTTTATATAGAACGATTAACAAACGGCCTCATTTCTGAACCATAATCTCAGAGGTCCTTCAAATCCAATCACTTACTCCATCAGTCAACCTGCCATAACTCAAAGAGATTACTTCTTATGGCCATGTCAATCCTATTTACACATGTACGGCAAATTCTACCACCACTGTCATCTCAATGAAAGGGGATATACTTAGAATACAGCTGACTTCAACAAGAGAGAGAGTTTAAAGCTTGGTTTACCAGCAACTCACCGGGTCTTTTTTCTAGCTTTCTTCCTCGACTGCCACAAAGCCGGACTTTGGAGATGAGGATGAGGATCTGCTTCTGGCAGAGTGACTTGTTGCTCTTGGGGCAAGGCTTGCGTTTGTTGGAGATCTGCCGGTTGGCCTTGGGGTCCTTGACTTCCCTTCGCTGCCGGATCAGTGAGCTGGCGAGGGCAGCCATTTTGCTGTGCCCCGCTCACCCGTGGGGCGCAAAGGGCGTCAGTGGCCTGCCCACCTCTCTGATCACCCAGGATCACGGAGGAGAGGAGCGGAGACGGCAGATGTTTGGACTACAGCGGGATCTCCCACAATAACCAAGGGAAGAATGCGTCACAACTTGACAGGGAACAAAAATGGGCCTGGTTTAGAGGGGTACAGGAGGTGGAGCAAAACACTTGTGAAGTTCACAATAAACTTTGCCTATCAAAATAGTCACCGGAACTCAAATGTCCTGGTGGGATGATTCTGATGAACATCAGCTGTCGTTGTTAGGATTGCTTATTGTATTTTAGGTCTCGCTGCACAGCATAGTGACTGGAAAAGTGGCAGCAGATGATCCATGGAACTGTACTGGTATTCTGAAAGATAAGTGAGCCATCACAGCACCATCATACTCTTCCTGTCTGGGTCTATTCCCTGCAGATGCCTCCCATAGTTTGGGGTTGGTTTTCAGAAACCTCTCAGATTGAAAATCGTTCTACAAATGATTTGGAAAAAGGCATTAAAAAGTCCAATTGTTTTATCCGTATGGTTCCAACAGCTAAAACGAAGAACATCAAGACTAGCATGAAGCAAAAATACAGGTCCTGCGAAGGAACAATATCCTGAGACAATCTTAGTGAAACTCCATTACCTGATTCCGAAGTATCGCATCCATGACATTATGACTGCAAAAAAAAACAAAAAAAAACAGACACATTGAAAGTCAAAAACTGATGTCATGAACCCTGAACCTCATGTCTGTGGATGATCAAATGGATAGGGATGAGAGGAATCGGAAGTTCTTTCCCTTTTCAGCCCTTCAGACATTCCCCTTTGCTCCCTTTCCCCAAGCTCCCGAGAGAGTGTTTGTAAATTCCAGCAGCTTCCGCAGATAGAGGTGACATTCATGAACGAGTGAGAGCGCGAGAGAGCGGAGGGGAGCACCAAGCCTCCCCCAGACTCCCGTAAGGCAACCAGGCGGCGAGCGCTGAGGAACCCGTAGCTCCGTGTCCTTCACACCACTTGAGAGGAGAGGTGAGAGGGAGGCACGGATGGAGGGATGAAACACAGGAATGTTAAGGATGGATGGTGCACATATCTGTTTGTCCGGCTTTACATGCTGTAAAGGTCCTGTTTGAAGAAGGTCTGCTTTAGGGTCTGTCCCGGTGCTCCGGTCCTCTGTTCTAGCCCAGTTTTCACTGCTGAAAGTATTCTTACCCCTGCAGGCGTGCGTAACAGAGTCTCTTAAGCAAGGCACCTCTGAATCTGCGAGAATGTGAGAGTTTATGTGTGTGTGTGTGTGTGTGTGTGTGAATGAGGGTGATTGAAAGAGTGTGTGAATGTGTGACTCTCTGTCTCTCTTTTTTGCTCTCCCTCCCGTCTCCGCTCACAGTGAGTTACGGAGCCAACACTGGCAACATGCTTTGCTTTACTCCCTCGTTCTCTCTTTCCATCTCTTTGTAAACCCTCCCCTTACCTTTTTCTGCCCTCCCTCTCTGTCACTCAGAACCCTCCTTCTTTTCCGATCACTCAAAATCCCTCCTTCTCTTCATGCCCTCACACCCACCCTCTCATTTCTCTCATCCCTCCCCCTCTCCTGCTCGCTCTCTCTCTCTCTCTCTCTTCCCCGTCGCTGCTGTTGTGGTCTGGACCGTTAAAAAATTAAACCTGCCTCATGCTTCCTTAAAGCGACAGATGAGACAGACAGACAGAGAGAGAGAGAGAGAGAGAGAGAGAGAGAGAGAGAGAGAGAGAGAGTCCTTGATTACACTCTGTTTCACAAACCCAAATGCCACTTAAAGTAACAGATATCAACACAATGAAACCCTAGTTACAGAGTTGTGACCTTACATCAGTGCTACTACAAACCCACACACATAAACACTATCACAGGTCCAATTAAGGTATTGAAAGCAGAATGAGTCTTTTATTATGCCCGCATGAGGGGTTGTGTGCCAGTCAAAACTGAAATGAGAATGCCCTTACAATCCAATTTAATTATTGAACTAAGGAAGCAAACACTATGTGCAAGTTGATAGAGTAGAGAGGGCTTTTTCTTTGTACCCAGAACTACTGGAGGAACTAACCGCTTTTTGGCATGTCTGTTGCCAAAGGAGCTGGGAACAATTTTAGATATAGAAACTCCTCTTGGAGGAACTAAATTAGTTACTACTTTAGGAATATGAATAAAATATTACCTTTAGATATTAACTCAAGAGAAGAACATTTCTATAAGTAATTGCACTACAATAGCTCATATATTCAGTTTATTTTAATAACATCTGTGTGAACAGGAAGTTGCTGAAACTTTTATTTCAGTATGTTGATGTATTTCCAACTGAAACTAAATATTGAGTGGGGCAGGGCTTTTTTTTTGCACATCATTCCCTCATAGCAAATTAACGGTAAGATGGGTGTGTTTAAGAATATTGTAATATTGAAGCCATCAAACTGACGTCAACAAAGAAGTGGCGCCACTTTAATCACAGAAGCAGATGTTCAGACTTTCATTGAAGATTACCAAAACAAACATTTGTTTTCAGTGGATTAACTGAAAACAGGTCATGAAAACAGGTTGTGAACGTCTCTGTATCAATTATAATATGTTAACAACAAATTGGATTACACTTTTTTTTTTACTAGACATTGGTGTAAAAACTGCAATTTACTGTATATGTTGATGTGCATATATGATATGTTTACAGTATGTGAGAGATTATTATATCTAAAAATAAATAGCAAATTCCTTTAACAGTTTAGTTTGTGAATTAAAGCATTAGCTGTGAGACCTGTTGATCTAGATTAGTTATAAAATTATCTTTAAAATATCGTAATTATATATACTTTATTGAAAATCATTTGTTAAGTGAAGCGCTGTTTAATAATAAAATAAGATCTAAAATAATAAAATGTTTAATAATATATGTAATAATATAATGTTTAATAATAAGATAAGATAAGTTCCCCACTGCTGTTAAAAAACAAAACGTATTGAATATGATTTCAAAATCAAGCTAGATCATTTTGTTGTGTACATTACATTCTCATTTTGTTTTTTGCTTAATTTAACAGCATTAAGCATAAATAAAAAAAAAACATACATTAAAAAATAAATTCTACTTGCTACCATCAATCTTCGCACATCCATACCTGGAATAAAAAAATACATTTCCCCACTTTATTTTCTCTTCCCCTTCCCTCCTCTCACCCGATTCATCACATTTCCTCTCATATTCATGTCTGAGGTGATAAAAACATAATTCATTCAACTCAGACAGAAAACCAGGAAAGTGACTTGCGTCAGCAGCTTTTTAACGCTTTTAAAAGGACAGAAATGCTCTAAAAACCTCCTTTAAAACACATGCTGTGAATACTGATGCTTTTTTCTTGCTTTTCCACTTCCGATTCTCGGTTCAGTGGGGAAACATTGAGCAGCAGAAGTGTGCATACAGGTTGAATGGGGCTCTGATCCCTTCACCAGCAGACTAATTCAAATCAGCGTTATAATAAGGTTTTATAACCCACAGCAAGTTTGAATTAGTCATGGCCTGTGACGCCTCTATTTGCGTGTTGCTCCAGCGCCAGCGCACTTATTGATGCGGTGGAGGATTTTCTTTCTAGGCACAGAGTCAAAGCCATTTTAATCAGCAGAGTTATGACTGTGACATCCAGTGGCGATGCTGGACAGAGACGAGTCAGCGAAGACATGCAAAACATCTGGGAAAGGACAAAGATAAAGACATGACTTTGACGTGGATGGTTACATGGAAAGATTTCTATGTTGTCAAAACCATGATGTAACTGGCGTTCAGTCTGTCAGAGATGATTATAGTCAACTGAGAACCTAGTGTATCTGAAGCGGGGCTGTGCATGCTTGTCAGTTTTCTTAGCATGAAGTTCATCTCAAATAAAATAAAATAAATCAAACAAATAAATAAATATAAGCGCGACACAGTGGCTCAGTGGTTAGCACTGTCGTCTCACAGGAAGAAGGTCGATGGTTCAAGCCCCAACTGGGTCAGTTGGCGTTTCTGTGTGGAGTTAGCATGTTCTCCCCCAAAGTCCAAAGACATGTGGTATAGGTGAATTGAATAAACTAAATTGGCTGTAGTGTATGAGTGTGAATAAGTGTGTATGTATGTTTCCGAGTACTGGGTTGCAGCTGGAAGGGCATCCGCTGTGTAAAACATATGCTGGATAAGTTGGCAGGACTAAGCCGAAGGAAAATGAATGAATGAATAAGATTTAAATAAAATAAAATAAACGGGTTGGTTTTATGTTACATTTATAGGTAAGAATAACACATACATGTCTTAAAAATACAATCCAAGATAAAAGATATCTTGATAAATTGTAAAATTAATTGTTATGGTTATATTAAGGTGTAAGAATAAGACTGAAAATGTATCTCAGTTAAAAAAATATATTAATAATATGATTTCAATAAGGGCAGCATGGTGGCGCAGGGGGTAGCACAATCGCCTCACAGCAAGAAGGTCGCTGGTTCGAGCCCCGGCTGGGTCAGTTGGCATTTCTGTGTGGAGTTTGCATGTTCTCCCTGTGCTTGCGTGGGTTTCCTCCAGGTGCTTCGGTTCCTGTCTATAACAGTAAAAGTTACTGCTGCAGTCTTTATGATGTCTTTGAGGAAAGTTTGGGTCTTTCTCAAGGGTAGAGCATAAACGGCTGTATTTCCTTTTTGGCAAAAGTGAATGCTTTAATTTTAATAGTGCATGTCCAGTGAAGGATGGAGACTGCACTGGCAGAGAGAGCAGACCTCTTCCATTTTAATCAGTCTGTTAAAGCACAGCACTAAACTCCTGCTGTTATATGGACTTTACATCATCACTACTCTATATCTACGAGATTGCAGAAATCATTATAACACACTAACACACAAATGTTCATACACAAATTCAAATGTCCCAAATTCAGTGCAGAAATTTACTGAAAATAGTACTAGATTTGCTTTCTATCGAGCACAATTAAGATGTCACATGAATGAAACTGCAGAGAGTAAGCTTTGAATGTATCTTTCATGGTGCCCAGTGTAAAATTTGCCAAGTAATTTCCATTTAAAATGAGACAGCACTTTACAATGGCACACAGAGCTTTCTTCTGTATTTAAATATGTTTTTATTTAGAACGGAATAATGTGGGGAAAATAGTTTTAGCTAATAAATACTGATTGAATAATATTCATACTGTAGATTATGTTTATGTAGGCATGTTCATACAACGGTTATATATCGACTTTTAAACATTTACTGTAGTTTAGCCTGACACACTAAAATAAATAAATAAAATAAATATTAATATAATATTAAATATGTAATAAATCATTTAAAAAAATTATAAACACAAAGAGACTAATTAAAAATAATATAAAAAATTAAATGTACTAAAACAGCTACATTGCTATAATATTATTAAAACTAAAAAGCAACTCAATAAAGTTTTTAATTAATAAAATGTGTACGCATAATACAAACAATATATAAATCAAATACAAAAAGAAAATTACTTCAACTGTAAATGAAAATTAAAACAAAAACAAATAAAAAACAACAACAATGTATTCCAAATGATCAATAAAATAAACCTACAATAGTATTACAATTATAATAAAATACAAAACAAGTCCTTCTAAATTTGCTGCTGAATAAACTCTTATTCAGACACTAAAAGTCATTTGTATTTCATGTAAAGACTGGAGCAGATTTAAAGCTTTAAAGATGTACTTTGGACGCGGACTGTGTCTGTCAGAGATTATGGAGTGAATACTTCTCTGGGAAGTCTCAGTGGAACACACTAAAGACTACATTCAGGTTAATTTCTCTCCAAATGTGTTCACTGAGCACACATACACACACGTACACTCCCTCGAGAGGCCGATCACTGCACTCAGGGAGAAACTCTACTGATTAAGACTTCATAAGTGTGTCCTGAGCTCAGGGACATTCTGAACAGACCACAAAACACTCACAGACACACAGAAATACTCATCCACTCACACTGTCTTCCCTGGCAAAATGATTCTTCATCGTCGTATTAAAAAATGATCCTATTTCAATATAACTCTAGTTATTGTGTAATGTTGCAGTTTGAGCATAAACAACATCTGCATATCTATGAAGCGCTATGAAGTTATTAGCTTTTTTAAAGAGTTAAAACTCATTTTTTGAGATGTTTACAGATGTGACGCATTGCTTAAAACAGCTAATGTTTACACAAATTTGTTCTTCTGGTTCAAAAAGCAAGGTTGAAGCTGTCACGAAATAAGATTGTGATTGGTCGCCACAACTAGAAAATACAAATAAACGTCATCTGATTCTGAGAGTTCTCCACCTTTATTTATGAGAAATTACAGGTCTGATCCAATCACAGACATCGTTCAGTCATCGCGTCATGGATGCTCGTTTCCTAAGTGTGCAAACACAAAAGGGCTGTTTCCGTTTCCCCATTACGAGTATCTGTGTGAGTGCAGGAGTGTGTGTGTTTGCATTGCCAGTAATTCATGCACTTAACTAAAGTTCTCTGTTTATCAAACTCTTTCCACACTCTACCCTCCCACCTCATCAAAGCTGCAACACATTTTTTAGCCATTTTTTAATTGAAGCTATCAAATAAAAAAACACTGCTGAAACTGGGTACATGTTGGGTACAACCTGGACCACAAAACCAGTCATGAGTGTCCATTGTTTTTAAATCTATTTTATTTATATCTCATTTATATCTCTCCATTGATGTTTTTTTTTTTGTTGTTGGGATAGGACAATGTTTGGCTGAGATATAACTATTTGAAAATCTGGAATCTGAGGCTTCCAGAAAATCGTCTTTGAGTCATCTTTTGTCCAAATTAAGTTCTTCAAAAAATAATATATTCGCAGTAGGAAATTGACAAAATACATTCATGGAACATGATCTTTAATGAATATTCAAATAATTTTTGGCATTAAAAAACAAATCTATAATTTTGACACATACAATATATTTTTGGCAACAATTAGACTAGTTTTGTGGTCCAGGGTCACAAATGACTAGCAGAAATTACAGTGATATTCTTTCTGGGATTGTGACATCTACAACCCTTAATTTACATAAACCCCACCCAGCTTCTGATGTTTCCTTCAACGCTTACTAGTTACTAGTAATTAACAGACCATTTCAACGAGAAATTAAACATTCATTCATTCATTTTCCTTCGGCTTAGTCCCTTTATTCATCAGAGGTTGCCACAGCGGAATGAACCGCCAACTTATTTAGCATATGTTTTACACAGCTGATGCCCTTCCAGTTGCAGCCCAGTACTGGGAAACATCCATACACTCTCACATTCACACACATACACTATGGCCAATTTAGTTTATTCAATTCACCTATACACAGGTCTTTGGACTGTGGGGGAAACTGCAGCACCCGTAGAAAACCCACCCGAACACGGGGAGAACATGCTAACTTCACACAGAAATGCCAACTGATCCAGCCAGGACTCGAACCAGTAACCTTCTTGCTGTGAGGTGACAGTGCTAACCACTGAGCCACTGTGCCGCACAGAAATTAAACAGTGATGTAGAAAAAAAAAGGTAAAATACTGGATGTGACAAATAATTTGATTTAAGACACACACACACACACACACACACGCACACGCACACGCACACGCACACGCACACGCGCACACACACACACACACACACACACACACACACACACACACACACACACACACACACGGTACAGTGCATCACAAAAACCCAATCAAGTCTTAAAAATGCTGATTGGAAACCTATTTAAGTCAGAAATTTAATCCAGAAAACTCCATATTCTTTTTCTAACTCCAAACCCTTCTGAACCCAGGCTTGGCATCAGCAGACTGATCTCCATGGCATGAGCATCGACTGTAATCTGCTCCTGAGGGACTGGGAAGGAAAGATTGGAGGGAATAAAAAGCAGAGAACAGAAGCAGAGACTGAATAAGTAGACGGGGAAAAAAGAGGAAGACAATGCTGGGTGGAGGTAATTAGCATAATGCTTAATCTGTAAACATCTATGGGAGCGTGGAAAGACTGAGAGAGTGAGGTGGAATGAGAGAGAGGAAGAAACTGCTGAGCCACTGGAGTCTGCAGTTTATTCTAAATGGACGACACACATTGGGGAAGTGGAGAAAATCGAGGGGAAAATTGAGAAAAGAAAAGGAAGAAGGCTTCCAGTTCAAAAGTCTGAGAATCGGTTGTGTTTTTGGAAGGAAATTAATACTTTTTATTCAGCAAAGACGTACTAAATTCATTAAAATGTAACAGTAAGGATTTTTGGAAATCAGTTCTGTGCTTTGTACCTTTCTATTCAAAAAAGAATCCTAATCACGGCTTGCACGAAGGTGGAAAATGTTGCTTGAGAATCAAATAAGCACAGAATTTACTCACCCTCCGCTTATTACAAATCTAAGTTTCTTTCTTTTGTTAAATGTAAATTTTGTGTTCGTAACCATAATCTCTGGTTCATTTTTGTTGAATATTTGCAGGCTCCAATAACTCCACTGTTTAAGAAACCAACCTCAAATTCACCACTTATAGGCAATTACAGATTGTTATCTCTCCTGCCATTCACTGAACGCGAATGCAAAACGCAAGAGCTGCATCTAAATCCTTAATGCTCATCTTGCTGGATGACACAGCAAACCACCAAATTCTGTTAGCAACCCTCAGAACAATGGTCATTTCAGCAACTACACTAGAGTGGATCCGCTCTTACCTCTCAGGTAGGTCAATTAGGGTATTTTGAATAAATCAGGCGGCTGCGAGGGCTTTTTTTTCTAGATTGCTATTGAAAACACTGTTGGTTAGGTTTAGGAAAGGCGGTAGACGGGTCAATCGGTACTTTTGTAAACACTGTTGATTGGGTTTAGGGAAGGCGGTGGACGGGTCAATTGGTACTTTTGAAAACACTATCGGTTGGCTTTAGGGAAGGGGGTCAGCCTCTGGTGGATTTACGCAAAAAGAGCAAGTGCGCATGGTACTCACGAGAGAAATTTGAAATCTGAAAAAACGCACACAGCGGCCTCTGGTGGATTTGAGAAAACTAAACCTCCTGGGACGTATTTGGCGCTGTTCAGAAATGTATGCAGGGGTACGAATCAATAATGAGTCTGGGTTGATCAATTGTTTCATTATCAACATTCTTCAGTATATCTTATTTTGTGTCCAACCAGACAAAAAACCTTTATACAAATTTGGAGCGTGAATAAATTATGAGTATTTCGATTTTGGTCTACTATCCCTTTAATTAAGGTTCAAGAGATGCATGTTCCTATAAGCCAGTCACCACACAAGAAATGGCTGGTTACCTCGCTCCAGACACAATCCTTCCGATATATGGTAGAGATAGAGAAAATTGTAGATAATGGTATAACTCAGTGGGAACACTGCTCTGATTGTTCTGTAGGAGGAAGGAGCCCTGGTGAGTTATATTTCAGACGGAGTGATGGTTCAGCGGCAGCTTCTGAGAAAGAAAAACCCATAAAATGCTATACGTTTTCCAACACAAGCAATGAGCTACAGGCAAAAAAAAAAAAAAGCACTAAACCCTACAGTAGCTACACAGACAGCAGTGTTGGGGAAGAAATAACTGAAAGCTATGAATTCATATTGCAAATATACTGTATTCGCTTTACAAAATACTTTTTCGGCAATACAAAATATTTACTGTAGCTACAACCAGACAGGCTAGCTGAGAGGTAAAAAAGATCAATATATAATAAAAGAAAATCAACAGTCACTTTATGTTTTGGTATAATTCTCGCTATTAACAAACAATTAATTAAGAATTTAGGTCAATCAACTCCTAATTTGATGCTTATAAATATTTATAAAGGTAGCCGTTGGGTTTAGGTACTGGGTAGGATTAGGGATGTAAAACAATATCATGCAGAATATGTACTTATAAATAACTAATAAACAGGCAATATCTTAATAATAGGCAAGTAATAAGCTACTAGTTAATCGTGATAACTGTACCCTATATTAAAATGTTACCAAAACAATGATATATCCACAGTAGCAGCAGATTTATTTCAGAGAACTGATTTGTTCAGATGTTTTACGTAAATTGGAATGAATATCTTTAAGTGTTGCTTTAGTTGGATATTACCTTTCATGTAGAGTGTAATATGTTTTGTGAATGCAAAATTTCTGCAAAGGTTTTACGATCAAACTGAACAGTAAGTGTAACTATTGTCTCCCAAAAGGAAGAATTGATACTGAACTGCCTGAAACAAGCCTAACAAGTAATTCCAGCTTTAATTACTGCACAAATCTACTAACAAAATTGCACACTGGACCAAACCTAGGAACAGTCATTTTAATTAGAGGTCATATGAGGACTTCAGTGCATATACTAAACAATACCAGAATCTGGTTTCGAATAGCACCATACTCACAGATTAAAGGTGCCATGAAATTAAAATAAAAAATTTAAGATGCTAGTTTCAGTATGTTACTTTTGTTAATCTTGACCAATCAAATGCTCTTTAGTGTCTGCGATGCTCCGCCTCCTTCAAGACGCTTCTCATTTGTTTTTCATTTGATGCGCTTGATCTCAACCACTCTCATTGGCAGAGCTGTGATATAAACTAAACATTATTGGCTGTTTTTTAAAGGGGAGGAGCTAATCTATGTCCCGCCCTCTCTTCATTTTTTCAATTGAGTTAACGACAAACATTGAATAAAGAATGCACATTTCAAAGCACTTCATGGCACCTTTAAATTGGACTTGAGGGATATTACGCTTATTTTGTAAAGTTATCTCAGACAGTGCAGAGGCTTCCATTTCTCTCTCATTGTTTCACATTACAAAACACCAAATCCAGTGAACAAAGATGCAAATGGCATTAAAGATTCACAAGGATGTGCTAGTCCTCAATTGAGCTCAGTTCCTCACTGAGGTATCAGCACACACACAAACACACACACACACACACACACACACACACACACACACACACACACA
>CAIGQW010053631.1:18429096-18452062 GCA_903798125.1 Danio choprae
GTGTGTGTGTGTGTGTGTGTGTGTGTGTGTGTGTGTGTCTTTACTCACGTCGGAGACAAGACTTTATCATAACAGATGGTGTGACTTGACAAGTTTTGACAGAGCTAGCCAACATGCTTATTATGCACACTCATGTTCTCTGTCATTGACCACTTGAATAAACACAAGAATCAGTTTAATGAGAAACTGCTTAATGAGTCTGAAGTTTCAACAAAAGCTCTTATAAGGCAAGGCCCTAAATGCCATATTAACATCAATAACTGGGCTGTATCTGAACGTGTTTGCTAATATTGATCAGACATCTCATTTATGTTTTTAATATTGTGCTTCAAAATATACAGTATGTCGTGAAATACTTTTAAAAATCATTTCTTTTACTCCTGTTTGAATAAAATCAAATATGACTATCAGTGACCTTGAAACTTTGGAAATTGTTGGTTGTTTTCTCATTTTAATCTTGATTATAAATATCAGACAGGCTGCTTCAAATGTCTGAATTTAGACAGATGCATGTCGATGTCCTCGTAACAATGAAAAATGACAGCAAGCAATCCATTCTATAAACAGACTGAATAATGTCTGTTAATAAATAAGTCCACTTACCAGACGCTGAAAAAAATTAGTATCAAAATCAAATTTAACAAAGAACTGGCAAGTTTATACAAATGTGAGTCACAATAAAACTCAACTACAACAAAGTGAGTCCGATTTCTGAGAAGGTCACCGAGTTTGTGGTGTCAGAGGTAATATTGACAAGGCTCCGCTCTTGACTTAAACATCACAGCACATTAGCTTTCATGTAAAAAAACATCAGACTGACGGAGGCTGATGAGAGAGGTCAGAGTTTTATCTTCAATCATTCAATCCCCATTGTCATCTCTGGAGAAGTGCTTGTTTGAGTAAGTTTTGCATAAACAGATGTATGAGAGAGAGAGTGTTCTCCTGAGCTTTTGTAATCAATGTCAGTGCTGATAGGTTTGTGTAGTTATCCATCTTGCTTTGAATAACACAACATGACACCAGAAGTCTGATTCACTTACACTCTATGTAAGGGCAAACGTCACAGACGCTGAGACACTAAGGGTTTGTGATTGGTTCAAGTATTGGGCGATTTTGCACTTAAAAGCAACATAGGCTCATTCTGAAAACGTAGCCCATATACATTTCTGGAGATCGTGAATTATGTAGCTGTTAGTGTTCTGTTGTGTTCCATGTGCTTCCCGTCATGTGATTCCTTTGTTCTGTTTTTCCCGCCGTGTTCAGTGTTAATTAATCCCACCTGTGTTCATCCCTGTGTCCTATTAGTTTAATCACCATCCCTGTGTAATTATACCCCTCTGTTTGTGTCCTTTGTTGTCCGGTATTGTACTGTCTACACCTCGATGTCCATAATACGTGTCCTGTCTCATCCAATGCCTGTATTCCGTAAGTGTTTGTAAATAAATCCGTGTTTTGTTATATCCCGTGTTCCTGTGCTTCATGTTACCTAGCGAGTGCGTGACAGTAGCCAGAAGTACGTATGGCTGCATTTAACTTTTTAAATGAACGCTACAGGCCGGTATGACGCCGTTCCTTTTCACACGTACCAGCTGACCGCTTACCTCCATATGGATGGTTTTCCGGCTGTTACCAGTTTGTCAAGTTAGCTCACCATGTACGTCGGTGGACTTGAGATGCAGAGAGTAGATGACCACAATGACGGGGTTCGAGTCCGGTGAAGAACGGTTTCAGAAAGCAGGTAAGACAAAAACAGAAGACAAAAAATAAAATAAACAAGTAAATTACAGGGTGAGAATGTGGTAAAACGTGGTAAAAATCAGACGAGGGCTGTTCTTTTTCGGAATTGTTTTTTAAATTTGTTGATTGGCTTTAGGAAAGTGGGTGGGCGCTGGTCAATCTGTGCTTTTTAAAATACTATTGGTTGAGTTTAGGGAAGGGGAGAGTGGGTCGATCGGTCACTCAGTCAGTCATTCAGTCAGTCAAACAGTCAGTCGACAGTGGTCTCTGGTGGATTTACGAGAGAACAGCAGGCACGAATGGCACTCGTGAGAGAAATTTGAGATCTCAAAAAGCGTACACAACGGCCTCTCGTGGATTCGCAAAAACAAAAACTGCAAAAAAACGTACCTGCCGGGACGTATTTGACAGTCTCCAGAAATGTATATAGAGGTACGTTTTCAGAAACGTTTTCAACATTTTAAACCAATGTCATATTGACTTCAAATACTGACATTTATTCATCAGGTATGGCAACCAAAATTCAACAGTCATAGTGGTTCACACAACGTCAATCTGTAACATCATTAGACGGTGATATTTGGTTGATTTTAGGTTGGACATTGGAGTCAGCCTGACATCAAACCGATTTTCATTGCCAAACAAAGTGCAATGTCCACACGACGTTGGGGTACAACGTCAATCTGCTCAGCTATTACAATTACAATTACAATTACAATTATAACAATTCAGAAGGGGCTGCTGCTAACGGTTTAAATTTAGCTGTTTAACATTAAACTGTTTAATTTTAGTCTTTTGTCGGAAATTCAATGAAACACACACACACACACACACACACACACACACACACACACACACACACCTCAAAAACAAAACTGTACCAAACCAAATTAAGCCATACCATGCAGTGGAAATGTATTTTTAATAATCAGTAAAAAGAAATAGGAGTAATATAATATAATTATTAACATATAATAATATAGTATGATATAGACTATAGGCCTCACGGTGGCGCAGTGGATAGCACGTTCGCCTCACAGCAAGAAGGTCGCTGGATCGAGCCTCAGCTGGGTCAGTTGGCGTTTCTGTGTGGAGTTTGCATGTTCTCCCCGTGTTGGCGTGGGTTTCCTCCGGGTGCTCCGGTTTCCCCCACAGTCCAAAGACATGCGGTACAGGTGAATTGGGTAAGCTAAATTGTCCGTAGTGTATGAGTGTGAATGGGTGTGTATGGATGTGTCCCAGAGATGGGTTGCAGCTGGAAGGGCATCCGCTGTGTAAAACATATGCTGGATAAGTTGGCGGTTCATTCTGCTGTGGCGACCCCAGATTAATAAAGGGATTACGCCGAAATGAAAATGAATGAATGATATAGACTATACAAAAAGTCAATAATAATGAGAAATCCTTTTTAGAAAGTTTTCAAGTGCAATATGAATCAGACCAGTAGTGAATGGTCTATTGGCATGACATTTTAGACTATAGAACATGTAGCAGGACATGTTTCAGTCAGAGCAAATCAAAACATGAAAGAACACACACACACACACACACACACACACACACACACACACACACACACACACACACACACGTATACATGTTGCTTCCAAAAAATGTGCTCACATTTTTTTTTACATCGACAAAGCTCTTGATAATGATATTGCATAATTGTGTTGTTTAACACACAAACGTGCGCATACACACACATACACTCTCTCCCTCTCTCTAGTGGAGGTGCCTTTATATGCAGATTGATTGCATGAATATTCATAACGCAGTGATTGCAGAGATGTAAATAAGTCGACAGACTTTAAATTGTGAGCATCTGGCCACTGGGGAGTGTGTGTGCGTTGTGTAAGGGAGAAAGGGAAGCCTTGATAGTGAAAAATGATTCTCATTATTTTCCACTAACTATAAAACTCAGGGGTAACTCTCCCCCATCTCTCTGAGGTTACAACTAATAAAAATGATCAAACGCATACGTGTATAGTGAGAGCATGCAAGAAAACATGATTAGTTTTGAGCATTTTTGTGGCTACTTCACATGAACACAGGAGAGATTCTGTGTAGGTTTTGAGTGATATATCTTGTTTATTTTATTTGAGTGTAAGTGTGTGTTCTGAAGTGATTTATGTAGCCTTAGTAGAGGATAGTGTTCAACTGACCTTTACAGAAACGCTCCTTCTCTCCGTCTCTGTTTTCACTGAGGTGATTCATGTGTGTTTATTCCACTCAGTTTTTCTGCACATGTACAAAAAAGACAGATGACAATAGCTTACTTGGCACTTTCTTGTTCAGATTAATCAATATCAAAAACATTCTGCAGTCTTGATCTATTGAACATACACTGTTGTTTTTCAAACATGTTTTTTTTCCCCTCAGTTTTCTCTCCTTGAAAGTATATTTTGTCCTTGCCTCATAAGCATGTTAAAGCCTGACCCACTCATATGTGCCAATGACAAAAACAGACAAAATTAGGAGTTTATTTTATTTAAAAACCATATTTAATGGTTTGTTAGTAGTGAGAACTGTACCTTAAATTAAATTATATATATATATATATATATATATATATATATATATATATATATATACATATAATTTTGTATTTAATTAATTACATTACATGGGACCTATTTAAGCTGGTCAGAGTTCAATAGTACAGACATTACAAAAATAAGCTATATTATTAATATATAATATTTGGGTGAACTGCCTGCTTTTTATTTTTTTTTGTGTTTACATTTTTAGACAGACAGACAGACAGACAGACAGACAGACAGACAGACAGATCAGGCTAACTCTATATAAATCAATAGAAAGACAGCTCTATTTAGCTATGTCCTTAAACACCTTTACCACAGCATTTATGGACCCTTCTGTTTGAAAGACCTATTGATTGCTTGAACGCTTTAGTGCTAAAGTGATTGTAGCCACTGTGCTCTACGTTTATGTGTGTGTGTGTGTGTCCTCTTCAATATATTAGCATGGCATATCCAAGAAGAGCAGGAGGCTGTTTTTTGCCTCTGTGGTATTGGATGTGTGCTGCGCTCTGTAGAGCTGGTGTGTGTGCGTGCATGTGTTTGAAGTGCCTGCGCCGGCCTTGAATACAGTGCAAGATGTATGTATATCAGAATGGAGGATGACAGGCAGAACTGGTGCTCTCTCTCTCTCTCTCTCTCTCTCCTACTGATGCCCACACATGTGTACACACACACACACACACACACACACAACACACAACACAAACTTTTAACTACTGTTTAAGCAACTAAGGCACCCTAATTTCACAGACATGTCCTTTTGCTCCCGCACCAACCACTTTCTGTGTAGTAATCGGTAAGAAGAGTCATTGCACTGTGCAAAAAAAAAGAGAAATACAACAAACAGCAGCTTCCACATCCCCTCCTCTCCCTCTCTACCTGGACCGACCAACATGCAGCCTGCAATATCTGCTCTGTATGATGTTGAATAAGTTATGATCTTTGACTGTGACTTGTGCCTGTCAGTCAAGTGTGTTTTCATTACTTTTCACTGACATATGAAGAACTATAAATGTCTTTGCGCCTGTAGATTAAAAGTGTGAGTTAAAAGTGTCCTGTTCACAAACATCTACAGGATGTATCCACCAACAGTAAAACCACATTTACATGAAAAAAATAAAATAAAAAAATAAAAAAAGGTATTTGTCTCACTGATTATAAGACTAGACATGGGGAAGCAGAAACTATATTGTTTCTTTATAACCGGATTGTTCTTTTGCATATTCCACAAAAAGAAAAGAGCCGTTTAGAGGTTGCCTTTCTTCACACATGTTGAAGTTACAGTATACTGATGAAAATATAAAATGTTGAAGTTACAGATGACGATACTGTGAAAATATAAAAGCACAATATTCATGTTTAAAAGAATGTTAGTAAGACAGATAAAACAATGATGACAGTAAACACAATAGATAAAGACATTAAAACTAAATAGAAGGATAGAGAAAAAACAAAAGGATAATAAATATAAAGGATGATGAACAGAATGATGAATAGGATGGAGAGAATAACAGAATGATAATAACAACTATCCTAGCAGGCATCTTGATGTCAAAACAACATTAAAAACACGTCAAATGCTTGTCAGTTTGATGTCAAAATCTTGACGTCCATTTGACATACACTCAAAAAAATTTTTTTTTTTGTGTGTTTTTTTTTGCTGCTTGTTTAAACAACTTATTTAAATTGAGTTGAAATAACACAATTCTTAAGATTTTTTTGGGTACAACACAAATCGATAAAGTAAAGAAACTTATAATATGTTAATTATAAATTGGGCGACGTGGTGGCGCAGTAGGTAGCACAATGGCCTTTTCTCCGGGTGCTCCGGTTTCCCCCACAAGTCCAAAGACATGCGGTACAGGTGAATTGGGTAAGCTAAATTGTCTGTAGTGTATGTCTGTGAATGAGTGTGTATGGATGTTTCCTAGTGATGGGTTGCAGCTGGAAGGGCATCCACTGCGTAAAACATATGCTGGATAAGTTGATGGTTTATTCCGCTGTGGTGACCCCAGATTAATGAAGGGACTAAGCCGAAAAGAAAATGAATAAATTAATTATAAATTTATAATAACAAGTTAACAATTTTTAATAACATGTTTTTACAAATTTAAGTGGATTGAAAATAAAACAATTAAGTTGTACCCAAAAAATTTTGGGGATTTGTGATTTGTGTTGGGACAACATGGTGGGATTGTGTGGAGCCCAACATTTTACAGTGTACACTAAAAAATGTTGAGTTCTACACAATCAATTTGTGTTGGAACAACATAAAAGAATTCAGATGACTTGTTGGTTCTTACAAATTTAAGTGGATTGAACACAAAACAAATAAGTTGTCGCAAAAACTCAAGAATTGCATTGTTTCAGTTCATTTTAAATAAGTAGGTTGAACAAACAACAAAGAAAATTTGAGTATACACAGGATCATCCTTAGTTACAAGTTTGATACCAAATTTTATGTTGTTTTGACATCAAGGTTTAAAATTGATATCTGAAACTGATTAACAAATAGATTAAATGACGAATACAACATTGTAAAAAAGTGCAGGGTTCCTTCATGTTGTCTCAACATAAGGCGATTAAGATAACTTCATTGTTTTTACAAATGTATGTAGATTGAACATAAAACAATTTATCCCCCCAAAGACTTGAGTTGTTTCAGCTCATTTTTAAATAAATAGTTTGAACAAGCAGCAAAAGTCACATTTTGAGTGAAGTTACTAGAAAATCCTGGGTTCCACAAAATTGATTTGTGTTGGGACAACATGAAGGATTTAGGTAAATTATTAGTTTTTTCAAATTTAACTAAATTTAAACATAAAACAATTAAATTGTCTCCAAAATAACTCAAGAATTGCATTGTTTCAGCTTATTTTAAATGTGTAGTTTGAACAAACAGCAAACATATTTCTTTGAGTGTAGAGTGATTGATATTTTAAGAAGAATGAATTACAGAACATACGTTATACAGACAGAGAGGTCTAATGACAGAACTTTTTTTTTTTTTACAATCCTTTTTTCCCCCCAAATGGCGTGAAGTCCAATAGTTGCCGCTCTACCACACCAGTGCTCCAGCTGATCTCTCCATTCCTCCTCCACCACTCTTTCTTTCAATCCCTCTCTTCTTGTCCTCTCTCCCCAGCTCAATGTCAGTGACGGCAGGGCCACTGGTGATCGCTCTGTCTTCCGTAACATGGCTCAGGGTTTGGGCGCCCCATTACAGAATCCATTTTCTACAGACAAGAATCCCATTTCAATTTCAGTGTGCACGTTTGTTTTTTGTGTGCATGTGCGTATTGTACGTTTTGTGTGCCTTAATGAGCCGCGGTGTGGTTTTGCACGTGTCGCACAAAAGACTGCACATCCATTTTGTGTGTGTGTGTGTGTATGTATGCACATAAATTGTGTGCTATTTCATTTCTTCTGAATGACTTTCCCTCAGCAGAATCAATTCTTCCGGTGGGAGTGAAGTGGCAGGGAAGCAATGCGATTGGTGGGAGGAGCAATGTTCATTCGTTTAGACAAGAGGGATTGAAAATGGGAAGGAGGGTTGGACAAAAATAAGTAATATCCCATCATCTCTCTCTCCCTCTCTGGCTCTGAAATGCAGCCCCATTATCCTAAGTGCAATAATAAATACAGCAATGATCCAGAATTAGTCGTGTTCCCCTCCAACCACACAGGGAGAGAACAAAGTGAGTGCAGAAAAACAAAATAATAAAGGACGGAATAAAAGAGGAAGTGAAAGCACAAACAATGCCAGCGGTATCCAAAAGTAACCAAAAAAAAAAGGATGTTACAGTACATCCATAAAAGCATGTGGGTTTTTCTAAATCAGTATCTATCAACGTGTGAACCTGACTACTGTTTCAGGGATAACTGAAAACATCAGGTTTGAGAGCTGCTTTCAATGTGGTCTGATTGATTTAATGCTTGATTTGAATATTTGTCTTAAATCATATTTTAGTACCACATTCATTTCCAAGCATATCACAATTGCCAGCCAGTCTTTAAAAGAAACCTTTTATAAATCCTATTCATCAAGAATAATATAGTAAATCTGAAATGACACACACAATCTTATTAACACAGTAGCTACAATATAGAAGCAAATCCATTAGTTCATGTAGTGTAACATTATTTGTTTGTGTTTAAAAATTCTGTTGTCTTTTCTAAAGCGTAATGGAAGCATTTATGAATTTGTATAAGCATTGACATGCTGTATAACAGAAACTCCTCAATTCAATTATTGAAAAACCAAAAAATCTTAACAGGGTGGTTCTTGCCTGTTCCCACAAGATGTTTGGGGTTCTGTAAGATGATTATTATATGGTTAAGCTGATGATACTTTTAATACAACATAAGATTTTGCTACAACTTAACAGCAAATTAGTTGTCTGGATTTTGACACCACTTCAGTGGTCGGCAATTGATAACTGAAAAAAAAATAATTTCAAAATCATAACTACTATTCTGCAGCAAGTTTCCCAAATCCATCGTTAGTCAACTAAGAGTCCTATTGTTATGATAGTTATAGATATGGTGTTACCCGAATAAAATCCATTGTTTCAACGAACATTCACAAACAATGTGGAAATCTTGTGTGGTTGTAAATACACCTTTAAAGTTGTAGTTAAAAATATAATTCCTGTTTCTGTTCTATTCCAAATCAACCCCAATATGACCTATTTCTCACCATCCACCTCATATGATTTTAACAGTTTAAATTTGTCCTGATCACATTTTCAGAGTTATTTTTAATAAGTTCAGTTTTAACCAGCTTCAGAGTGACAACTGTGCTACCTTCGTACACTCTCAGAAAAAAAGGTACACGGTGGTACAAATAATGTTCCTTAATTAACAGTTTTGTACCTTTATAAAAATTATACCTTATATGGTACAGAAAAGACCTCTTATGATACTGTTCTGTACATTTTATGGTACAATTGAAATTAAGGTACACAATTGTTCTCATATAAGGTACAAAAGTTGAACAACTCCTTTATTACAATACCCATGGAAATAAATATGACTGGAAAGGCAAAGTGATTATATGAATAATTTCCATACTAAACAAGAATCATCATTTATAAGTAAATGTTTAAAGAAACTTATAAACATTAATTATTAAGTTCTATAACACAATAATACAAAAAAACTGGTAAAACAAAACTATAGGTATTGTAAACTAAACATTTAAGACATTTTAAATAAATGTTTGGTAAGCATTTTTGACACTGTTAAGGTACAAAGTGTCTTGTCACTGTGGTGGTACCTTTATGGATCAGATTTGTACCTTTGATGAAGGTACAATATTGTATCTGCAGGTTTTAAAAAACAAAGGTACATTTTGGTTTGCCATGGTACAAATCATGTCCTTAAAAGGTACAAACTGCAATGGTAAAAATTTGTTTCTTTGTCTTAAGGTACAATTCTGTCCATTAAAAGGTACTGCCCTAGTGACAAGGGTTTGTACCATTTTTTTTGTAGAGCACTCTGAAAACATCTCATCACATTTTGAATGCAGCTGTGGCCCGTGAAGAAAGGTGACTTATGATTTACAAGCGGAAATCTGTTACATTTCCAAAGCTTGTGAAAACAATGCTTTCATTTTTTGAATGGTTGTTAGAATTTCTATATTTTACAGCATTTCTGCAGTGTTTTGAGTATGTCATTTTTTAAAAAGTATTCAATTCAAATTAAAAAAGTAACCTACACTTTTGTGAAAATAAATGAATAAATCTGAAACAAAATCTCAGTTTAAAGGGAACAAATAAATAAATGTTTGGCCATATATCTGATTTGTATATAAGATTAGGCTACATGTTATATTATTTTGTTTACAATAAAAGGTCGCTGGTTCAAGCCTCGGCTGGGTCAGTTCTCTGGCATTTCTGTGTGGAGTTTGCATGTTCTCCCTGTGTTGGCATGGGTTTCCTCCGGGTGCTCCGGTTTCCCCCACAAGTCCAAAGACATGCGGTACAGGTGAATTGGGTAAGCTAAATTGTCCGTAGTGTATGAGTGTGTATGGATGTTTCCCAGTGATGGGTTGCAGCTGGAAGGGCATCCGCTGCGTAAAACATATGCTGGATAAGTTGGCGGTTCATTCCGCTGTGGCGACCCCAGATTAATAAAGGGACTAAGCCGAAAAGAAAATGAATGAATGAATGAATGAATATTCTCAATAATATTTGTAAAAGAAAGAAAATGTCTTGTTTATGTCAGTGTTCGTCCACGTGTCATTTGTTTTGTCATGTGATTCCTTTGTCTTTCTCCCGCCACCGTCATTGTTCATCTGTTGCACCTGTACTCTTCCCTCTTGTGTCATTAGCCTAATCATCCCCTTTACCATTTATACCCTTTCGTCTGTGTCGAGTGTTGTCTGGTATTTTGATTCGTATGGTTGTCTCGTCCTGTCGTCCTTGTCCCGTCTGCATGTTACCCGTAAGTCTTGTATAAATAAATCCGTTTATTATTTAAGTCCGTGTACCGTCTCCTCATGTTATCGTCTCCTGTCCACCAGATGTTACAGTTTACCTGTTTCAGTTAAGTATTCAGAGGAAACAAATAGACCAAGGCAAGTAGACAAGTTTATTGTTTATTACTAAATATTGGATTGGATATACTTCTATTGGATTTGAATGAATGAATGAATGAATGAATGAATTATCTATATTGTTACACAATATCATGCGTGCAACAATATTATATATAATAAAAGCATCTGCTAATGTTAGACCTTATCAAAAGAAGCTGTTACCACTCCCTTGATTATTGTAATTAAAGAAGTTTTATGCTTTAACTAATAGGGTTCAAATGTGGATCTCCAACAGAGTTCGGTAAACATCCCTACATTCTGTGGTTCGTTACATTGATTGTTGTTTGGGGAAAGCAGCCCTGATTTGCTCAACATACTTAGTTTTGGGGAGCAGAATGAGTGCATAAACATCAAATACTTCAAGTTAAAATAAATTGCACTAAGTAAATAAAACAGTTACTATAATAGCTTTAAGATGAGGTAAATGCTTCACATGACACACATTATAAATGAAAAATTATCATTTTAGATTTTCCGGCTCTCATTGCGGATTGCTGCTTTAAAAGCATCACTGAACCGTTTTGAATTTCAAACATCTGAAGCTTATAAAACTGCTTGTTAGCCTGCAGGCCAATCATTCAGATCAATAGTGGCAGCCATGATAATTACACTGCACCAATACCTAAACAGAGAACTGATAAATAAACAGCATGTTGACCGGTTCAACAAAAGGCCTGAGGTTGATGAGGTAAATTAATATATCAATATGTTTTTGAAAGAGATGAACTAGGGGTGTTTGAACTGAACTGGTCAACATAACTGGTGCTTATCTGTGCACTAACAATTATGGTATTGTTTTTTTAACTCAGCAAATTCACAACAAATCTGTAGGCATCACTTTGGATTAAACATTTTTTAATATTTTACGCTTCATGTCTCTTTTTTAATATTTTAAAATCGATTTGAAAAATCAGTGTCGGATGAAATGAGCTTGGGCGACGTGGTGGCGCAGTGGGTAGCGATGTCGCCTCACAGCAAGAAGGTTGCTGGTTCGAGCCTCAGCTGGATCAGTTGCCATTTCTGTGTGGAGTTTGCATGTTCTCCCTGTGTTGGCATGGGTTTCCTCTGGGTGGCCCGGTTTCCCCCACAAGTCCAAAGACATGCGCTATAGGTGTCATGTGTCTGTTCTGTGATGTCATTCCTTTGTTCTGTTTTCCCGATTGTCTTCCCATGTTGTCTTCACCCCAAGATTCCTGTATGTCCAGTGTTTCCCATGAGTGTTTGTTTATAAATTTGTGTTTTGTAAAATCTCGTGTTCCTGTGCCTTCATGTCTGCAGTCGAGCGTGACAATAGGTGAATTGGGTAAGCTAAATTGTCTGTAGTGTATGTGTGTGAATGAGTGTGTACGGGTGTTTCCCAGTGATGGGTTGAAGCTGGAAGGGCATCCACTGCATGAAACATATGAATGAAATTAGCTTTAAAATAAATATAAACAGAAAGTCATTTCATTACCCTTTGTATGTTACTGTGCACAGACCACAGTCTGAGGTTTCAACAATCTGAGAGTGAATGCTGGAAGAATGCGGCGCTGTGGTTGTTTATCAGCTAATGCAGCATGAAGCTCTTATTTGTAAACACAGCAAGTGTATTTGATGCCCATGGGGAGCTAGTGTGGTTAGCATTACCGTAAGCGTATTGATTGTAACATTATCGCATTTAGTCCATTAGCCACTGCTGGTGCTGCTGGACTCGCGGGGTCTCACAGGGCATTAACCAGTGTGCATTAGTGTTTGAAAAGATTGGACTTTTGAGGTAAAGTCATCAGCCCATGAGCATTTATATAGCATGTACACGCTCACAGGGCTGCGGCTAATGAGGTGAATAGTGGAAACGATTCTTCAGAGGCCCACAACAATTCCGTGAAGATTAATGTAGGATCTGGTAAGTTAATTGAATATATTTAGTGTCACAATAAAACTAAAAATTTAACCACAAAGCCAGCACTCTGTTATACAAGCGAGCTATTCGTTCTCCAAAGGAGCAGCCTGATTCTCTGTAGTAAAACTGAACAGACTAGAGTTCACAAGGAGAGCCAGTCATGTTGACAGGAGAGAAATGAAAATCTGCTCACTCTACCAGAAATGAAAGGGAGGAGAAAGAGGCCAGAAAACGGTGTAAGGTTTATCAAACAAGTCATTTTAACAGTAACAGACAAGTTTTTCCCACAGAGGTCAGGAAAAAACAAATAGGTTTAAAACTCGGGTTTAAATTCGATATTAAAAACGAGACTTTTAATTGGCAAGACTTTACAATAAAGATCAATTGGTTAACAATACCTTGTGATACTTTCACTATGCATTTACTTCAAATAAATAAGATCAGTGTTTCTCACTGCATGTTTTGGATGTCTCCGTTGTCTGTCACACCCATTACAGGGCTGCGTCCAAAATCGCATACTTCCATACTGTATAGTACTCTAAAAACAGTAAGTGAGCCGAGTAGTATGTCCGAATTCATAGATTTTGAAGTGCGCATCAGATGGACACTATGCTACAAGATAATTAATGAATGGGAGTGAAACAACGCAACTGACGCGTCATGTGATGATGTGATCATCATCACATGACTTTCTCATCCACACATGCTTGTGGTTGTGTTTTGTGTAACAAAGTTTAGTTGTGTACATGTTTGTACTTAAAAACATTGGTCTATCACAAATAAAATCACAAAATATGGTACATTTATTTTAGGTTCCTACCGTATTTTTAATAGTTAAATTGTGTCACTAGGGGAGCAAAATCTGAGCGGCTTGTTTTTCACATGCTTGCAGAAAAAGGCTAAGGAAAACAAAGCTGTCGTTTTAATGTCTTCTGGCTGTTAGATCCACCATGGACTCTAGGGTTTATATCACTTAAACATGGAAAAAGTCAATTCCGATTTTTAAGATATGTTCTCTTTAAAGATCTTAAAGTCTTAGAATCAGAAAGTAATTAAAACCGCAACTTAATTAACACCAATAGAGACTGTAATCACTGAAATGTGTGTCACAGTATTCACTGGAGTCCCTCAGAACTTTTTTAAAAATTAAATGTGTGAATGTAAGCGTTTGTGGTGGATAAGAGCAGTATTCCCTGGTCTTCATCTAGTCAGCAGAAGGCAAATGCTGTGCGTGCGGTGGCTTTTCTCTTCTGTGACTCAGGCGATGGGAGCAACAGAAGGCAGAGGCTGACGCTTCATGTCTCAGCAGCCTCTCCTTGGGAGGATAATGAAGTTTTAAACTCACACTCAAGTAAGCAGGAACTAATGAGCAGTACAGACACAGCCCTCCTCAGCTCCAAACTTTACATTTAAACCACACTGTCCAAACATCGCCTGTGCGGCTGTAATAAACGAGGAGATGGCACTAAATACCAGGAAACTGACATCCCCAAACCTTGGTAAATCACATTGTGTGATTAATTTAAAAGGTAAAATCCTTCAAGTGTGTATGCGATAAGGTCAGCCACAAAAATAACTCTGTCCTACCTTTTCATTGCCTGACAGCAGTTTTTAAACCACAAAAGAATTTGCATTTAGTGCGAGTGGTTAGTAAATATGGGCCTAAAGCCTGATTTATACTTCTGCATCGAGTGATCGCCATACCCCAAGGTACATCCCTTGCACCTATCCGACGTCATTGTGAGTATTTATATTGCGTATAAATAAGCATACTATGTATTGTGTCTGTGCTGTTCTGGTAATAATACTTCAGAAACACTAATTGTCAGTGTGGTTTCTACATTCCACTGTGCCGAGTTTCTTTGCCAGTGTTTTGAGTTTACACAGAAAATGCATGCGATGCTATTGTAGAAGTAGCTCGAACACGCACTCATTCAGGGAAGAAAGAGGTGGCAATTGGCAAATTTTCAGCAACTTTAAATCACAAAATAAACAAAAAAAATACAATTATCCATCTAAAGCTCTCATCGGGACTAAAGACTTGTTAAACACCATGTCACCAGCCTCGCTCCACTCCCACAGCGTCCAAAGGCTACACCAGACCAGAATGCAGAAGTATAAATTGGCCTTAAGTTTTTTGGACATCTTTAATTGAATGTATGTGCAATAATTGCAATGTATTGTGGGTTATATTAGCCATTAGAGAATGCACAGATCTGCACTTCGAGTTTCTACACTCTAAAAAAAAAAAAAGTTGCCTCAACTTAAAATTTTAAGGCGACTTGCTGCACAGCTTAAGTTGACTCAATGTTTAACAGAAGTACTGCACTTGAAAAAGCTCAGCAGAAAGTTGCCTTACAATTTTAGGTTGAGTCATTTAGGTTAGTTTAGGTTGAACATTTTTAACTATCTAACTAACATTTATGGTAGGAATTATGGTAACTTGTACATAATGAATGCACATTTAAGTTAAATATTGAGTGTGTGTGTGTGTGTGGGGGGGGGGGGGGTGTAATCTCTCAAACGTGTGACCCAAATCACCTGTTTTAATCTGCAGCAAGTTGCCTTACAATTTTAAGTTGAGTCAACTTTTTATTTTTTATTTTTACAGTGTACAGGAAAGTACCATGTAGTAGACCATGTGGGTAACTTTGAAATAGTTATTTAAACAATAATAACACTTTTTAAAATAATACTATTTTGAATACTATTTAGAACAGATAGTATGCAAATTGGGACGCAGCATATTTCTAAACTGTGAATGATCCATTCACACTGAATATTGAAACCCCTGATACTGAATCCACGTCACTTCAGTGCCAGAGTACTGTAACTCCAAGCCATGCATGACAGCGCACATTTAATTATTCTATGGATATAGCCTGAATAAATATATGAAACGACAAAGCCATATGAATGGTGTCTCACACATTGACTATAATGGAAAATCCTGGAGGAAATGCTGGAGAGCTGCATCAGTCAGTGCTGGAGAGATACAGATAAGACAAGGTATGAGTTTATCCAGCAACTGAGCAAATGAACTTAGTAACTACAGATGGGCTGACAGTGATAATGATCGAAATGGCCAGGCAGTAGAAAAACAGAGGAAATGTAATTCAAATAAGTCCCATTTTGTCCCCTAGGAAAACAATGGGAAGAGATGAGACTGCCAAAAGCAAGCAATCACAGAGAGAGAGAGAAAGAGAGAGAGAGAGAGAGAGAGAGAGAGTGAGAGAGTGAGAGAGGGAGAGAGAGAGAGAGAGAATATCCTTAAACAGCGGATCTCAGGACAGGGAGAGATGGAGTAACATCCCAATCAATAAACTTTAATTGCATTCAGTGGAAGAAATGATGCACGTCACTATGCTCATCAGTAATGCCTTACATCCTTTTCTTATCTTATCTCCATCACATGACCTCTGACCACCAATCAGGGCCCACAGCAGCTGGGTAAGTGTAAAACTGGATAATACAAGATAGGCAAGTGTTTTTCAGAGTGTAAACGCACACATATAGCGCTGTTTTATAGCCTAGTGAACATTACATCAATGTTTGTTTTTAAAGAGTCGCTGAAACTGAATTTTATAAATGAATGATTGAGTTAGTGTTGTGCATGTGGGCATGTTTGAAAATATCTCTGAATGTACTGGATTAGGTATAAGTTTGTAGGTTCTTAGAACATTTCTTGTAATTTTTCAAATGGCAACGTGGTCTTTTATAGCATTTTTAATGACAATTTGTCAAAATGGCGACACGGTGGCGCAGTGGGTAGTGCTGACGCCTCACAGCAAGAAGGTCGCAGGTTCAAGCCTCAGCTGGGTCAGTTGGCAATTATGTGTGGAGTTTGCATGTTCTCTCCGTGTTCGTGGGGTTTCCTCCGGGTGCTCCGTTTTCCCCCACAGTCCAAAGACATGCGGTATAGGTGAATTGGATAAGCTAAATTGGCCGTAGTGCGTGCGTGAATGCAAGTGTATGGTTGTTTCCGGTTCATTCCACTGTGGCGACACCTAATTAATAAAGGGAGTAAGCTGAAAAGAAAATGACTGAATGAATGAATGAATTTGTCAAAAAAGCAAAGGCTTTGATGTGAATGAAAATCATGGTTATTCAGAACATCAGTCTGTTTTGTTATTTTGACCAATGTTTATGTTATGCTTTACAATAAATGACAGTATTTGTATTTAAAATTGGTAAGAAATATCATCAAAAGTTTGCATAACGACAACAACAAAAAAAGGGTTTTACACAAATTCAAATAAAAATTCAAGTGGTATCTTTAGAAAAATCATAATATAATTTAACTGTGTAATTAATATATTAAAATATAATTTTCTATGTTAATATTAGCAACTTTCAATCATCAGTTTCTTTTTTATTAAATCTAATTCATTTTATTTATTGTTATTATTACTTCTATTATTATTATTATTATTAATAGCCTTTATGAGCATTAGAAATCTTTTCTTTAAAAGTTAAAAGCATTGTGGAGTTAAAAGCATTGTGGATTTTTTAGAAGCTTTAGTTTTAGAAGGCAGCATAATTAAGGTGCTTATCTTCTGGAGCAGTCTCTATGATCGCTCAAATGTTCATGAGCAAAAGAGTGGCTAAGAAAAGTTTAAAAAACAAGACCTACACCAGCACAGAAAGCAATGTCAACACAATGTTCCCTAGAGCAAACTGAAGGACAGTGATTAATATATCCAACAAAAGAAACAACAACTACAAAAAAAAAAAAAAAACTAAGAAAATTTAGAGACTGAACCCCCTAAAAATCTAATAGCAACTGTGAAACAATGATAAAAATAAACTTAAGCACAGATCACTGAGAGAATAGAAGAGGCCAGACAAAGCTAAATAAGGCTACAAAAAGGGGACTCAAAGACAAGATTATAAAAGAGAGTGGAAGAAAGCCTCTCAGCCTGGTTGTGTCTTTGTTTTTGATAGTAAACAGAGAGAAAGAGGGCAATGAACAATCTCTCTCTCTCTCTCTCTCACAGACCCTCACTATTACTACATGCACATCTCTAATGGAGATAAATGTAGAGCAGTAGAAGTGCATAGGGGTAAAATTGAGAGAGAGAGAGGAAGGGCATGTGGAAAAAGAGGAGGATGAAAGATGGATGGAGGAAATTAGTGAATTAGTTGTTGAGGGAGGGGAAAGAGAGGAACGTTGACGTGGAGGTGGGAAAAACACAAGTATCTCCATCTAACATGATGAAAGAAAAATGATAAAATAGCATGTGAAGTATAGATGTGGTTGACTGTGTAGCAGGGCTGTCGCATTAAACATGCTTAATAGAATGGATACATTTTGAAAATGTGCATAAAAAAACATGATCTGATAAGTCAAAAATGTGGATAAACTATGATGGAAACATTTAACAAATAAATTAAAGCATGCGCAGCAAAAAAGTTATGTGATTTTTTTTAAGAGATCATGTGATGATAAAAATAGTGCAATGGGACAGGAATAATTGGCAAACCAGCAGACCGGCCACATTGTAAAATATCTAAAATGTTGTTTTGGTCATTCTAAAATCCCTCAGCCCAGTCCTTCATCAAAGTGGTGCTGTATTATTATTTTCCAGAATTGCGACTGTTTTACTCACACCTGCAGCTTCACCACGATGGACGTCCAGCGTTCTCTAGCCTCCGGCGCCTAGACTGATTTCACACGATCCTTTAGAAATTATTTTAATATGTTAATTTTCTGCTCTAGAAATATTTTACAGTTATTAAACAAGTAAATAAATAATTAAATGAATTAAGAAAAACATTGCTTATTAATGCTTAATTTGTGTGTACAACTTGACATATAAGGGAATGAAATAAAGAAATATAGCCCAAAATATCTTTGTTGACATTATTTCATGAAAAGTTGAATCAAAAAATTAAGTCGAAACCTTCTACAACTTTTAAACCCCTTTATTGTCTATTTCTGTTTTGATCAAGTTGTTTTGTTTAATTACACTTTTTGATAGTTAGTATGATATACAGTTTTAAAACAAGTGTATTTCTAATAGTGGAATTCGCTCAGAGTTAGAATTGGATGGAAACTATTCAAATACAAATGGAGCAGATGAAAATGAAGTAGGCTAATATTGGCCGTGCAGTCTGATCTCTGTGAGGTGAGGTATAAGGTTACACAGTGGCCTAATTACTCTGAATGCCCAGGGCTCAGTTCTGGCCCAGTCCCATTTACCTGGAACAGGTAACAAAGCTGGCACTCTGCGGCCAGACATTAAAAAAAAAAAGAGTGCTAATGGCCTGCTGTCAGCATAAGGAGATATGGCAGGTCTAGACAATGTCCAAAAATTGCAAGAGATTTTAAGGAAATTTGCAGCAGAGCTAGAAGGTATGTCGTCCAAAAAGCTGTTCAGGATGTAGTTGGCAAGAAGCTTAAACACTGCTACAGAAAAATATCAGTAATTAAATGGCCTGTGCTTATGAGTGGCAGTGTTTAGAATAATTAAACAGAAAATGTTTATACATCAAACAGCCAATGAAGTGCCAGGAAAATGTTTTTAAGGAGACATAACAATATTTAGCCAGCCACCAGTGTTGCTGGAAGACTAGAAAAAGTAAATAAGCTGTCAATTGATGCATACTTTAACTATTTCAAAATCTAATCTGAGGGTTACATTTTTTAAATACGATGGAGTAGACACGCGTTTAGGCTCGCTCTCATACCTTTCACTTTTTATTTACATTAAACCCTATTCTATTCTACTTTTGCTTCCAAGTGGACAATATCTTGTGGTACACAACTGAAGTGCGAATTATGGCAACAAAATCAGAAAAAAGCAAAAATTTTAAACGGAGGTGAACGGAGACGAAGACAAGGAAGTTAGCATGACAGCTATAGCCAAACTCCTTGAGAAGCACCGAGCCGCTCTTTCAGCCATTTTTAAAAATACAATTTCAGCACTCGAGGTACTAGATAAAATTCAGACTACCGTGAGAGAGCAGTTCAAAATCACCTCGCTTAAAACTTACGCAAATTATTAGAGGACCGGCACAATCTCTCAAAGCAACTTGCACACTGCTAACGGAAAGCAATTCAATATTACTAGCCAAGGTCATAGATCTTGAATCTCATAGCCGACGCAACCACATATGAATTGTTGGACTGCCTGAATATACTAAAGGTCCTTGGCCATCCACCTTTTTTAGTAAGCTGCTTGTAGAAGTGTTTGGCAACAAAGTTTTGAATTCTCCACTGGAATGCAATAGAGCTCATCTGTCACTTTCTGAGAAACCAAAACCCAGCCAGAGACCTGTCATCACTCGACTACAGAGGTTCCAAGAGAAGAAAAAAACAATAATAATAAAAATACTGACAAAAATCACCTTGTCTAAATGAAGTGCTTAGCGATGCACATTACTAATCAAAAATATTTTACAGTATGAAATACACAAAACAGTCATAAAACATGATTTTGGCATATAGAACATTTTTTAATTTTGACCCATACAATGTATTTTTGGCTGTTGTCAAAAAAATACCCATGCAAAATAAAACTGGCAATAGCAAATAGGTCCCCCCTTCCAAATAAAAGAACCATTTGCCGTAAACGTCTTTGCATTACTGCAACTGCCAATGGACTTGAACTCTTTAAAATGGCTCACCATCTAGCAAAGTCAGTGAAAACTAATTAATCTGCGGTTAAATAAGGTTTGTCAGATAATTAAGGAAATTACCACCAGGTGCCAGATTAACACTAACAACAAGGAGGTATCTTTAAGCAATCAGGGTTGTATTTAAATTACTTTAGCTTACATTTTATACAGTGTATCCCAATTAATGTACTATAGCTCATGAAATTTGCTTACAAAATAGCTATTTTATGTTATGACAACTTTAAATAATAGAAACATGACGTGTCTGCCATACAGTAATATATCGTGGAACATGAACTGCTGCATTTTAAACACTCTTACTTCGGTTTCAATTAATTATTTAAGATGCTGTTTTGCCAAAGTAACTTGCAAGTGAGGAACAATACTGCAAAAACTATTCATCAAGAGGAAATAAATACATTAGTCGTCCAATACAAACTGGGCCAGAAGGATAGAAGCTGGTGGAGAAATACAAACACAAGCATGTATTAAGCAAGTATAGAAAGAAATGTGATGAGTATCTATGAATTCAGCACAAAATATTGTGCAAATTGGTTCAGCTTGATTGTGTAAGTTTGATTTTAAGGCACTGTAAACCTAAAAGAAAATGGTTTGCACCAATGGTTTGCATCTACTCAGGTTTTTTTTTTCTTTTTTGGTAAATGCACCCCAAACATTTATACCCATCATCATGCAAAAAATAATAAATAAATTAATTAATTAATTAATTTAAAAAGTTAATGTTTTTTTGTCAGGTTCATATCTTGGTCATCAGCCGAATTAGAATTGATTTGGCCCTCGAGCCTTCAAATTTCCATTTAATGACTACACTAGATCAACAGAAGGAGGGAAGAGCGATCGCTGTCATTTATATTTATTCCATTAGGATCATTCTAGCAACACATCATGCCAAGAATACAGAAACAAATGACACAAGCATCCCTCCTCTCTGTGACCCTGGAGGATCAGATCTTACATCTGTGCCCCGCTCAACCTTGAGGGTCACAGTGAACCAACGTACAGCAATGTTACCATTACAACATGAACAACTGACAGACAGCATGTGAGTGTCCCATTTCAGGAAATCCCCTTGTGCCTGATGTGTAATCCTCTTTATGAAATGAGACAGACTGCTGAGGTATCAGTGTGTGTGTGTTGAGTATGTGTGAAAATATGAGTCTGCAACTTCATCTTTTTCAGAAGTGTCTAAAGCTCTTCAGGATTGGGTTTACATCATTCACTCGTCTATCCATCCATCCATCCATCCATCAACCAAAGGCAAAATGCCCTTCAGCATGCCACTGCTGTGCTTACGACCTGAACAGACTTCATTATTAAACAGCAGACAGCAAAATAGTTAATCAATTAAAAGTTAAATAAAATTGTCTTTACATAATATTAGTCATAGCATGTCAGTTTCACAAAAATCAAGCTCCAACACTCTTCCTGACATATAATAGCATGTTGGCGGCTGAAATAGGATGGTTTTGCTATTTCTGAGGAAAACAGAAGGCTATCTTAAATTTAAATTGGTAAAACAAGGGTTGTAAGGGAAAACACTTCTATGCCCACCATGATTATTCTTTAGTATTCTTTTATTATTTTATCTAATCACAAATATCTGAGATGTTTGTTAGTGTTAGGGTTAGTTTTTACAATTTATTTTTGCTAAAAACTCTAAAACTGTATTTGGTTTTCAAGGGCTTAGTTTTGCTTTTGATATTGGTGGGGACCTAATTTAACACCAGTTAACAAAAAAAACACCATTCATTCACTTTCTTTCGGCTTTGTCCCTTATTTACCAGGGGTCGCCACAGCGGAATGAACTGCCAACTATTCCGGCATGTTTTACACAGCGAATGCCCTTCCAGCCGCCACCCAATACTGTGAAACACCCATACACACACACTCATACACTACGGCCAATTTGTTTACCCAATTCACCTATACACGTTCACATGTCTTTGGACTGTGAGGGAAACTGGAGCACCTGGAGGAAACCCACACCAACACTCGAAGAACATGCAAACTCCACACAGAAATGCCAACTGGCCCAGCCGGGACTTGAACCAGTGATCTTCTTGTTGTGAGGCAACAGTGCTAACCACTGAGCCACCGTGTTGCCCCAATAAAAAAAAATATATATATATATATATATGTCCATGATAATTCTAGACCATTGGTTTAAAATATTTGAGACACAAAGAGGTTTATTTGCACTTTTCTCTAGTTAGACACAGTTAATTTTGAATGCGTGTTTATTTGGTAGATTTAGCTCTAAACAGCCCTCAATTTGAGATAGATTCCACAAGTTTTTGCAAATCCTGAAAAAGCATGACCACCGTTTTAAACTTATTTCATGGAATTAACATGATAAACATTACAAAAGTACTGAGTGGTGACCTAGAAATTGCGTATAATAAAAAATATTTTTTGCAATTTCTATAATTCTTTGTTTTACTTGCTGCAAAAAGCACACAAGAAAAAAAACTAAGCATAAATTCCAGACTTTGCTATTTATGTCTTTGTATATGTATAAAGAATAATGTGCAAACGAGCAGAAATGTGGCAGTTACTGTGTCTTCT
>CAIGQW010053631.1:18452462-18476313 GCA_903798125.1 Danio choprae
TTTTCTTCATCCCAGTAATACAAAGAATGAGGTGCAGAGTTTTGTATTTCAATTTTTCATCTTTCTCCCATGTTGGAATTCTAGCATCTATCAGTCCTGCACATTTTACCAATATTATGAAGTTATGATGGTTTCCATCTATATAAAGTGTACTTGTAATTTGAAGTGGATGCCAAAACCAATAGATAGAAATCAAACCTAATGACAACTCACAAAATAACACAAAAAATGATTTGCTTGAACAAATTATGACACAATATAGTGCAGAAATGCATTAAACAAGCAAAAAACAAGCAGAGTTTAGAGTAAAGATAATAGCGTTTATCAAAAGTTTGAGGTAAGCAACATTTATAGAAATGAAATACAAACATTGCAATCTTGATCTAATATTTTATTTCATCCTATGACCAGCATCTTCACACGATTACTTAAAAAACAAAATGCCTTCTGAGGCACAATCGATAAATAAAATGAAATGTATGAATATTTGGTACCATTTCAATATGCATCGTTCTGCTGTCATTCAGGGAGTGTGATTTCATTTAACTGAAGAGGTCAAATATGTTGTTTACATTCATATTTTCTTTTCAGATTAAGGGCAAACAATAAAAAAGAAAAATAAAAACCTTTTGTACATCTTTTACACAACAGCACGACGAAAGAGACTATGCTGTCAGATCAAGAAACACTGGGACCATATCATTACAAAGCTAGGAAGCAAAACAAATGTGCTTTGGCTTTCTTCAGACCTGAAATGCATCCAGAACATTTCATCATTCTCTGACGCAGATTAATTTTTTCCCCAATGAAATCACTGTATAAAACACTCTCAGCAAGTACAACAGACATGGTAGGCCTTAATATCTCAATCACAAAGAATCACTGAAATCTTGCATAGTACCACTTTTCATTTGATATCAGTTATTGTGCTAAACGACGCTTATAATTTATGCAGAAAAACATTTAAAACAGCATTACGAATATCGATTCAAGCATTTTATGATATAAACCCACTAAATAGGCCTTTTAAGGTATACAGTGTCAAACCCTGACTATATCCACACAGATACATCTGCTTTCTTTAATAACACATGATATTTTACCTTAACAATAAGTCCTTAAACCTCTCTTTGGTGTCTTTTCCGTGGCATACAGCAGACAAATGTGTAGTTGCCTACCTGTACCTCTACACAAACTCTCCTCAGTAGCACATAATTGAATAAGAAATAATATTCGAGAAAAAGCTTTTTCCTTGCCATTTTGCTGTCATTCAAAGGCAACGCTGTTGCTGATTGCTCTCTATAGGCGCAGCAGCCATGTCAGCAGCACACATGAAAAGTCTGCCAACTCCCACTGGGCACTAATGCGATTTATGCTGAATACACATGTAACATTGTTCTTTAATCCTTGAGCACAGTCAAGAAGGTAGAGATGGATAAAGAACAGCCAGAGATGGAGGCCGATGTAGAGGAAAGGATTTAAGGAGACAGAAAGCGACAATGAGTGAGGGCGAGCAGATGTCTGCGGTCCCGCGAGTCCCATTGGTTCGGCCTAATCTATCCAGTGGACGTTGCGTTTGACTTTCTCCATCCATCTCTGCCTCCCACAGCTACCAATGCAAATCTGCAAAAGCCAGATACTGTAGAAAGCTTTCACACACAAACACAAAGTCTTCTGTCTGTTTACACGTTCTTTCTATCCTTTCTCTAAACCTCCGTTGCCTGCACTAGATCTAATTCCAGTGCACAGTGTTGGCAAACCTTTATCACCACTAAACCCCACTTTCCAAAGCATCTTTCACAAACCATTTGTTCTAGAAATATGCACCAATGATTGACAAATTAAAGCCCTTAGAATAACACTAACACATACTCTTCATGTGCAGATTAGACTCCAATCAGAAACCCAGACGATATGCAATCAGCATCAATCCAATCAATCACTATCCAGAATCTAAAATATTATATCAAGTTTCAAAGACTATCATCAGCGTCGAACTTCAAAATCTAAAAAGTAAACAAAAATATCTTTGAACAGCATTCGTTTCAAAAAGATTGCATCTACGGCTGTACAACAGCTTCTTAAAGGACAAGGCCTGGATTTGCGAGTTCTTCCTAGTCTTTTTCCTCTCTTTCTGCTTTTGTTGTTTTTGACTTTAGAACAGCTCAAAACTCACCAGTTGAAAGAAATAAAAAGTACCTGAGAAGGGGAGCAAGCAGGATAACTGACAGACTAAAGAAAGAGAAGCTTATGTGATCAATAGTCACAAACCTCTCCCCACACATACCAAAAAAAAATTAAATAACATTACATTCAGTTTCATCATATTGTACCTTGGCCTAGTTGGTTTTCCAGTTCTACTGCCCTCGGGATTCACTGTGAAATACAGCAGAAAACAGAAGCAGTGTCTATTCTTAGGAGTACTGAGTAGTAGGTAAAAACACCCATCAAACTCTACAGAAAAGTATCGTTGGATCAAATCTACTTGATGTGCAGTCAGTCAATTGGGATTTCATCAGGATGTGTGCGAGTCGCTTCTAAAATCTATCCTTTCCCCTGTTATTTTTGTTCTTCCTGACATTTGTGACAATGGATTGTCATGTAGGAGCTTTGATTGTAGGCAGCCTTGTTGAGCAAGACAGAGGGAAAACTCTCTGTGGAGATGATTTGGTTGAATACAGAAGCACATTGGCATGATTATGTCCTCTATAAGTTCTGTTGTCTATGGTTTCTGTACCCTTGGCAGTGTGTAAACCAGTCTGCTCAGTAGAATTTATCATCAATGCGGAAATGCGGGCGTGTTACGTCATCTGGGTTGAGGAAAACGGAAATAGACTTGCCAGGGTTTTCGGTCACCAGTTGTTGCAGTCGTTGTGCTAGCCGGTCATCCTGTGGTGATCCAGGACCATATCCTTGGCTTGGTGAAGATAGCCCAATGCCATTGCTTGCAGCTCCCGCAGCCTCACGTTTGAGTTGACATGCTTGTTGTGCCTGATCCAAAGCTGCTCTTAAATGCTCTGCAGGATCAGAGCGTAAATGTGCAAGTTTCCGTGCAACTAACAGGGCTGCACTGTCCGAGAGGTGCTCTAACATGTTGCACTGTGGAAGAAAGTAATTAGGACAATTTTTGCCCAGAACACAGTGAGCCAAGTCATCAAGAAGACCGAGGAACAGCCGTGCAGGTGTCTCATGATCTGGACAACTAAGATACGTAGAAGGCAAGCGATCACATGCCCAAAACATCAAGGTACGTAGGTGATAGAGGCTAAGACCAGTGCGAGGGCGAGCTAAAAGTCTCGACAGTACAGCTTTAGCTGCTTGGAAGGCTTGTGCCATTGGATAGGGCACGCATTTCTTTAACTGCACCTCACTGCGGGAGTAGGCAAGTCTCCATTCGCGGTCAGGTCTGATTGAGGAGCTGACAGCTGGAGAGCAACACGGAAGCAGATAGAATCCACTGATGGCCTCCTCCTCTGTTATTTTGCCATCCCAAAAATGGTTGGTCGTGAGCCAGCCTTGTGCGACGGCTGGCCAGCCTCGAAATGACACCACTGGAAGCAGGTCATAGAGGATACGGCTAGTTCCTGCAGTGAGAATCAGTGTGGTTAGTGGTCCATTCCGCTCCACGCGATCAGGAACAGGTATCCCTCTTTGAGGATTCTGCCGCAACTCTTCCACCGCCGTCACAACTACACTCCAGAACCAATCAGCAACCAATAAAGGAGAGAAGTAGCATCCATCTAATGACTGAGGAGGCTGCAGGGATGGGATTGAGCCTCGTAGTACACCAGTTTCTTCCTCCTCCTCATCTTCCTCATCTTTATTCTCTCTACTATTCTCGTCTTGACAGCAGATATGCCAACGTGCCAGCATTGTAGGGTCGCAGAGGCGCAGGCTCAGCCATGAATGGCATGGTGGGGAATGACGCATGTCCAGCGTCACAGGTTGATTGCGGTCATGAAGCTTAAGAGCAGGCACCAGCAGAGTGAAGTCTAAATCAAAGTCAACACCTTTGGCGTAGTCACCTAGGTCCTCTGGGTTAAGGTCAAGAACACCTTCCCTGGCCCCACCTGACAGCAATAGGTACTCATTGGCAACTGGCAGTCGCTTGTCTACCTTCTGCACCAGGCCTGTGGAAAATGGAAAATATACATGGTAAAAACAAAATCTAAAATAAATAAAAATTTAATTAAAAAAAAAAAGGAGGGGTTTATATAAAGTTAATTTCGCTTGACTTAATTTCTGATCCAAGTACATCAATACAGTTTCTGAGTTCAAAATATGGACAGACTTTTCTTACATTATTGTGAAAAAGAAAAGTGCACTAAGAATAAACTAAAGGCATCATCTGGCAGCACTTCCTGACCTGGAGTGCGGTTCCCAAATACATTGTTAGTAAGTAAAGTTTATTTATATAGCACATTTATCACAGCAAAGCTGGCCAAAGTGCTGAACAGAATTGGTTGAGGGTAAAGGGATTAAAACAAACCATGGGACACTGATACAATAAAACATGAAAAGCTTGGGAATAAGGCTACTTTTACAACATAGTTTTAGAAGATGGAAGGCAAGTGTCTATTCAACTATGGTCACATTCCATTGTTAACCACAGAGTTTTTCCAAATACATAGCTGAAATGATGCATTTGCATGGAAGCAAGGAAAGCTTTCAACTTATGACTAGAAATATGGTTAATATGACATATGGACTTGGGAAATGCACTTGGGAAAATAGGCAAGCAATACATATATATGCAGTTTTAGTTAAATGGTTTCTGAAGTGAGTGAGGAATAGAAGTAGATAAGCAAGGGAAAGTAACGGAGGAAGATGATGCTTTTCCTAAGAAGACAGATATCTCCCTAAACCTCTTCTCTGTCCAAGTCTGATAAATCTGTCTCATTCAAAGTGCAAGACATAAATTATTAGTCTCCCCCAACTCCGTTTTGAAATTCAAGCCACTGCTTTCTTTTTCATATGTGACCCAGCTCTTTAAATTCTTTAAAACATTTAAAATCTTAAGTTAAATCCTCATGAAAACAACTTGTTTTTTATTACTTTATGAAGGCAGAAACTGATCAGATCAACACACATTTCTTTAGAATAGTTTACCACACACTCATTTTAATTTCAATACATTGTAATTAAAAGGATGCTTTGAGAGAAAGAATTATTGATTACTTGAATACAGCTGCCCAATGACCCATAATCTAAAGAAAATCCTTCATTAGGGACATACGGAAATGAATAATCACCTTGCTGGGGGTGTTAAAATGCCAAACACAAGCAAGCAATAGCTTTACTAAGTACCAGTTTGTTTATGCAAATTAATTATGTTCATCAGTCCCTCCAGAAAGAATCAATCAGCACCAGGAGCAACTCACTCATTACTCCCTCATACCGTCACCATTGTTGACCACTTGAATACAAAACAAGAATAATAGTGTCTTGATTAAGAAACATTGCTCTCCATGACAGGTGCCAAAGGGAAGCTGGTTAGCATACGTAATTGCTTATATCAGAGCTACATACAGGAATACAACAGTTTGGACTAAAGACATTTAGTTTTTTCTGTGACTTTTCCCAAGTTAAGCAATAAACGACAGCATAATGGACCTAAACAACAAAAGATACATGATTGCATACGCAGTTATAATAATTCTTCATATATGGCATTCATATACAGTATGACATATACATGAACTGATTAATGGGTGCTTTCGTGTAACTTGTAAATACAAAGTAATTTATACATAAAACAGACCTTCCTGAAAACTCTCCTCCAGATTCACAGATACATCATAAACCTCAGATTTGATCGTTAAAGATTTCATTTTTAATGAATTCCGAACACTCATAAATTGGGCGCATGAATGTGCTTATTCACCTATGAATTACAACTATGCAAACTGTGTGAATGTTGTAAGATCTTTGACTCCCTTCTCAGGTTTGCAAATAAAACTTGCAATTGGCCAATAAATGAGGATTCATTGAAAGTGTTAAGCTTGCAGAAACTGCTGGTGCACATAAAAGGCTAATAGTTGGCTAATCAAAAGAAATACAGGCTATGTGGCTGTTCATTTAAAATTAACTGTTAACTCATTAACTGCTGTAAAATTCCCAAAGGATTTCATGAGGAGTGAAACCATCTAATCTTTCCTTTAACTGCTCCTGAATCGGCTGTTTTGGCCTCCATCTCCTTAACTTACTAACATGGTTTAAGTGTCTCGTGTTCATAACTATATTTCGAAGCACTAGTAAACACTTTATTAGAGATCAAGTTTGCCTAAAAGAAAACAAAACTGATGTTTAACACATTTACGCTTGGTTCAGATTGGATTACGTACAATTTTCAACAAATGCTCACCGGAAATACTGTATGTGCTTCAGCCTACATTTTTGAGAATCTGCTAGAACGAAATTAAACAATGATTTGACAGCAGTTTCAAGTTAAAACTGGGGCAGTATAAACGATCAACAACTTTTGTTTCTTTTCATACCAATGATATTTATAGGCACAAATAATTGATGAATAAAGAATTATTTCATGCCCTTCTTTGCAAAACACCAAATGAATACCACAAAACAATGGTGTCTATAATTTGCAATCGGATAAGTTTGCCTCACCTACTATATCTCCATATAATCATCTATTCTGGCATGGTCAGTTTGGTTGGTAGCTCACTTTGTACACTGTTGTACTTGTGATGCAGATCACAAAAGGAAGCACTGTTTTACAAAACAGATAGAAGCAATGTAAAATAAGGGAAAATTTACATAGTCAAAGTGTATTTTTCCTCTCATGTTTGCTTTTGAAACCACCATTGGTTGGGTTTACAGAAGGCTTTAGGTCAGTGGTTAACTAATATGTCATACATACAAGCCCCAACTTCTCATGGAAGTGTACTAAAAGGACGTGATTTTACGATTTGCAATTATGTACACAGTACCCTCTAGTGGATCTGCCATCTGAAACGTGCAACAAAACGTATCCATACACTACATTTTACTTATGCTACATATTTGTTAGCATAAGCTAACAAATTTGTGTACCAACTAACATTTCGTGAATTTGACTATTTGTGTCAGATCAGCTTGTACGCAAAATTAAAGGCACAGTATGTAAGTTTGACACCCAGTGGTTAAACCAGGTATTGCATTCCTGGATCAAAACAAACGCAAGCGCAGGTTGCCAGATTGAGGACCAACAAAGCTGATTTAAATTGTGTTCTAAATAAAAGCAACGGCACGCAATAGAAAGAATATTTTTGTTCTAACCCACACCTCGAATTGATATATTAGAAACGGCTTCTATTTCTTGCAGCTGAACAACAGAAAACTGACAATGATCACCTCAGGTACACCTCATGTGCTTTATTCAGTGTTGAATGCTAATAATGTAAGTTTGAATGCCATTGTACATGACATTTATTGCCATACTACTGAAAGCAGCAGCAGATAGTTCACCTCAGATCTTGAAAATAAAATAAACCGTTTGAAATTGAACTTTAGAACTGTGACTCAAAACCAACACATAGTGATTCAGCATGTATATTTATTAATGTTAAAGAGGTTTAATATGTATTAATTAAATGATAAACCTTACCATTTCCCAAGTGAGTGCATATTCTGTGCTTCTGAATGACTGTATTTAAACTTCTGTCGAATTTTGTCTGGTGCAAACAGCCAAATTTTTTATCACTGCAAATCTCCTCTTGTAGCGTGTTGTTAGGACACGGGGTTACAATGTAACCTGCTCACCTAATGTTTACGTTCATATTTATATTATTTGCTAATTAATAACCTCATGTGGAACTCTGAATGTGGAACTCACGGACACATGCTTTGAGGGGGGGTAAAAGAACCAAAACAAAGACAGCGTTCCAGCACGGAAAACACATTTTCAAATCAGAATAACTGACTACAGCATTGTTTTTCAGATAAATAAGAATGTTCACTTGGCATGTTTCTGAAATATCTGCAAACGTATGGCATTTTTATGCTTTAGAAGAGTCACAAACTTAAATTCAGCAAAACATACAGCTTAAAAAAAAACTAAAATAAAAACACATACACATTCTGCTTCATTTTTATAAACTAAACAAACACATTAATATATTTACCCTGGTATGATTTTAGTTGGACTAAAGTGCATACATGACATTTAAAATGAGGCAAACTATTGTTTTGGTTTGCATGGTTAAAATTTTAAAGCATGTATGAGACTGATAGTGGCATATTCTCTGCAGAACACAAAAGATATTTTGTAATTAAGTAAAGCTATCTTTTAACTTTAAATACTTACTTTATGTAATGATGAACAACAACAAAAAAGGTACTGTACATGAAAAGAACAATACTTCACAATTAAAACTGTTTATAGTGATTGCTTTAAGGACCCTGTAACCTTCACTCCATATTTTATTCTTATAACAATAAACCTTTTTGCCCTTTACATTTTAAAAACTGCTTCAGTATAATTAGCTCCACTGGGACCAATACATATGCAGGTTTGTAGTGGGAAACTTGAACGCATACAGTATGTTAATGTTTGCAGGTCATGGAGGTGTGCAATCAGAAATCATCATGATTGCTTATTAAAACAAACATTAATTCTCATTTAAATCAAGACACTTGCTTTACGTGAAACAATTATAGTCTTCTAAAGAGACTTAACATCTAAATCCTGATCGACGGGAAAGGGTCATCAAAAAATCATCATCAGTTTTTCAATCATACATAACGAGACAGAATATTAAAATTTAATGCTAAGCAGCGGCCTACCTAGAATAATAATAAAAAGCCGTCTACCCATCACTCTCAGTAGCAGTGTGGTGGTGGTGGTTTCTTTGAAAATGTCTGCATATTTTTAGAGAGCGAGAGATGGAAACAACGATCGAGGAAAATAAGTGGGAAGCGTTTGGCTGAATATAAAGGGGTTAAAAGACGAGAGAAAAGGGGAGACGTAACAAATGAAAGCAACAGGAGGCAGGCAGAAAGAAACAAGTTGCTCTGGCAGGATGGCAGAAAAAAATTAATGCCACTATTTAAAAAAAACAAAGGACTATAAATAAAGGAAAAAAACAACAATCAAATACTACATGATTCATGCTTAACAATGTAACATAAAACAGAAGAGAGCTAGAGGCTAAAGGATTTTTGACAGACAAGAGAACAGGCTATGGCAAAAAAAAAAAAAAAAAACAGCAGAGAAGAGAAAAAAAAAACATTAGAAAAACCGTCACGTAATTCAGCATTTGACAGGATTATGTGAAGAAGCTCCAGTGATGCTTTTGGAGCAAAATAGAGTTCTGCAAATCTGTTTTTCCCTTTCTTATGCCATACAAAATAGGATGGAATTATTTTGTGTGTGTAGATTGTGGTAGATGAGAACATATGATAAGGAAGGGGCGTTGAGGGAGATCTTGTGTGAGCTACTGGAAAAAAAAACGAAGGGGAAAGAGAGACACCTGCTGGACAAACAGCTGCACTTGCGTCAAGTGCTAAATCAGAAACCTGGATAAACAAAGTTTTTAAAGGGATAGTTCACTTATAAATGGAAATGTTTGAATGGTTCCATTGCTTTTGTGCACTTCTTTTTTCTGCTGAACACAAAATAAGATATTTTGAAGAATGCTGGAGACCAGTAGCCAATGACTTGATATAGTAAAAATAAAATTACTGTGGAAGTCAATGGCTATTGGCTTCCAAAATTCTTCAAAATATATTCTTTTCCTTCCTGAATATCAGTTTTAAAAATATTTAAGAGGCTTGCATCTTCTTGATTTTTTTCAACATTTTTAGATTTATCAGTTATGGGTTTGAGTATATTGTTGAGTAAAATTCCAATAAAAACATATTGATTTTAAGCAAATGACAAATGGCTCAAAATAACAAATGTTTTCATATGTTTGTGATCGCAAATCAATAATGATTTTTCTGAAGTTAAACATTGCTATTGTGCCGTCTAAAAATAAATATATAAAAATCGAATGCACTTAGGAAAGAAAACACTTGTGTCTGAAAGCTTATTTGCAAATAATACATTAAAGATCCAATTATTAGTTTTCAATCTGAATTCACATTATTATATAACTGATGTACAATTATTTTTCTTTCGTGCATAGTAATAGTTAAACTACTTGTTTTTGAATCTTTGTTCATATAAGAAATAGTTAAAGAATAACAAGGAACTATATTGTTAATAAAATAATTGGAGAGAAAGATGAATATCAAGAATTGTTTTATAATCTATTTTTACAATCTCAATTCAAGGCAAATCATGAGAAAGATTCAAACCTAAAATTAAAATACATATACATGGACAAGACTTATTTACTGATAGATATAATAAGTATATTTATCTTTATGGTGCACTCAAAAATAAAAATAAAAAATACTGTTTTTATTATGTGTGTGTATTTTTGCATACGTGTTCACAGTAATGTCCTTACCCAGCATGTTAAAGATGAAGTCTTTGGCCGTGTGCACCTCGAGCGCGGTCTGGTCTCCAAACTCGCCCTGTTCCAGCAGCACGAGCTCCTGCACCTGCGCCGACAGCTGCTCCAGCGTCGTGCCCGAGCGGAAGTCCACCTCGGACACCCGCTTCACCGCCGCCGGTGCGCGCGGGCCCACGGCACTCAAGAGCGTCTCCATTGAGCATTACCTGACAGAAAACACCAGTGTTGCCAAACTGTCACAACATCATCAAATTTGTCAATATGAACATACAGGAGTTTCAATGTATGCGCTTTAATTATTCGCCTATGCATTGTATTGTATTAAGCCTAATACACTAAACCTCCGATACAGTAACAAACCAGTATGTACATTTAAGTGTACATTCCTACCCAGTCCCACTAACTACTTCCCAACTCGAACTTAAATAAACTTTTAATATGTTAACACGTTCACAATGTTTAATGTTCACAAAGGTTAAGCGGTCATTCGGAGCGGCTGTAGCGGAATGTAGGTCAGTGGGCAGATTAATCAGCTAATTAGCCAGCTAATGTTTCTCTAACGAAACAACTTAAACTACCTGGGAATGTATTCTTATAAACACAGCGACACCACTAAAATATGCCACCTAAACTCAAATTCCCCGTGACAGGTGCTGTGTTTGGGGGAATAGATTTGTTTTATGTGATAAACGAGCATGTGTCCACTAAGATGCGTGAAGATCAAGCAGCTCAAATGAGGCGACTAGCAGGTGTGCAGCGAGCTAATGTGCTAACAGCTAAACAGCTCAAGATTCGGCGATGACATTTGTTGTTTATAGTCTACACAGAAACACACACGCACACACCCTGTTTTCCGCCGGCTCGCTGCTCTCTGCTTCTCACCCCGGGCTGCTTGTTGTGGTTTCTGTGCTGAAACAGGAATTCAGCTCCCGTCATTTCCAACAGGTCCCCCTGCGCGCACCTTCCCACTGGCAACACTATTCCCGGAAATCATGGACCTTCTCCGGGAATCTTGGGATTAGTAGTACTTTTATCTGGACAGGGTTCTATACACAGTAAGAGCTTTATGTACAGAGTTGTCAACTATGAACTAACTGTGCCTCACAGTTAGTGTTGCTTGAATTTGTTAAAGACTTTTGATTTTATAGAGTCTATTTACATTTATAATTTAGTTTTATAACGCTTCTGAAAACCATACGTTTTTATATTTTTTTGAATTGTAAGGAGAATATTTTAAAAAAATGATATGCATTTAAACCAATTATTATAGTGTATACTGTTTTTATACTGTGTATAGCTACTGTAGATAGATACCTCCTGTGAAAATTTCATTCTTTTTCAAATGTTTGAAAACAGAGCAAGGAAATGTCTACATTTTAGATACTTTTCTTTATAAGTCAGTCATGTTTATTTTGGCTGCAATAAAATATTTTTTTCCATTTTCAATAATGTCAATATTGTTAAACCCCTTAAGATTCTTTTTCCGATTGACTACAAAACCACAAATGACTTGCCTATTTAAACCTAATTTAGTTTCCCTAATTAATCTAGTTAAGCCTTTGCATTGCACTGAAGCCAAATACTATCTTGCAAAATAATTAGTGAAATATTAACTAGTAGCCTAATATATTATCATCATGGACAGTCGTAAATAGTTATTAGAAATAGTAAAATAGTTATTAGAAATTAGTTATTAATTTTTTTTTCATCTTCTCTTCATTAAAAAGCACTTACCTCAAATAATTGTATGCATATTTCCGAACCATAAATGCCCTTAGAAAGATACAACAAACATAAAAAGACAAACACACTTTTTAAAATGGATGCAGATTTACTGTACTTTCAATAAAAGCTAAACACTTTCAACTGAGTTACTTCTATTGACTGTTTATAAAAACCATGAGATTGTGTTTATTTTAGATTATTAACATTCTTATTTTATTTTTTCAGACATCTGAATGTTTTTCCCATTTATTTTTCTTTCTGATAAAATCTGTGAACCACAACTTTGCCCTTTAGAATGAAGGAACCGGCTTTTAAAAGACAGACATCGTGGACTCCAGTCAAATGCTCCCCTGATAGCTTTTAAACTCCTCTCCTCAGCTCTAACGCTTTTTTCCAGAAGGTGAAGAGTGATCAAAAGATTTTCAAAACCCTCCCCAGCTCTCCCTGTCCCATCCCGACCCCCTCCGCAGCGGTGTCACCTTGAAATACCTCCCCTTTGAAGCAGCATCTGAGAGGCTGACACAAGGACTGACAGCGCAGATAATTGATGCTGTGCAAGAAACGGAGGCCAAAGACAGCAAGGTGTTTTTAATTCTTCACTTTTTCAGCATTGTTCTCCCTACACCATCCCCAATAGCTCCGCACCTACTAATTAGCAACTGAACCCTGTAATCACATGCGCATATAATTATATCTTCATTTATAATACAAACTCTTCTACATTCAGTTCTTTAATGAAGCTTTTGTATTGACACAATCCGTTTGTCTCTCACGCAAAAAACGCAGCAAGCATGTTTGTCTCCAAAAAATAAAAAGACTGGACAGCAGTTTCGAATGAGATTTTAAATACTGAAGAATGTGTAGTGACAGGTTTTGAAGCAGCACATCAGAAAGAATGATCATCTTTTCATGGGAGTTTAAAGACTGACAGACATGTTAAAGTGAAATCTTATTAACACTGGGAAGTGCTGCTGTGATTGACACCTAGGAAAGGCAGCGGGAGAGAGAGAGAGTTTGGGTAATCATATCAGCGTGTGTGGGCATTTCGTTCAAAGCGGAAAAATCCTAACCTCCCACACCTCAGACGCCATTTCTTTCGACAGCCGGGGTCACACTAAATCAGACTGGGAAATGAATTGGCACTGCCCACACAAGCGGGGGTAAATGCGAAATGTCAGCTGGTGTTCAGGGGAGGAAGTTAAGCCACATGAATACTGACAGTGAGAGACTTCAACTCCCTTGAGGCACAATTAACAATACCTACCTCACCGCCGCTGACCGCTGCTTAGTGAAGGCAAGTTAAAAGTCGCTTGCCCACAGCGCTGCCCCTTAGATAGGCTACTGGCTCAAACCAGTTGAAAGATCATTCAAGCACGATGAGAATTTAATGACCGAATGACCACAGGGCCACTGCAATGTATTGGATGCTTTAAACATCGATTTTTACAGCCCAGACAGAGCCAGGGAGGAGACACTTAACACAGCCTCATGAAGCGGAGCGCGATACGCCTTTATGGATTTTAACGAGGAGACCCTGATCTGACTTCAGTAATGAGCGACTGGTGGAAATCCCAATGCTATTGAAATGTCAGGGAGGAGGAAGAAACAAGGAAAAAAAACTTTTCAAAACAAGCTTCAATTTGGCACTGTATAGATGCTTCCAAAAATGAGAGCTAATTATACATGCGCAACTGAAAATGCCTTTATATTGTTCAGTCCATCAAGTAGAAGACCGAGATATTTCTTGTTCTTCCATCAGCGCAGTGAAGAGGGGACTAAAGTGGTTTGATTGCCTTGCCCTGATTTGCACAGCTCTGCTAATAGCCTGAGTTAATGAGGGTTTTACGAGTGGTGTGATCACTTTATTGGGACGTGCGGCATCAATAGAAGCCTCTCGCCTCAATAGAGTTGGCTTATGAAGCCGCCCTTGCAAATTGACCTGAAGATTTATAAAGCAATTTTAAAAGGTCCACAACCCAGTCGACAATCCCAGGCCTTGGAATTAGAACCTCATTGGATTTCACTTTTCATTTGAATAAAGATAAGTTTGGACACTGTGAGCTCTAAAAGTGAGGTCGCCGGTAATGAACTGCTTTGTACTGTCAGGATCAGAGCCAGAAGGCTATTGAGATCTTTGACCTGCAAGAGACATTCAGAGAGACATTTCCTCCGATATCAGAAGGTCAAACTGACAATCAACTTCTCAGACAGCTTTATTTTTTCAAACAAAGGAAACGTATGTACATACACTTTCAAGACAGCAAAGCCAGAGTGTGACTCATTCACTCTCGATAATAAGCCACAAAGGAAAGCTTCTCAAAAAAAAATTTTTTTTCATGCTGACAAAATAAAGATGTCTGTGACAGTGCAGAGAGAAAATGAATTATGTTTGATCCCTGGGCCTTATCATCACTCTCCAGATGTAACTGAAAAGAGTTTAGATAAGATGTGAAATTCTCCACCCTTTTCTCTTTCAGGGAGCCTACTTCTCCTCTTTTTTTCCCGTTCAAATGAGAAAACAGAACCACATCTCTGACAATGGTAAAATCAAAAGGTCACAGTTTAAAGAGCCATCGCAGCCCAGCCAACGATGAGCAAGGACCCTCCAATTGGTGCCAGCTTGCTGAAACTAGGGTCATTGGTTAAGGCCTGGTGGTAGAGGGGACCACAGAAGCAGCCCATGCCAGTGAGGAGGATTGCACCAGCCTTAAAAAGGGAAAGAAATGCTTATTAGTATACGTGATTGCTAATGGTTTGTTCCTTATCAAATTCAATCAATTCCATTCCAAAACAAAAGACATTATGTTCCTATGGAGGTCAAACAATTAGTATCAACAGTAAGTATCCCCCTTTTATACATTCATTTGAAAAATGAAAACTTGACAGTGACCAAAATAACAGGTTTACAGCATGAATTAAAAAATTATAATTATCCATGACGCTTTCAGCAAGATAGTTTGAACTTACTAGTTTTGTCATGATACTGGAACTCGATACGGAAATTTTTAAAACGTCGCTAATATTTAGGAGCTGTTGAGCGCGTTCATAAACAGCGCTGATTTGTGTTTATGTGCTCAACAGAAATCACTGTGATTGGCCGTGAAGGTCATCAGTTCACAGAATTCACAGCTGTTTACTGAGTGTAACCACAGATACAGAGACATTGGAGCGTTTAAAATCAGTGACCTTCACGGCCAATCACAGTCATTTCTGTTGAGCACGTGAACACAATGGCAAATCAGTGCTGTTTAAGAACGTGCTCAACAGCGCTCAGATGTTATTGGGAAATTGGCATTTTTAAAATATCAGTACAGATTGGTATCGAATTCCAGTATTGTGACAACACTAGAACATACACAGACAGTCACAAATGAAATGTAGTGCCTGGTGTTATTTGAGATCAATAATGTTTAGTCATTCGATACACAAACTAGGGCACAATAAATCGTAATGAAATACCAATCGCGATTTAGCAAAAGCTGCGTCATGCACATCTTGTCAGGGAAGCAGTTGTGTGATCAGTAGTAGATCTCCTCCAAAAGCCAGAGGGCGCTCTTGTGACAACTCCAAATACACCACAAAAAAGAAACCCAGGAAATCACTGGGACTTTGTCCAAGATTGCATACTTCCCTATTATATAGTACGTGAAAAACAGTTTGTGAGCCGAGTAGTATGTCCGAATTCATAACATTCGAATTGATCAATTGAAGTGAAGCGACGCAACTGACACAGGTAGGTCATGTGATAATGACAAATTCCATGACTAGAATAAATTCCATTGATACTACTCGCATTCATACTATTTAAAAGGTACTTTTCTAGCAGTTATGTAGTCAAATCTAATGCAATTATTGACCTTAGTCTTAACGTAAAAGCGGAGGCAGCCATTGGACTCTTTTTGGCTCGAGACTTACGGTCTCATTCACTTACACTTATTTTTAGACGTTAAAAACAGCTTATGTTGCTTGATGTTGCAAACTGATCTTTTCTTTTTTTCTTATTCTACTGTTTACGTATAGTCATGCACACAGTTGTTTATAGAGTAAGTTGTTTTACTGTCGATTTCAGCACCACTGAAAGCTTCCATCATCCATGTTAAATTTCTGGAGGAGTTATAAACTCACAGAGCTGGGTGCACCTCTGAAAGAATCTAGTGGACTCAGACTCGGCGCTGAATGAATCGACGCTGTTTTTCAGCCTTCATAAAGAACATAAACAGTTATTCTCTCAATAAAATCCATGTTAGCCATTTAGCAACGAAGCTAGAGTCATCGGGCAGAAAGAAGCCCTGCCCATGACGTGAATCCGCGTCTATTGTGAAGTGAATTTGATGCACGAATGAAGCGAATTTAACGCGCGAATGAAGAGAGTAAACTCAAAATGTTCATGCGTCTATATACGCGCGAATAGCGCGATTTATTCGCGCGTACCGCATCTGGTGTGAACACATTACAAAAAATAAACACACTTCCGCATTGCAGAATAGGGTCAACAGCAACTGCTGAATTGCCATTTCAGATGTACCAGCAACACAGAGCTGTAGTTCAATTAAAAGCTTCTTTATTGCAATAATAATTATCTTGGATTTCATCATCTTAAATTTCATTTTCTGCAATTATGAATGTGATATTGTGTAGTTTATCAGTGAACAATGGCTCTGTGTAGTAAATGCAGCTCTATCTTAAAGCAGAAAAATAGAGATTTGCTGTAGATTTAATATTACAGAACAGACTTCACTGACAAATGTGCGCAAAAATCACCTTTAATGAATCGTGCAGCTCTAACACAAACCATTGATATTTGATAACATCACTGACAGTGGAAAGATAACATGGTCCCATTTACTCCTGCTGGTAGATGCTGTAACTACATAATTATAGGAGTAAAAAGCATTATAGAACATCAGTTAGGATCCAGAAGTAAAAACTCAATTTCACCATAAGAAAACATTTTTTTTGTTTTGTTTTTAACAATAACTTATAAACCTTTATAGACAGACCTGTTGTGAACGCTGAGATTATTACTAGTGTGCTTCTGCTGAAACCATGTGTTCGTCTTAATTCGACTTGTTAACACATTACCCATGATGCTGTACAGAACATTTCACCAATTAGAGAGCTACAGACTTAACAAAGAGTTTTATTTTTAATCACAATGGGGAAAATACTTCCAAAAACTGCTAAAAAAGCAAATACAGGCAGACACTTTATGTCCAATTAAAAATAGCCATGCATTCTAATTAAATAATAGCAAATTTTTGATTCAGAAAGTAAAGGTCTGTAATGATTAGGAGTGAAATGATTATTCTTTGTTCATTATCACAGAATAACAAGGGATGATTGCACATTATACACCCTTTTAAAATGGTACTTGGCTAATAAATGGAAAGGACATATTGATTTAAGTTATCTATTATTTAATAATGCCAGAAACAATATACATGAAACAGAGCTAATTGGAAATCGGTTGCCCAGGACATGTATCAATTATATAATTTGGATTCATTATACAATGTTTATTGCTGATTATTTAGAACTGATCAATATCAAATCAATTTGATCAATTTCGATCAATATCAAATATGGATGTCACGGTGGCACAGTGGGTAGCACGATCGCCTCACAGCAAGAAGGTCACTGGTTCGAGCCCTGGGTGGGTCAGTTGGCATTTCTGTGTGGAGTTTGCATGTTCTCCCCGTAATCGCGTGGGTTTCCTCCGGGTGCTCCGGTTTCCCCCAGTGAACTGAATAAGCTAAACTGGCCAAAGTGTATGTGTGTGAATGCAAGAATGTATGGGTTAGGGCTGTGCGATTTGGGGAAAATATCTAATTGAGATTTCTTTTTTTACAGATATTGCAATTTCAATGTGATTTGCGATTTAATTTTGCAGTCAAGCTTTAGGTCAATAATATGTATTGTAGCTTCTTACTGCTAAAATGCAGTAAGTGTTAGTTAAAAAAGGAATTGAAAAGATATTAACTTACTTAAACATTTATTCACATTTGTTTTTAAATATTCAGAAATGAAACACACATTTTACTCAAGAGCAAACAGTGAACACAAATAAAATGCTCTTACTTTTCTGTAAATTTATTGAACTCAAATTAGGGAGATAGTGCAGCTTATTATAAAAACAAAAAAATAATAATTATAAAAATACAGAACACTCAGCATACTAACAAGGCTGAAACAACTCTGAAATTATAATTTACTGTTGCTTGCTACTAGATTGAGTGTCACTGGCACTACTTTGTTGACTTTTTTGCAAGACACTTCTCATATAGCTGCCTGTGGTGCTTTTTTAGGTGCTGGTTGTTGTATTTCCTCGTGCTGTGGCAACAGTTCTTACAAATGACCTGTTTTTGTTCGGTGTCTGTGACTTTGAAACCAAAATATTCCCTTATTACCAACGTGCCGTTTTTTTTTAATATTAATTCGTCTATTAATGCTTCTGAAGCATCAGACACCATCATCCCACTCATCCGAGCTTTCCTGTTTGTTCGTTTTTTTTTATTGTGGGTGTTCCGCATAGTTCAGTTGCGCGATTCTGATTGGGCAGAACGAAAGTGTGCTCACTCAATTGGCTAGTACAACTATCACACACAGACGGCAGTCACGCATTTTCTCTGGGCAGGGGAAATTAAATGATACATATATATATTTCATGTCACAGCCTCTTGCGATTAGCTAATCACAATATTTCAAATTGCGATTGCGATTCAATTTCGATTAATCGCACAGCCCTAGTAGGGATGTTTCCCAGTGTTGGGTTGTGGCTGGAAGGGCATCCGCTGTGTAAAACATATGCTGGATAAGTTGGTGGTTCATTCCACTGTGTACTGTAGGAATGAAAAATATTATATGCATTTGTTTACATGACAAAACATGTATTTTTCACCAAGAAGGTCCATACTGACTTCAAAGGCAGATACTGATAAGATCAGGGCCTGGTGTGTGGACTTTGGGGGTTTTACGATGTGGTCACCTGTTGATTGGTCAGTTTGAATGTCTCAGCATTTGGGCTTTGTTCACATGGTCAAGAGAGATACAAAAGGGTTGGTAATACTTTGCTCTGTCTCTTTTCCTGCTCTGCGGCTCTCTTTTCCTGTTCTGCGGCTTTCTTTTCCTGCTCTGCACTTTTCTGGCTGTTCCTCCAGCTCTGGAGGATATCTTCTCTTACTCTACTGCTACAGGCCATCTTTGCGGCCTATTCTCTTTGTCTCTCTCTCTCCCTCCCCTGTCTCTGCCTCTCTCAGGTAACTTTATTTTACATTTAAGCTGGGTACAATTTATGTCATATGTTTTCCATCATTTCATGTTTGATCATTTTATTTAGTTATTTTGTAACTAATTCAGTTGTAACCATAGAGAATTATTGTTATTAAATCATTTCATTTTCAAGTATTTGTGAATTACTTTTGATTTAACGTCAACACTTAATTGTTCCATATTGCAATTCAATACAATCACATAACAGCAACGCTCTCCCACATTTATAGCTATTAATACTGCCCTTATTTCCGTTTTTGGTATAAGATTGTAGAAGGATGGTTTGACTAGAAATGTACAGTTGTCCACCATCATACTGATAACTTTTTAGTCATTCGGCAAACTACAGTTCGAACCGCTGTAGTTAAAAATACCATTCCTTACAGTACAATCTTATTATGCATTAATGTTATCATAAATAGTCTTGAGCTGAGTCTAGAATTTTTTGCATAGAAGTGTTTGTTATATTAAAAAAAAAATGTGAGAGAAGAGAGAGATGTGTTTACCAGAGCAGGTTTCCTACAACGAGCGGCTCCTAACAATGCCAGACTGTGGTAGATGTGGTACTTGTTTGCTGTATCAAACAACTAAAGAAACAAAAAGAACAGAACTCTCATTATGTCAGTTGCACTTTGTCCTGAACAAATATAAAAAAATAACTATAAAAGGAATGCACTTTCATAATACTGATATTAATATTGTTCTTGTGGGTTATATAATAAAAATAAAAAAACTCAAAGCTATAAAACCTACACCACATGCTTAGTGGTGGAAATCACAATTATGACATAAACGGCTTGAATTACTGTATAAGAAACTAAAACATACTACTAAAATGAAAATCTGAAATTCTGATACTAAGTCATAATTACGAGTCAAAATGTTTGTATAAAGTTATATGACAATAAATATCCGCTTTGAGTGTCATTTACTATCAAAAGTGCTATCTTTATGGTGTGTTTACAAATAATTGTCTCTTATGTGACAGAAATGGACTTACATAAAGTCCTCCTTGTGTACACAATAAACAACTTTTTATATAAATCATAATCAGCGGAATGACAACAACATAACAACAATAGGTAAATCACCTCTCTCTGGTAATCACTCGCTTCACTGCGTCGGAAACCTGCACAGGAGAGAAAGACACGAAGAATTTGCACAAAAAAGCTTCAAACTTTTAAGCAATGCTCACTGCTATGTGCGCAGTCACGTTCCACTTGTCAATACTTGAATCATCTTAACGCAGGGAGAACTATTAGTCAAATATAAAACAATCGATGCTTACCGTGAGCTCCATATGCACCTGCTGCGACTGCAAGAGCTCCAGAGATGCCCGCTACCCTCTGGACCAGCGAAGCGGCATTCATGACTCCCGAACTAACCAGAGAAAAACACTAAACAGTTGCAGGAAACTGACGTCATTACGGATCTAACAGGAAGAGCGCTGTCCCCTGCTCGCAATTACAGGGGTTGAGCCAAGATGGCGGCCTGGGGCAGAGTTGCACATCACGTGAGAGTTCCGATAAAGCTCATCACTGAGGTTCATTGAGGATAGTGATCAAATCAAAATAGCCTGCGCACTATTGTAAGTACTACACTTGCTGTAAATGTTATTACAATGAGCTGTGTGTGTCAAATATTTCACTATACACAATATTTTTTTATCCAAGGTCACAAAATATCTTGCATGAACATATTTTTATTCAATTTTATGTATGCAGCCAAGATTATTTTGAAACCTAGACGTGCGATTGCCGTGACCCCAATTCACTGTTTCATCAAACAAGCTGTCTACCTTGGCCACCGCCCTGCATAATATTTCGTATGAATTATTAATAATCCGCCATTTCACTTCAGAAAAGTTATTAAATCTGATCTCGGCTTATTGGCGCTTTCACATCATTGCATAGGCCTATGTGTGTACAAAGCGCAAACGTGGTACTGACATTTTAATTCTTGTTTTATAGCAGTTATGCCTTCGTTGTTTAGTCTACAGACAATACGAATGTATATGCGCCTTTTGTGGGGCAAAACACCACACTCAATAGTTTCAAATGTATCAATGTACTGAATCTGACATGCTGATTTGAAGTGTCCAGTGAGAGGCGCTGTTTTACTTTGACTGTTCTTTACTACTTTTACTTTGACTTTGACTACTTTGACTGTACAACAACGCAGGCTTTCACTGTGTGTATAATATAAAGTCAGATAAATAGATTTTAAGCCCTGTTAAACATGTTTTTATGTAAAACTGCAATGAACACAAAATAATTAATCTGAATTATTATAAAAAAAAAAAACGTTTAGTTCATACTTTAGCACTACATCAGTGCCCTGCCCTAATATTGGCAACTTTGTTATGAGCAAAGAAACCTTTGAAAAATGTGTTTATTGTTTAAATTTTTATATATAATTTATAATAATAACATTATTATCAATAACAGTCAGTTGTTATATATATTTACTTGCAGCATATGGTTTTATGCAGCGGATGCCCTTCCAGCTGCAATCAAGTACTGGTGTGTGTATATGTATATATATATATATATATATATATATATATATATGCGTGCGTGCGTGCGTGTTCAGCATATATGAGTACACCCCTCACAAATCTCTCATTTAAGTTAATATTTTGTAAAAGAAGCTATATTCTTTACATTATTATATTTGTGCATATACAATAGTTTAGTCTGTACTGAAGCCAAGTCTGGAGCTAATCTAACAAAATAAGTTATGATAATGGTCCAAAATTAGTACACCCAAATTTAAATGTAAGAGAAAAAATATTAAATACAAAATTTAAAAATAGCAAAATTCAAGAGAAACAGAAAATGTAAAGAATTGTTGAAATTTTGTAGCTTGCAATTTTTTTCCAATATTTTCTAATAAAATATAATTTTAATAAATATATCCATTTAATAAATCTGTTTTGTTCAAATGCACAAAAATACATTGCCTATATTTACTGAGAAATGGATACAAATATTCATCTTCAAAATGCAGTGTACTCATTCATGCTGAGCACTATATTTATATAGAAAGAAAGAAAAGAAAGAAAGAAAGGACAAACAATCGCAAACACTGTGCAGTTTAAATATTACTGAAGATGTCTTAAGATATATTAACTAAGACGTCCCAACAATCGACAACTAAACAGGGTCTATACTTTCTGTACATTCCAAAATCCATGCACATACACTAACAGGTGTTTTATGTGAGGGTTAGGTTTAGTGCTGAAGATATTATTACCAGTGAGCTTTGTGTTTATACTGAGCTATTCCACAAACATAAAACTCGCAATAACCACTTTCATTATATCTTCTATCATCCAGTCCATTTCATTGCATTGTATTGTTTTGCCATTGTTCTCATGAGTGCCATTGGCTGGTCCCTGTGATTTGGGTTATTTCACATTTGATTTTAAGCAAATACAGACTCCCCTTTTTCTGTAGAACTGATATATAAGATGTTTACATGCTTGTGTTTGTTATATTTACATGAGCTAGTTTGCATACTCTTGCTTAGCCAAATCCATCCTGTCACGTAGAGTTCCCTTAATAGGCTGCATAATATTCTCTGTGTGGGAGCGAGGCAGTGATACAGATGCAGAGAGATGTACAGTATGTGTTTCCGAGCACATTAATAGACTCCACCTGACAGCCTGTTTCAGCAAAAATGCCTTTGTTTTCTCGCTAGTGCTGTTTAGCCACTAACCGTAGACAAAATGACAAGCAGAAGAGCAAAAGCATGAAACATTCGAGTATTAAAACCACATGCACTTGATGCACTGTGGCTGTCTCTGTCAAGGCTTTCTAAAGCAAACACTAGTTTTCATCCAAGCAGTTCCTCTTAGAGCCTGTCCTCGTGTTTGCCAGGATTCATCTGAATCCTCATCTGACAAGGTCATTTCTGTTTTTTAAAAGCCCAAATCTATTTGTATGCTCGCAAACAAGACCGGTGTTAAAGCAAGCTTAGACCTTTCAGAATCACTGATCAAGCCACAGATGTGCAATTTTTAAAAATCCGCTTATTTATATGCTTGTTGTCATCACATTTTATGAATAATATCAAATGAGAATCCACACTAAACTGACTCAAGCTGAATAATGACACTATTGTCTGTTGTACAGCTGCACACACTTTACTGCTGTCTTAATTGGGACATTCCATAGATGTAATGCTTTTATACTGTACAAACTGTACATTCTATCGCCCTACCTCAACCCTACCCCTAAACCCAACTGTCACAGAAAACAATCTGCATTCTTACATTTTCAAAATACTTTGATCTGTGCGATTTATGAGACTTCCTTGTGGGGACCAAAATAAAAGTCCCTCAAGAGACTATACTTGTGAGGGCATTCGTTATACAATGTACACAAACACAGAGCTTT
>CAIGQW010053631.1:18481712-18514789 GCA_903798125.1 Danio choprae
TCCAGCATATGTTTTATGCAGCGGATGCCCTTCCAGCTGCAACCCATTTCTGGGAAACATTCATACACACCCATTCACACTCATACACTACGGACAATTTAGTCTACCCAATTCACCTATACCGCATGTCTTTGGACTTGTGGGGGAAACCGGAGCACCCGGAGGAAACCCACGCCAACACAGGGAGAACATGCAAACTCCACACAGAAACGCCAACTGACCCAGCCGAGGCTCGAACCAGCGACCTTCTTGCTGTGAGGCGAACGTGCTACCCACTGCGCCACTGTGAGGCCTAACACCCAAACACTGCAGTGCTTTTTCATACTATGGATGTCAGCGGACAAGTATCCAGTTTTCTTCATGTCCTTCTTTTGTGTTCAAAAAAAAAAAAAGACAAACGGGTTTGGAACAAGTGATGATGAGAGAATTTTACGTTTTGTGCGAAATAACTCTTTAGCTCTTTTGAACATGTCAAGCTGCTGTGATCAACCCATTGTAATGTTTTTCAGTGAATATTAAATTACTGAAAGACCTGCAGTTTATTTTATATTTTTATAGGTATATTGTATAGGTTTTAAAAGTGACTTCAAAGTAAAGTAATTAGTAATCTGATTACTTTTTACATTATGTAATTAGTAATATAATCAGATTACAATTTTCAAGTAGTAATCAGTAACTTGTAATCGATTACTTTTTAAAAGTAACTTACCCAACACTGAGTATAGTTTCCAATGTGCAGTGTATATTTACCCATTGTTTGGGACAACCTCAGCATTTCCTCGATTCATGCTTAAATCTTCATCCTGCAATGTAGACAGCAGAGCGTCAATAATAGATCAAAAGTGAGGCTCGTGCTCACTCTCTCTTTGTGTATGAGTGCAGCAGGTGTGTGGATACAGCCCAGTGTATATGCTAAATTATAAAGGGCCCTCGCAGAGTTCAGGACACACTCCTGACCTCCAGTAACAGCAGGTTTGAGAAAGAGCACCACATGAGTTCTGCAGCCCAAACAGCATGGTGCCAGTAGCTGATTCAGGATCAGTGGATTGTTTTAGCACATGATGGATGATCGGCGCAGCTTTGGTCTGAGATCAGTGTTATGAGGGAATTGATGGTTAAGGATGCACTGTAAGTTTCTCCAACTCATACTTTTGCCAAGTCAGGGAGTGTCAGAGCAAGAGAAGATACCGGTTATCAGCAGGGATCAAGCTGTTGATAGATTCTTGGCTGGCTTTCTGACTCTGGGCTTTGAGCTTAATACCACACTAACTTCTGTCTCTTCAAACCTCAGTGGTGGGAAACGGAGCTGACGAATGCATGGACTGTCTCAGTAGGACTGTTTCTGATGATATAATGCTAAAGCAATGTTCACTGCTAGGATTTGCACAGCTAAGTACAACTTAAAATAGCAATTCAACTCTAAATCCATGATTAATTCACCCTAATGACGTTCCAAAATAGTCTGATTACAATAATAGTGCAATCGTTGATTTAACAGTGTACAACTTAATTGTTTTATGTTGAATCCACTTGCATTTGTAAAAATTATTATGTTAACTTAATTGATTTGTGTTGGGGCAACATGAAGGAATTGTGTGGAACCCAGCATGTTTTGCAGTGTGGGTTTTGTTTTTCTTTTTATATAAGGGCAGTATAAGACCGGAAAGAATGGAGAGCAGAGAGAGAGGGAAAGAATCGGCAAAGGACCTTGAGCCTGTAATCGAACTCGGGTTGCCATGACCACAGTGATATATGTCAATGCACTAACCACTAGGTTAGCCATTTTAAATGAATCATTTGAATGAACGCTTTAGTGAATCACTCATTAAGGCAAGACAATGCAGGAGAATAGAGTTAAAAAAAAAAAAAACTAAAGTAATAGTTATCGTCACCATAATTCCCCATTTCATTAATTAAAAATCACAAAAAAATATTGTACTACAAGTTTCCTAAAATGTTGTGTAACATATTTTTGTTTCATTTGTTTGACATAATAAGTCACAGGTTTTTACAGAGAGAATTTTGAGATTTATTTTAATCATTCTCTGCTTTGTTCTCTAAAACATTGCACATTAAATGTTGTATATAATTAGGTAAATTATGTAAAACCTTTAGAATACAGTACATTATTTGTACACTCAAAAATGACTTTTGCTGCTTGTTCAAACTACTTGAAACAACACAATTCTTAAGTTTTTTTGCAAAAATGATTAAGTTAACTTAATCCATTTGTGTTGAAACAACATTGATTGTGTGGAACCCAGCATTTTTTACAGTGTATGACATGATATAAAACTCTGAAGTTTGATGAATGTAAGTTGCTGAAGTGGAAATTTCTGGCCTATGCAGGAATAAAAAATATTTTGAATCCATGGACTTTATAAATATGTATAGTCATTAAAATATACAGACACAAATTGATAAAACTGCAAAAAAAAGGCTTTAAAAAAAACAGTTTATGAAAAGCCAAAAAGCTTAAATTCTCAAAACTGACAGTTTTGAAAAAGTTTTTGCCTGCAGGGACTGGTGGTTTTGGAAACAGTGGGAAAGCAGTGCATTGGAATGGAAAAATGCATTCTACGTGAATGAGCCCTAAATGAGCCCACCACAGCTTGTCAGTTAAAAATGTCCTCACGTAGGTTTTTAGCTAAGCCTCACAAGATGCTCCAAGGCAAGAAAACAAAGACAAAAGTAAATGAAAACAAGAAGCAAGTATGCCATCTTAAAATCTCCTGATGAGTCCAGTTTGCACACTTTCCGTGTTTTAGATCTGTAAAGGATTCATTTTTATTTATTTGTTTATTTTTCGCGATAACAACTGGCTGGATGTACATTATCCTGCTTGTTCCGCTTCCAAAAACTGGACACAAACTATTGATTTTAGGCTTGTCACCACACATGGGGACAAGTAATATTGATTTGAGGTGACAGTTTTAAAATTTCACCTGTTTTTTATGTAAATAATAACTATAAGCCAGATAGAGAGAATTCAAGATACCTGGAGAATATATATTAAATGGCTAGACAACATTTTTGATTTGAGTCTAGATCAGGGGTGTCCAAACTCAGTCCTGGAAGGCCTGTGTCCCGCATACAGTAGTTTAGCTCCAACTTTCTTCAACAAACCTCCCTGGAAGTTTCTAGTATACCTAAAAAAGAGTTTGATTTGGGGTTGGAACTAAAATATGCAGGACACCGGTCCTCTAGGATTGACTTTGGACAACCATGGTCTAGATATTCTATTAGCTCACCCAATACAAAGTTTTAATAAACAAACAGCCACCCAGATGAGCCTGTGGTAACAGTTTTCACAGGTTGTTATGAGAGAGTAACAAACTACTGAATGGCACAACTGACCAATCAGAATCAAGTATTCCAGTGATAAATGTCCATCAGATCTTCTATTGAGGTTTTTGGTTTTTCTGTTGGTTGAACTCCTTTAAAATCTATCACTCTTGTCTCTGTCATTTTAAAAATAAATAAATAAATAAATAATTTCCCTAGAGACAGTTTTCCATTGGCATTCTCATTTGTCTCAATGGCAGTTGATCGGATGGAGCAGGATTTGAAATCTGCAATCCCACGGGAACCGCAGATGTTCTTGAGCCAATCCCACCAAGTTATAAATGTCATGTGACCAATCAATCTGGAGCTGCATTGATTTCATGATCATGCATGACCTAAGGCTTGGAAAGGGACTTTGTGCTATATCAGCAGAAATCCTTATAATGTTGATTTTGAAGACACTGCAAAGGGAAAACTCAGTTTATTACATATAAATTGCTCTATTGTATTTCTAAATTGGTCTTTTGTGTTCCAATCAATCATTCAGAAATTGTATGAAAGTATAATTCAGTATGACCAAAATCCAACATAAATAGAAACAAGCATGCTTTCCATAGCAGTCAATGGATAAAGATGCCTTCAGGTTTACTTTCATTGTCTACCAACTTGAGCTAATTGGGCCATGAGTACTAGCCAAACCTTGACTCCAATGATTACCATACAAAATCATTTTGACTCATCCTTCATCTTGTAAAAACAAAGGAAAATCATGTTTATATTTTTTCAATAATGGATGTGGTATAAACTTGATATCTTATTATAAAAGAAAAACAACCTTAACCTTTACTCAAAGTCTTTTTAAGAAGAAAGGTTAGGAAGATTTAGACGGTTTATGGAAATTAATTTTTTACCAATTTTAATCTTCAAAACCTTCCCCGTAAAAAAAAACTTGGCCTTCACAGCCGTTTAAATTATGCCGGAGATTAAGGCAGACACGCTGAGTGCATTGGAGATTTCAGTAATGTACTCCGATCTAAGCACTGAAATGCACTGTTTGCAGAAATCGCCCACTGTATATGCTAGAAGTAGTCAAAGTATGAAATAGAAAGATGTTTGAGACAGCAAGAAAAAGATAGGGACAGTGATCAGCACAGTAATTAGCAAAGCTCATTAGGCTCATCTTCATCCTGCTTCAAAGGCAGCTCATGCAAATTGACAGGATTTATCAACCAGCTCCTTTTTGAAAAGTTGTAGTGAACAGACGAGTAGTGCTCACCTGCGCAGTAATGTCATCGGAATGTTTGTAATTAAAAGTTTTCATAAAAAATTACAGTATTCATTCCATTTCTTACAGTATATTTTATAGAACAGGCTTAGAAATACTAAGTAAATGTCTGTTATACATCACAAAAGTCAAGTCCATTTACTGAAGGGAAGCATGTTGGTGGCTTTTTTTCTATCATTAGAAAATTAAAGCGTTTTTCTTTTGTGTGTTTCATGAAATGCAAGTCAATGACTATACTGCAAAAATTCCCTAGTTCAGAAGTCAGTATTCATTGTGTTTTACCTGTATTGTTTCTCTGACGGGCGACGCGGTGGCGCAGTGAGTAGCACAATCACCACACAGCAAGAAGGTCGCTGGTTCGAGCCTCGGCTGGGTCAGTTGGCATTTTTGTGTGGAGTTTGCATGTTCTCCACGTGTTCGCATGGGTTTCCTCCGGGTGCTCCGGTTTCCCCCACAAGTCCAAAGACATGCGGTATAGGTGAATTGGGTAAGCTAAAATTGGCCGTAGTGTATGTGTGTGTGTGTGTGTGTGTGAATGAGTGAGTGTGTATGGATGTTTCCCAGAGATGGGTTGCGGCTGGAAGGGCATCCGCTGCGTAAAACATATGCTGGATAAGTTGGCGGTTCATTCCGCTGTGGCGACCCCAGATTAATAAAGGGACTAAGCCGAAAGAAAATGAATGAATGAATGTTTCTCTGACTCTCGAAGTACATGGCAAAAGGGCTTTCTTGCTTAGATTTTTTTTGTCATGTTTCTGGTCTAAATATTGAAAAAATCTTAAATTAAGAAGAATTATTTAGACAAGCAAAAAATATTGTCTTGTTTTAAGAAATATTATGTCAGAATTAAGTGAGTTTTTCCTTAAACAAGCAAAATAATCTGGAAATCAGGGTAAGCAAAGTAATCTTATGTCAAAAGAAAAAAACAAGATTATTTTGCTTACCCCATTGGCAGATTATTTTGCTTGTTTTAAAGAAAACTCACTTTTGGCAAGAAAATGCTTTTTGTTGTAAGAATTTTGAGATATTTGGACTAGAAACGAGACAAAAAAATCTAAGTAAGAAACATATTTTTTGCAGTGTACTTTGAGAGGCAGAAACACATATACAGACAAAACAGAATTAATACTGACTACTGAACTAGGGAGCTGATTGAGGTCCAGATTAACATATGAACATGTTTATATTTGAAAATAAATAGCCTATTTATTTAGTTGCCTTCAGTCAAATCTGGAAATACCTAGGCATAGCTAAATAATAAGAGATTACAACGATAATAGTTTCCCCCTTTTTTAAGTTTATCTAAGCTTGTATTATATGTGGGTCTCTTATTTTGAAAATGAGACCTGCATTATAGAGTTCCCGGGTAATGCAGCTAGTCATAGAGTGCCTCATCTCATCACAGCACATCATCAGAAAGCAAAAATCTGGAAAGCTGGATTATACATTTATTAAGCTGCCAAAACATAAGAGCAGAGTTCATTAATATTCATGACCATTCCAAATATGGTCAAAACCAACCATGTAATATGAGAAATAGATCTGTGAAACCTTTTATGGAGAATCTGTGCACGTACCTAAGCCACATATATTATATTAAGATAGATAGAACATTCATTCATTAATTTTCCTTCGGCACAGTCCCTTTATTTAGTACTGGGAAACATCCATACACTCTTATTAACACACATGCACTACGGCCAATTTAGTTTATTCAATTCACTTGTACCGCATGTCTGGGGAGGGAAACCGGAGCACCCGGAGGAAACCTACACGAACACGAGGAGAACATGCAAACTCCACACAGAAATGCCAACTGACCCAGCTGGGACTCGAACCAGCAACCTTCTTGCTGTGAGGCGGCAGTGCTAACCACTGAGCCACCCTCATAGATAGAACAATTTAAAATAATAATAATTATCTTTAAAAGGCTTTACCATCTTAAAAATTATATTCTTAGAATTTAACTTCAAAATGATTAAATGATAAATTATTGTTCTCTGTACTTTGAAGTGCCTGATAACATTATCATGCACATTCATTAAAGGTGCAGTAGGGGATCTGCCTAAATGCTAACCAGTTAGCATAATATCTTTCAAATACAATCCCTCCCCTGCCGTCCAAAGCTACACCTCCTGAAATCGCGAACACGATCACATCAAAAATGACAGAGACCCAGATCATGTCATTCGCCAGTTAGAAAACTTTATAGTACTTTATAATACTACAATTCAGAATGAAACACTGTATTATATCTAACACATTTTCAGTTATGTAGTTAGCAAGCAGAACTTGTCATAATGTGCAATATTTTATGCGTGCAAGGATCGCTGGTCTCTCAAGTGCTTTGTCCTAAAGCGACTACTGTATGCTTAGTGCAGGAATTACACTTATTACTAAGCCATACTTACATGCTATTTCAAACTGACTATTCAAGGTAGCATGGTTAACGATACAGGGAGCGCGTCTCAGGTTGTCATTGTTCAAAAATGAACCAATGTGAATATAAAACCTTCATAAAAACTTCAATATAAAAATATATAAACTTCACCTTAGTAAAGCAGGCTAGGCGGAATAGTGCTGTTTACTTATGTTTTGCTGTTAAACTAAATAGAAATCTACATTATCGATACTGTAAAAGGTCCCTTATGAAACTGAAAATAGTCACATCAATCGTTCGCCGGAAGATTTCAGTGGCTAAACAACACCTGTGCATATAGCCCATTTGTAACAACAAAATCTACATAATCTTTGCATGACTAAAATAGTATAAAAACATAACATAACCTGTCTAAAAGACATACTTCAGCCATGGTGTCATCCTTTCTCCAGCGTGCAAAAGTAACTCCAATATTGATTCAGGATTTGAACATTTTGATTAAGCATTTGTTTTTACTGCTGTCACTCGTGTCCACGTGACCGCGGCGCGCAGTTGTACAAATCTACATCTGCTGACAGACAGTTTGGGCTACTTATCAGAATTATGGGAATTATTGGCCTGACAATTTTTAATTGGATGAACATTTTTAGTCTTATCCAGCCTTACTCAGAATATAAAAACACAAAAAAATACATTTAGATCATTTACTTTAATCAGTACTATTGGAATGTGAAGAGACTTTCAATCAGCACAACAAAAATGTTTCTGAAGACAATCACTTACTGCACCTTTAACACAATGTATTGTATTATCGAGCAAACGCAACCTCTAACAGCAAATTGTGTTCATCAGCAGAGGTCCAAAGGCATGTGATTATGCTGGCGATACAGCAGTCAGCCAGCTGTTGTCGCCATAGTGACAAAGTCTTATTGCCATGCAACCCGTTTAGCGGTTCTAAGGATATTTGGATGGTTGCCAGGTGACGTTCTGCTCATACTGAGTGACACGTCTCAGGGCTGGGCTCGCAAAAGCAGACTGAGAGGCTGTTTGCAGGAGGTCATCATTTACATCATCTGACCGGATTTTGAAATAATTACGTCCCTGTTGATTTCTCACCGTCTCCAAGATAAATTCCAGCAGAATCTGAATTGATTTTTTTCCGAGATGATTGATGGGCTTTGAGACTCTTAAGAGAGCCTCTTGATGCTAGGATGCAGCCTCTTAAGCAAGACATTACCATCGTTTGAAAAAAATAATAAAAACGAGAGCCGCCTCTCAGTCCCTTTTATCCAAACAGTGACTCTCATTAACAAGGTTAATTAAAAGAGGAGAGAGCGGCTGTATTGTTTCCTGGGGCAGTGGGCAGATCTCGGCCATGAGGATGTAGATAATGTTGGTCGTGAGACTTAGAGATTCTTGTTTATAAGCATGAGCATCCATACAGGCGCATGACAAGCTAACCACCAAGATCCTATTAACAAACACCCAAAGAAGCACACACACAGAGAGAGAGAGAGAGAGAGAGAGAGAGAGAGAGAGATTTGGAGGACTTTAGCATCACTCCTGGGCAACAATCAACACCTTGTTTATCCTGATAAAGCAATGAAAAAAAGGGAGAAGAACAAGTTCCGCTGATTTCACTGAGCCTCCTTCAGGGCAGATTCCTACTGCTGTTCGTCCTTGCCTTGTTAAGCCGTTTTCCAGAGTGCACCACAAAACTTCTGCTTCGGTAAAAATATCCATTTGGACTCATAAAGCGGTGTTTGAGAGTATATTTGGCTCCTTCATGATCACAGATGTTTGTTTTGTTGCGCTGGGTCCTGCTGCTAGGCGCTATGTGCTTTATTTATTCTGCTCAGTGGAGTTGCACTTTTCACCTACAGCATTGCACCCTGCAGCTGTACAGTATTGCCTGTTGTTTTTGTACATTCTGTAGTTTTTGTTGTGTATTTTGGGTGTTGATAAAGCAGTCATTCGATATGGCAGGTTTACTGTGTCCTTTTGGAACACACCCTCTACTCAGAATCTTTTAAGTGCTGCATTATTCGGCTTACATTGGATTTTTTTATTACAGTGATGCCGAAAACACAGGTGTAGTTGCTCAATTCTGTGATGAAAATGGAATTGGCTCAGAATGTCACAGAATTTGACAAAGGTTGAATAAATATAGATGTGGTGAGTTACACCTAACCTTACTGTCTGTAAACATAAAACCACAAGAACATTATTTAATTATGAATTGAGTTGGCGTGGTGGTTTTCACCATCTGTTGTTTTATTATAAATGAGGACATTAGTACATGAACTTTAACTCCAGAGCTGCTAAGAGTCACTTTACCAGATTTTTACAGAAGAGCAGTTGAAGACAGTATGATAACAGTGAGAATAAGTGTAAAACCTTTAGTTTTCAGAAATCATTACACAGTTGCAGGGATGAAAAACTTATTTCATAGGGTTTTTAAAATGTATTTTTATTCAACTCCAGACAACCCAATCACATGGTAAATGTATCTATTTCATGAGGTAATTTTGTGAGAATTGCTACTAAAATAGTTTGCCTGTTAGATTGATTTGTCAAATGGCAGATATAATGTTAATAAAAAATAATATAATAATTTCTCAGTGTAAATACACAAATGAGTTTGTATAAATTTACCAAAAAGTTATGGTTATAAAAATGAATATTTTTCTGGTCACTTTTTAGTGGTACAGTTATTTTCATTGAAGTTTCTGTCAAATAATTTAAAAACACTCTCACTCACTCATTTTCTTTTCGGCTTAGTCCCTTTATTAATCAAGGGTCGCCACAGCGGAATGAACTGCCAACTTATCCAGCATATGTTTTACGCAGCGGATGCCCTTCCAGCTGCAACCCATGACTGGGAAACATCCATACATACCCATTCACACTCATACACGACAGACAATTTAGCTTACACAATTCACCTGTAGCGCATGTCTTTGGACTTGTGGGGGAAACCGGAGCACCCAGAGGAAACCCACGTAAACACGGGGAGAACATGCAAACTCCACACAGAAACGCCAACTGACCCAGCCGAGGCTTGAACCAGCGACCTTCTTGCTGTGAGGCGAATGTGCTACCCACTGCGCCACCGTGCTGCCCCAATTTAAAAACAACATCATTAATATTTAATTACATTTTTCTGAAATTCAATTTGTATCACTAGTTGAGGTCAAGAATAATATTAATGAGACTATAAATTCAAAAGACACAATAAAAATGGCCTCATGACAGTCATGTTTATGATTTATGATTTATGACTAGTTATGTTGTCTTGTTATTGTCAAGTCATCTTAACAAAAACACTGACAGGTGTCTGTCTATGATGTATTTGTTTATGTCAAGTTGTCATAACAAGGACATTTTAAACAGTGTCACCTTTACATTTAAAATGACATAACTAAGCGAATGACACTTTATTGACCGTTGCCAGAAGGATGCTTAAAATCTCATTTATATTCAACTCAATTCAATTCAAGTTTATTTATATAGCGCTTTTTACAATGTAGATTGTGTCAAAGCAGCTTAACAAGTTCTAGTAAAGTCCAGATTTCAGAGTTCAGTTCAGTTCAGTGTGGCTTAAGTTTCACTGCTGAAAGTTCAAACACTGAAGAGCAAATCCACCGAAGCGCAGCTCCACAAGTCCCAATCCGAGCAGGCCAGTGGCAACAGTGGCGAGGAAAAAACTTCACCAATTGACGAAGTGAAGGAAAAAAAAAACCTCGAGAGAAACAAGGCTATGTTAGGCACGGTCATTTTCCTCTTCATTTTCTATTCATGACGTGTCATGTCATGATTATGAATGTTTCATGCCAGTCTTGTGAACACCCCTTCAAAGTAAAGCGTGTTTAGTTTTTTCCCCCCGAACACAAGAAGAGGTAAGAGTATGTCCTACAGGTGATTTGTCAAGCCCACTTACCTGTGTGGAGCACACTCGGTATTGCTAAATATTTTCCAAGAAGCATAGAGTGCTTATAAGGAGGTGTCTGGTGCATATGAAGAGGAAAAGAGTGTGTCTCCTGCAAATAGTTTGTCAAGCCCACTCACCTGCGTGATGTACACTAAGAATTGCACAATATTTCAAGAAACATGAAGTGTTAACAAGAAAGTAGAGGAGAGGAGAAAGTGTGTCCTACAAATTTGTATCAAGCCCACACACACGCATGAAGCACACTCTGAATTGTGCAATGTTTTCCCAAAACCATGAAGTGTTTCTAAGAAAGTGTATGGTCCATATGTAGAGTGTGTGCATCACCTACAGGTGGTTTTTCAAACTCACTTACCCATGTGAAGCACACTAAGAATTGCAAAATATTTCCAGAAACATGGAGTGTTTACATTAACTGTAATAATTTTAACCAGTTAAACATCATTGTAGAAATAAAGCAAGGTGAATTCACATTTAAAAATGACCTTAATCAGCGATTCACAATCGCAATTCTAGTTTATTTACCAAATAAAGTTTCACAAGTTTTTTTATGAATTAATGCTGCAATGATTAATAAAAAATGGACAAGCATCTCTATTTAAGAAGTTCCCTTTCTTTTATGAAACAACAACTATTTACTATATGCAGGTTAACTATTCTTATAATAAATGTAACTTAGATATATTAGTTACTATTTAATTAGTTAAAGTTATAAGTAACAAAGTTATAGTAACTAATAACCTTAACTTTTCTGATTTTGATTGTAATACAATAATCACCTTTTGTAAAGCTGCTTTGGAACAATAATTATTGTGAAAAGCGCTATACAAATAAACTTGAATTGGATTGAATACGAAAGCACTGCCATTGTTAATTGCACTGTGCAAATAGCATATCTTTCATGAAGAACAAGACACAATCTGTGATAAGCTGAATGGAAATGAGCTGAAAAGAATGTCGATGCCTCAATTTATATATGCATGTCACAGTGCTGTACCACCACAGATAGCACCTGTTTAAACTGGATTATGGGTGGTTACTGAAGACTTAAATGGACAGATTCACTAACAGTTTGCAAACCCTCTTTTGGAATTAAAACACAGGTTTTATTAAACACAAACACTGACAAATGAATGATTTAAAACACATGGATGCAGTTATGTCTATAGGCAACCTTGTTACATATATATTTAAAGAAGTTTCTCTAGGACACACCAAATTCTGAAGTACTACATTACACTCTCTGAGAGATTTAGTATGGTAATGCATACCTGATCCCCCATAGTAGATCTACAATATATACAGGAGTAGCTAGGGTGGAGGTGGGTATTCAAAAACTAGCGCAAACAGCACTGAGGTATTAAAATGTTGAGAAGCAAGCTCATTGATTGCTGTTGCCTCAGCAACCAATAAACTGTGCCATGTAGTTGAAAGCAGATTAGATAGAACTTACGGTATGGTACTGTTCACACCTGATCACTTCATGCATTTGTTTTTTTCTGATCGGATATCTATATTTAATTTTATCTTTTTGTTTCATTCTATTTTTGACCAGTCGTTAAATTTTAAAATTAGAATGTTGAATTAATATGAAATGGCAGCATTAAGTGAAGTTTATTTATAAACTAATTTCGAGAGGATCACGTGTTTATGATTTCTGCGGCTGGTCCCGCATTATCCAATTCATGATTCACCAATCAGACGATTCCTAAGCCACTATAAACACCCTAAGTTCCATATCACAGCCATCTTTGTTTTGAAGAATTCCCCCTTCCACCCCTACTCCTCCTTTCCTAGATGGGTGGCCCGGTGGTTAGCACTGTTGCCTCACAGCAAGAACGTCACTGGTTCTAGTCCTTACCAAGCCAGCTGACGTTTCTGTGTGGAGTTTACACGTTCTCCCCATGCTCACGTGGGTTTCCACTCGGTTTTCTCCCACTGTCCTAAAACATGCAACTTAAGTTAATTGACTAATCCAAATCTGCATCATAGACATGCTCCTAGTAAGTAGTCATCTCAAGAGCAATCACTATCTGTTCATTAGCTACTACAGCAGGGGAGTTCTCGAGATCTACCTGAGCTCAAACTGCCCTCTCGCCTTGCAAACGGGAGGGAGCTCCCGGGCTCGAGGATCTATGAGCTCAGGGCTCTCTCCCGAGACAGCATGCCAAACAAGCTTTATAATCAATCATCAGCTAAGTGTGAACTCTTGAAAGAGACACATTACGCACATGTAGCTTCATTATTACATGTAGTAATCTCAGTTAATGGAGAGGTAAAACAACAGTAAAAGTATATTGTTTCATTCATATAAAAAGGCACAGTTTTGTTTTTTAAAGGGTACGATTTTTTATTTATTCTTTTAATGTTGTGCACATATATCTGTGGACATCTGACTAAATGTTTCTTTTAACCTGCAATGACAGTTTTAGTAGAGTTCGCCTTGTGCATATGTGATGATGTTTGTAGTACAAAAGCCTCCTGTACCTGCAGCCTGCATATATAATCATTTGTAAGCCAAATAAGACATATAGCCTACGTTTCTAATATTATTTAAATAAAATGCATGCTGTCTGATGCTTTAGTTGACGTAACCCACAGTAATTTGCATATAGTGTTTGATTTGAAGATCTGAGTGATATTCATTTAGTGGACACACATTTATATTATATATATGAGAAAATGCATGCAGTGACCAGGCAGCAGGGCCTATAAGCCTGCAATTCCCATTTACTAAAGTTTGTCAATGTGTGTAGTTTACTAAAGATTTGTCCAGTGTGTGCTCTTTTTCTCTCCAAATGTAATGAGCGATAAAAATCGATACGTACTATGTTTAAAATAAAGTTTCAGACTTTTAAACACATTTATTGTTTTTGCTGTTTTCAATAGTTGTTTACCTGTCTTGACTATCATTTATTAATCACAGTATTTCCTTCACTAATAATTTACTCACCCTTCACTTAAACACAAATGAAGCTATTTTGAATAACGTTGGAATCCAGTTGCCTTTGACATCCATAGTATTTTCTGTTCTTACAATGGATGTCAATGGCTACCAGATTAAAACATACTTTGAAAAAAAAAAAGAAACTCATAAAGACTCACTTGAGATCAAGCAAATGATGACAGAATTTGTATTTTGGGGTCGACTATATATATCCCTTTGAGTTGATATCTTTAAGCAACATTATGTATTGCAACGTGCGATAACACTATCCTGACGTACAACAAGCAGGATGTCCTATTTGACATTCACAGCGGGGCACATTTGGAGATAATAGCTCGATAAATAGCCTATCTGAAACTGGTGGCCAGAGTCAGAGGGATTGGAGCTCTGCGTGAAGAAATATTGACATCTTAGAGGACACGGCGATAAGCGTGGTGGTAAAGAGTTCTCTGAGCGCTTATAGGAGATGATTGTTTATTGTGGCCATTGATATCTCCGTTTAAAGTCATCTGTCTCTTCCTTTCTCTCAGATCACCTGCGTTCCCTTTCATCCCTCCATGCTCCCTTTGCTTTTCAGTCTATTTAAATGAACGCAGCATTGAAATCCTCATCGAGTTTGTCATGATTTATTTTAAGCCCTCGCTTCATTATTTAGCCTCATTTCTGGGTTCTTTAATATTCCGCGAATGCCTCCGACTTACAAATGCACTAGCTGAAATAACTATATAAACAAATAAATAAATGATTACGGATAATTACGGGAATCAGCGCTATGTAAAGAGCAGGATGAGCTGACTTAATAACCTGTGAAATTGTGCTCTATTTAAAGAGGAGCCGGGTGAACAAATGCATGCACACACACACACACACACACACACACACACACACACACACACACACTGAAATAGAGAAACAGGCTAAAACAATATACAGCAGCATCCGTTTACTCAAACGTCAAAAAAAAAAAAAAAAAAAAAAGCAGGAGACAAGACCAGTCATGATGATTAGCATCAATCAGTATGTTGGAGCATCACGGTGGCCTACATTCAGACTGATGCTGTGCTATGTGGAGAAATCCCTTCATGGAAATATCAAACAGCCATATTTCCTCCCTCCTTGATTTTTTTTTCTTTAACAAGATATGTATGATGAATTATTCATTGACTGAGGGATTCTTCCCCATCAGGGGAGCATTCGCATGAGAGTTTGAACACACGCCAACATAGGTGAACAGACATGCTCAGTGTTCACCATATGCGCATGTTTACACGCACACTTGTGTTGATGCACAAGGTTAAGTGCATATGGGAGTGCACACTCAAATTCTGATAACATGCTGCAAGGTTGTTGTTTTTATTAGTGTCTTTTTCTGGTGTTTTTCAGGAAACATTTCTAGCCAAGCCCAAACAAGACAGAAGACTGAAGGGAAATCAAATTTTAAAAAGGAAGTATGGAAGCCAGTTTCTACATTCGAGTAAAAAAAACTGAAAGGTAATTATAACTTTTCTTTTTTTATATAAATTACTAAATGTCTTTATTTCTTGTGATTGTGATGGTCATTGGTCATAGTTTCACTTCATAAATCGCAGCTGTGATTATATATTTAACGATTCAGAATTAATTGATCATAATACAGACTCAATTTTTTTAAACATTATTTCTCATGATTATATTTCTTTCTCACAGTTTTAACTTTGCATGTTAATGGCTTGTATTTGCAACCTGATACTTCAGAGTTTGTGTCCAATAGTGTTTTATTCCCTTCTCAAAGATTTCTGATTTATTACTCTTAACAGTGACTTTATATCTCACAATTGAAACTTTCTATCTCATATTTGTAAGTTTATATATCACATTTGTGCAATGCATCTTAAATGTGCAACCTAATTTCTCATAATTTCAACTTTATGCCAGTTTATATTTAAGGATTATTAGATACACTGTTAACATTTTCCTGCAGAATTTACAGCAACTTACTGGCAGAAGTTTGCCAGTAACTTACTTTAAATCAATTACAGGAAATATACTATTTACATTTACAGGACTATTTATATTGCTGTATATGTATTTACATAATTGTATGTATATCATAACTGTAAAATATAGAGTAATTTTCACAATGCAACTTTAAAATACAGCAACATACTGCATAAACTGTCCTACAGTAAAATACTGTTAAATACAGTGTAATTTACAAAATTCTAACTATTTCTGTTAATAGTGACTTTATATCTTACAATTTGTGTATTTATGTCTCAATTCTATAAATTAGTTATATATTAGGACTATATGGTACTATGGTAATCCACTACATTTCTGTCAATTTCTTAATTTACATTGTATGTTCCTTAGCATTTCACAAATCACAATGAACAGTTTATTCCTGAAATAGGCTCATTTGTTTTTGAGTCAACAACTGATGCAAATGATCAAGTAAGAGCAGATTTCCTGTAAGTGATTCACTGTATTTCTGAAAGTCTGACTCAAAATGAACCAAAAATGCTTCTCTCAAGAATTATTATTTTTTTCCTTTTTTGAGTTTCCTAATTGAGTTTGGGTTCCTTGCAACTGCCACCTTTGGCTTGCTCAGTTGGGGTTGGTTGAGCTGCCCGATGAATCACATAAAGCTCTATAGAAATAAAGGTGGCATAACTTGGCATCGCTTTTACGATTTGTTTTTGTAAATAATAATCATATTTAGGTCATGACTTTTAGTTATTTATCAAAACTCTAAATATGCCTTGTTATTTCAACTCAATTCTGCGTGTAATAGGGACCAACCCAACTGCTGGGTAAATTTTTTTAATTAAATGAATAGGACCAAATTTAACAGTCCATATTTGGGTTTAAATAACCCAGCATTTCTTGCGTAAAATGCTTGAAACCAACATTTGTTGATCTTCAAAAACAAATAAACATTCACAACTTTTTACTTTTTAATGTTTAAAGCTTTACTCCATAAGCTTAACAGCATAAAAAAAAAAATTCCTTACCTTAGCATGATTTACAATGACAATCTTATATCTTATGTTTTCTCATTTGGACGGTGGAAGTTTTTTTTTAGTCGCCATTGCGTCATTACATAACATCTGTATACATACAGAAGGACTCCTGGGTAGTATCAAAATCCCTTTAAGGCAAGTCATTTCACTCGGCGGCCATCTTTGAAATGCCTCTCGGGCAGTATGCTTGGGCATTCTGTTTGAATGGGGAAACATCAAATTCTCCAAAATTGCTTGCCAAGCTTATAATTAAATTTCATATTATAAAACAACAATTACATTAAACAACAACTGTCTCTTTAGTTTCATTTCTTAACATTTGAGTCACACAAAATCTGCAGAAATTTACATCTGGTCCGAGCCCCTCCCCAGGAGAAATATCAGCCTTTAGCGATCGCTGATTGGTTCTTGTACTAGAAGGCGAGGCTTCATTCGCCTAAGTGACTGTTACTCTTTTCCCCATTCAAAACTATACAAGTGACACGTCTTGAATAGTCTTTGGTAGTATGCTATGTCGCATGTGAGAATGCTGTAGGTGGAGATCATTTACAGCCTTTTCTCGCAGCAATAAGTGATTAGAATGTTGAGAAATTGAATTATACACACTAAACACATGCAGACACGCAATTCTAAGAGCCTCATTTTCCTCTTTCATCCACTGCTGCTAATTTTGTTACATTTGTGCGATGCCTATACATGCAGGAACTCATTCATACGCCAAAACATGTCTCATATATTGAATGCGAGTGCACACGAATCACAAGTGCCGCGCACCCCGCTGTCTCACATACATGAACATTCAGTATGAAAAATGAGCATGAAAAAGGATTTCCTTCCATTTGTTTTTCCTCTCCTCCGTTCCTGTCTTTCTCCCTATTCATCCCATGCCTCTGCCTGTTTCTCTTCTTTCATTTCCTCTGTGTATCTCTACATTTTTTCCATCTCTGTCCCTCATTCCCCCTCCCTCCTTTTCTTTTTCCCTGTGAGTGTATATTGAGGGCAGGTGGATGTATCCGGTATCCATTTTTTCCTCTCTAACTCCGTCTATTTTCCTCATGCCAGATCTCATATGGGCTTCAATTATGAACAGATGCCAGGAAAGTGCAAGACACACACACACACACACACACACGCACACACACACACACACACACACACACATGCTCAGCAGAGCCGTGTCCCACCTCGTCCTGTTAGTGCTGCTATATTAATCTGTTTCTTGTCATGCAAGCTGAGAAAGGGGAACAAAGAGGGAATGGCAGGAGAGGAAAGGGGACAGTGGGATGCCAGTTTTCTTGCCTTTGGTGACTGCCCCGTGACCCTGCCAGGTGGTACTGACTCACAGACACCTGATGGCTGTTTGTTTGAAGCAGGTGAAACTGGCCTCAGACTGACAGAACTCAGAGATATGTAAGTACGATTTAGAAAGGATGGAGAGGAAAAGTGTGTTGACCTGGTTCCAGATTGATGACCGCTGCATTGCCAAGAATTGCATTACCAAGAATGTTGTTTTTCTGGACATTTTGTTGGTCCAAAAAAAGAAGCGAATTCTTTTTCTCACTGCCGTGCCAAACAAGAAGTCAATTTATTTTTAAGTTAAAAAGAAATTAAGGTAAAGTTCATCCAAAAAAGAAAATTCTGTCAATAATTGCTCACCCTCATGTCATTCTAACCTCACGAGACCTTTGTTCGTGTTCAGAACACAAATTACAATATCTTGAATGACATCCGAGAGCTCCCCATAGACAGCAATGGTCCTGACTTCAGAAAGTTATCCAAAAAAGTCAGAACTCTCCATGTGGTTCATTTGGAATATAATAAATCTATGAGAATACATTTGTTTGGACATAAAACAAAAAATAATGACTTTATTGAAAGATTTCTTCTCCTCGGTGTCAGTATAGGGTTCACATTCAGGAGCACTGTGCACTGATAAAGCATAGGATCATCATCCAAAGTAGGGGAGAGCGGCGACGAAAGTACCATTTTTCATAAAAGCCAATTTTTAAAATGTAACGTTTTAGACAGAAATGTATTTTTGCAGTAGTTACTAACTCATAAGTGTGGTCTATCAATATCGGTTGTTATTTTGTACAAATGTAGAACAACTTCAAAATAATTTCACTTTAAACATAAATTGCACATTGTTACTTTTGACCCCGTCAGTAGGGACAAAAGTAACACACGGGTGCGTCAAAAGTAACACAACAATATTTGCTAGATTTACTAGCTTAATCTTGTTAACTTTAACTGCAAACATATTTTGTCCTTTATTTTTGCAAAATAATATTAAACTGCATTTTCATCTAAAATTTCAGTTCCATCAAATGTTTCAAAAGCAATTCAACAGTGCAAAATGTTCATTTTCTACAATAAAAAAATTATATATATATAATTATTATTATTATTATTGGCAGTGTGCATTAATTTTATAAAACATATGAATCAAAACACTAAAAACTCTAATGTGGAAGTGAAAAATAAGGTATGGCTATTAGCAGTGGGACAAAATATCAGTGTTACTTTCGTCCGCACAGGAACTCTTGCCATTTAAACCTGATTTATTTTAAACTGAAAAACTCAGAGATTGCAAACTTAAGGATGTGTTATAGCACTAAATAACCTGTAGATTGATCATTACTGTGATGCATTAAAAGAGAAACACAACTTGTAAAATAAAAAAAAACAACTGCTGCAATAATTTACTTTCCGCACTTAAAAACTGAAATTTGGAGCTAACCGCGGAACAAGGGTTGCATGCTGAATGTGCTGTTATAGCCTGGAAAGCGAATGCTGTCAGGACTTGGAGAAAATCGCTTTGTTACTTTCGTCCCATGTTACAATCTTCCCCGCTCCCCCCAAAACCAAGTGTGACATGCATCCCAGTATGCTCGTAAATGCCTGAAGGATATTATTCAATTATTCTTCAAGTTAAGAAATATTATTTAAAAGGACTGTGCACTGAAAGGTTCTTAAGTGATCTAAAATGGGTTCTTCTACGGCATCACCTGAAAACCCTGTTTTGGAACCTTTATTTTAAAGAGATCAACCTTAAAACTGAAACGGTTGGTGCTGAACCAAAAATCTACAATATTAAAGGGATAGTTCACCCACAAATGGAAATTATTATTATCATTATTTACTCAATCTTCACTTGTTCCAAACCTGATTGAGTTTCTTCAAACCTCAGTTGAACATAAAAGAAGATATTTGAATGAATGACTGAATGAAGGCAAGCCAGTCAATTAGGTATGGAACTATGTGAAGGGTAAATAAATGACGACAGATATTTCATTTAGTCTACTATGCATTGTTGACCCAACTGGTCATTGACACAGAACGCATTTTTGCATTCTGTTGTGCTGCTTTTCCATTGCTTTCATATGTTTATCAATCATGCATAAATATTGTGTTAATGTAATCTTTTGTAGTATTGCATGCATGACAGTGTTATATAATACCATTATATGTTTTTTATTTAAAAAAGAAATGCTTTCATAGACCTTGTAGTTTGATTTTCAATCACTCTGACCTGCATCTCAACCTGCAACAAGCATATTTTACATGAATGTTCCCGAAGACCGCACAGCAAAGTGTCTCCACTACAGTTTTGTTGACTGAACTGGCCTCAGATGTATTGAACATTATATATATTTCCAGCAAGATAAAAGCACCGGCCCCGTTTCATCCTAGCTCTTGTAGAAAAACCTGTCAAATGGAGGCGACTGCAAACTTTACTGTAAGCTTTTATCTCTGCTTTGAAACATCGTCTACTTAACGTTTACATTCTGCCAATGCTTTTTGGATTGTGTTTGGTTTCATTAAAACTAACTCTGATGGGATTGCTTAATTAGTGTGGTTTAAGTGAATAAGTTTAAATGGTGCACTCTGAAAAGATGTGTCGTGTTAAACTTCCAATCTGTCTCAGTTTACCTTAAATTAGGGCTTGGTGATTAATCGAAGATGATTTTCATTTTGTCAGTATAGCCAGTTCTAGTGAGCCCAAGTGTGTTTAGATGGAGCAGCATTTATTATACAGATTCATACAACTGTTAAGCAAAAAAAGGTTTTAAAATAGAATTTGATTTAATCGCTCAATAATGACATCGAGATAATCATTCTGAGATAATGACAGCTCTTTTTGTGTAGCTTCAGTATGATCTGTGGCATTGTGTAGTGAATGTTGCTCATAAATTACCACACACAGTAGCATGTTTTTACTCTAAACTGCAGGTGTCAAATCCAGTTCCTGGAGGGCCGCAGCTCTGCACAGTTTAGCTTTAACCCTAATTTAACACACCTGATCAAACTAATTGAGTCCTTCAGGCTTGTTTGAAACCTACAGGTAAGTGTGTTGAAGGAGGGTTGGAACTAAACTGTGCAGAGCTGCGGCCCTCCAGGAACTGGATTTGACACGTGCTCTAAACTCACCTTATAACTTCAGTCGAGTGTTTGACATAAATCGTTCAATGATTCCGTAGTTATGCGTTTATTAGTCATGCTGAATTAATAAAAACAGTTATATCTTCTTTTTATTACTTTTTACCGATATTGGGATTTCTTGGGATTCTTTTCCATTATAGAGCGCCCTCTGCCTTTCAGAGGAGATTTACTATCACACAGATCACACCATGCTTCCCTTGCAAGATGTGCATGACAGTTGGAACTTTTCTCAATTGTGTTTCCCTTTGATCATCACCAAAAGTCCCCATCACTAGAGTATTGAATTTTCTTACTGGACTCCATTACCCATACGGCCTTGTTTTGATTATTCCCCAGCTGTTACCAATTATCTAAAATATATGACACACACTCACTCATTACTTCTTTGCAAAGTTATGTTTTGCTTCGGTGGACGTTTCTGAGTATTTCTTGTATTTCCTTGTCTCTTTGTTAGAGTCGGACTGCCTTCCTGTTTATGATTGTTAACACTTCCTGTCCCTTCTTGATCTCTGTTTTTGCTGCTTGCTGCCTGCCCTGACCCTCTGCATGGGATTGTATGACGGGTTTGCATGTTCTCTGATATGCCTCTCTGCTGGTGATCGACCGTGATACTGTTTTAATAAAACTGCAAATGGGCCCTCATTCTGCTTCTCGTGAGTTCTCATTATAATATCACTTACTGTCCTTCGTCTTAGTCTCTGGTCACCACAGCGGAATGAACCCCCATGTTTTATGGTATTTTATGGTGTCTAAATATGTTTTATGTGTCTAAATATGTTTTACCCTGAACTGGGAAACACCCATACACTCTCTCATTCACACACACACATATATATACTACGGACATTTTTTTGTTTTACCCAATTCACGTATACCACATGTTTTTGGACTGTGGGGGAAACCCACTCAAACCAGCGAACTTCTTGCTGTGAGGTGACAGTGACCACTAACCACTAAGCCGCCATGCTGCCCCTCTCATTACAATAGCATTGACCAAAAACATGTTTTGCTAAGTTTTGTTATAAGTAAAGGAGCAGAATGAACTTTAAAAACATCTTGTATCATTCATTTGAAAGCATCTGAAAAAATAATAAAATCTTTGTAATTATATATTGTTTTTTTTATATCTTAGTTGTTTTTTTGTTTGCTTGTTTTTTCATTTTAATAATCTAAAGAAACCTTTCTCACAGTAAAGTATTTTTATGTTTAAAGAAAAAGTTCCTTAAATGTAGAATCTTTATTTTTCTTTATAGAGTGTCGATGGTATGCGTCATAAAGTAATTTTGTGATGGGTCTTCTATTCAGTAAAAATCCTACAATTTCTTTCTGCCAATAATCGCTGTGGTGTCCCCTTAACAACATGCGAACCACCACTTACAGTGGCAATCACACAGCATGGCTGCTAAGGTTTAACACTCTAGCATTCTGCCAATGAGGTTTGCACAGACAAGCCTTATTTAAAACCTAATACAAACGTAATATAATTAGCACACTCCACAATTAAATTATGAGGACATCAGAGTTATAGACACAATTAAACATTGACAAAGGTGCTACATTTGTTTAACATTACGGCTAATTATGGAGTTCCATTACACAAGGTCTTTCTCTCAGTATGAATCCAGTCTTCATTAACTTGTGTCTCAAATGCTCAGACATAGGCTTCCATATTTATGTCATATTAGCGCCATGCCATCTTCCATAATATTATCAGTCACCGGACAATTTACATTCATTAAACATGCAATTCCATTGAAAACGTCGTGCACAGCCTAGAATGCTTCTTGACAGATTCTGCAGTATTTTTTTTTGACAGGCGTCGCCTCACTGTTCAAACACTGTGTGTGAAGAGACTTGTCAGTTTGTCTGTCTAAAGCAAATCTGCCATCAGCAAGGTAATGAAATCTTCATGAAGTTAATGTTTAAAGATAGATTACATTTTCCACCGCCACACTTCTGAGATGCATCAGCACCACCACCGGGGTGTAAAGAAGAACTTAGTCACACATGTTGCTGGGGAAAGTGTGATGCTCACACATTTGAGCACATGCAGGTCTGGGTGTGTGATCTTTAGATGCTTGTTCGTGTTCTTTTGACTCTCTCTCTTTTTCTCTCTCTCTCTCTCTCTGCGTGTGTGTGTGTGTTTTGGACATATGGACACAAATTTGTATGATGGCATGGCTATGACAAAGGTATTATAAGGGGAAATTGACTTATAAGGACATTGCCCATGTCCCCATTTTTCAAAAGGTTTATAAATCATACAGAATTTGTCTTTCTTTTCCAGAAGGTAAAAATGCACAGTTTCCTTTTGAAGATTTGGTTTAGGGAGTTGGGTTAATGGTTTTTACAGTATAAAAACAACAGAAACCTATGGATCTTACAGTCTTGTGTTTCTTTTCACCCCATCCTCATCTTTACCACAGACCCTACTTTTCAATACTGTGGAAACTCTACAGACTTCAACATAACAGACACCTCTGTAAACAACAACATTGCACAACATTAAAGACTAATTCATGACCCCCTAGTTTAATCGTGTACAAAAACACAGAAAATAATAATAATTAATTTCAACATATTAATACAGTCTGACTAGAAATATGCATTATCTACTTATTCAAAGTTCACTTTAATACAATAAAATGTCAGTTAAAAAGTTCACGTGGCTTATTTTTTATTATGTACAATTATTCATTCACTTATCCATTTTCCTTTTGGTTTAGTCCCGTTATTCATCAAGGGTCGCCACAGCGGAATGAACCACCAACTCATCCAGCATATGTTTTACACAGCGTATGTCCTTCCAGCTGCAGCCCAGTACTGGGAAACATCCATACACATTCATTCACACACATACACTATGGCCAATTTAGTTTATTCAATTCATCTATAGCGCATGTCTTTGGACTGTGGGGGAAATCGGAGAACCCGGAGGAAACCCACATGAACAGGGGGAGAACATGCAAACTCCACACAGTCCAGCCAGGACTCGAACCAGCAACCTTCTTGCTGTGAGGTGACAGTGCAAACCACTAAGCTACCGTGTCACATTCATTCATTCATTCATTCATTCATTTTCATTTCGGCTTAGTCCCTTTCGTGTCACATTATTATTATTATTATTTATTTTTTTTTTTTTACATTTCAGTGAAACTAACTCATTAGGATAGATCAAAGAATCTGTATTTTTAAAAATTATGTCTATGGGAATTGTCCACAAAATGGCTGGACAGTTTTGTGTGTGTGAGAGTGATATTTCAGAATCTCTTTGCATGCGTTTTGACATTTGGAGCATGACTGGTGAACATAGATGATGAGGGTGAGAGTGTTGAAAATGAAAAAAAGAAAAGAAAAAGAAAACATTTCTCCCATGTGCAGGAAAAACAATCGCTTTCACATTACAATCTCACTGCTGCACACGTTTTGTAGTTTGTAAACATGTTGGATGGGCATAATGCGGATGGCAGTGACTGTAAGTGGTTAGAAACCTTGTCCATTTGAGTGGCTGCAGTATTTAATCCATCTTAAACCCTGAACTGTGCATCTGATGCCTCTTGACCTCATCTCACCAGGGGTCGCTGAACTGTATTTGACCCCGGTACTCTGACCCCTCCTTCTCTGCCAGCAGCATGATAATTGCATCAGTGATTTCATTAGCAAAACACAACCAAGATTGTTGTGTGTTCTGAATGTTAATTAACACCTTTATTCATTTGATTTTTGCATTTTGAATACATGAATATAGTATTGGTGAATGTCATAAAAACATGTAAAGTTTCAGCCCAAAAACCAGATTTAAATATTTACCATAATCAAAATAAAGTGTATCTTTTGGGCCAGCATTATTTACTTATATTAGATTTTACGTTACTAATTCATCTGAACTATATTAAGGTATATATTACTACACAATATAATTAATAAACAGTAGTAGCAGACAAACTAATACATAAAATAATTTATTGTTATTAATATTATTATTCATTCATTCATTCATTTTCTTTTCGGCTTAGTCCCTTTATTAATCTGGGGTTGCCACAGCAGAATGAACCGCCAACTTATCCAGCATATGTTTTACACAGCGGATGCCCTTCCAGCTGCAACCCATCACTGGGAAATATTATTATTATTATTATTATTATTTTTATTATTATTTACATTGTTGTAAATAAATGCAAAAAAGAAAAAACAAACAACACTATTATTATTATTATTTACATTATGTAGTAAATAAATAAATTAATTCTTTCATTCATTCATTTTCTTTTCGGCTCAGTCCCTTCATTAATCAGAGGTCGCCAAAGCAGAATGAACCGCCAACTTATCCACCATATGTTTTACGCAGCAAATGCCCTTCCAGCTGCAACCCATCACTGGGAAACACCCAAACACTTCCATTCACACACATACACTATGGACAATTTAACTTACCCAATTCACCTATACTGCATGTCTTTGAACTGTGGGGGAAACCGGAGCACCCGGAGGAAACGCACACCAACACGGGGAGAACATGCAAACTCCACACAGAAATGCCAACTGACCCAGCCGAGGCTCGAACCAGCGACCTTCTGCTGAGAGGCGACAGCGCTACCCACTGTGCCACCCCTAGTTAATAAATGCAAATATTTAAAGAGCAAACAACACTATTATTATTTACATTATGTAGTAAATGCAAATATGTAAAGAAAATAAACAACACTATTATTTTTATTATTATTATTATTATTATTATTATTATTATTATTATTATTATAGTAATTACATTTAAGTCCTGGCATTGTTGACATTGTTATTTATTGTTGGGATTACTATTTATTTATATTTTTAAGAATGCTGAAAAAAAGGCAACACAAATATCTATGGTCCAGTTTATTTTGCTTTCAAATATAATGCAGAGATGTTCTTGACAGATTCGCACACACAAAAAAACATTTTGTATTGCGGTGATTGTGCACATTTAGTAATTTGCCAATCAGAAAGTTCATTAATCGTCTGCAATTGATATTTTGTCAGAAGCACAGAATGAGAGAAATGTCAATTACTTAAAAATTCTGCATATTATAACATTACCACTGTATAAAACCATTAATAACTTTATGAAAAGCATACTGTTAGATTCCAACATGAGATTGCATGAATTGGAAGAGAGTGGATGAATTGCATGCGAGTTTGAGTTTGAAGCATTTTCATGAAACAAAGCCCCTTCAGCCTCTGGGGGTTTTACAGCAGGAGAGCATCTTATAAAACACTTCAAAGATCCCTCTCACTGGTCACTTACTGAGAATAAGACGGATCAAACGTCCCTCAGTAGAAATGAGAGACATCAAGCATTGCAGAATATTTCTTTATAGAAAATGCAACTCCCCGTGGGGTTTCCCTCCAGTCTCTGATGACCCCCAATGGGCAAAGTGTGTGTGTGTGTGTGTGTGTGTGTGTGTGTGTGTGTTGTGTGAATATCAGAGAGGTTGTGTGGCTACATTAACTCTGTCTCTGTCAGTCTTCTTGGCTGTGCACCATTACCTTTGATGGCTGATTCTTATCCACTGAGAATTGCCGAGCTCTGAACTCTCACTCTTTGGTTTAGTGCGGTGGACATGTGAAATAAAGGTAATACGTCTCAGGGACATCAGGCGGGTTTGTTTCTGTCTCGGACAGTATCTTTCTTGTCACCGTCTCGAGTCATATCGTCAATCATAGCCTTCCTCCCCCTCCTCAAGTCTAATTGCTCTGTTCTGTTAACCCGTCCTTGAATCCATCTTGCGCCCTCCTCCTTCTTTTTTTTTTTTGTCTTCTCTTGTCTTCCGTGTTTACTCTTGTCTTTATCATTGATAATCTGCCAGCATGACTGTTAAAAGATACTTTGGCCGAAAGCACTATTTGTCTACCTGAAAAATAGGAGAGTGATGTTTTTATTGAGCTGTTAACATGCCGTTTGTTCAAGTTGTTATGGAAGAAAACGAGTTTCTAAAACATATATATCATTTGAGTTACTGTATACATTACAGATTTGCTCACTGAATACAAACCTAACAGGTCACTCAGATCATTAGGATCAAGTATAATAGAAATTCCAAGAGTTCAGTCAAAGCAGGGTGAATCAGCCTTCAGCTACTACGCCCCCCACTGCTTCCAGAAATGATGTGCTCCAACATTAGGCACATTCACATTCAAGGCATTCACATGTTTAGCTGTGCCTTTACTGAATGAACACTGTTACATCTGACAGATCACACTATTATGTCTTTCTTTACTTTTTCATTTGTTTTAACACATTTTAATCAGTTTTTATCTGTTTTTAATCATTTTGTTGTTTTTATTTTCTTATACTTGTTTCTTTTTTGCTGTTTATGTAAAGCACATTGTGTATGAAATGTGCTATATAAATAAACTTGCCTTACCTTGCTATGCATCCTTTAATTCCTTAAAGAAAGAAAATGATAGGAATTATTAATTCGTTCATTTTCCTTCGGCTTAGTCCCTTTATTCATCTGGGGTCGCCACAGCGGAATGAACCACCAACTTATCCAGCATATGTTTTACACAGCAAATGCCCTTCCAGCTGCAACCCAGCACTGAGAAACATCCATATACACCAATTCACACACACACTACGGCCAATTTAGTTTATTCAATTCACCTATATCGCATGTTTTTGGACTGTGGGGGAAACCGGAGCACCCTGGAGGAAACCCACGCGAACACGTGGAGAACATGCAAACTCCACACAGAAAGGCCAACTGGCCCAGCCGGGACTCGAACCGGCGACCTTCTTGCTGTGAGGCAACAGTGCTAACAACTGAGCCACTGTGTCGCCTGAAAGGAAGGATAACATTTTCCAAATATAAATGTCCAAGACTTTGATATTAAAATAAAATAATACTTTTGTGTCTTTATTAGTTTTTTCTTTATTTACTGGTTTAAAAATCTGGAGCAGCTGGAGATTTTTAATATGCACTCTGTTGCGTTTCCTTCACTTCACGGATGTAATGTCAAATTTGATTTGAACCACTGAATTTATAAAAAAACATTTTTTTTAAACAGACCTGGATCATTTGGAAGTGAATTCTGGAAGGTGAATATGAAGTATTAAATGTAAGTAGGAAAATGTGCATGAAATATTTTTAGCTGAAATATTTACAGCTTGGGTGGCTCAGTGGTTAGCACTGTCGCCTCACAGCAAGAATGTCACTGGTTCAAGTCCTGGCTGGGTCAGTTGGCATTTCTGTGTGGAGTTTACATGTTCTCCCCATGTTCGCGTGAGTTTCCTCCGGGTGCTCCAGTTTCCCCCACAGTCCAAAGACATGCGGTATTTCAATGAACTAAATTGGCTGTAGTGTATGTGTGTGCATGTGTGAGTTTCCCAGTACTGGGTGTTTCCCAATACTGGGTTGCAGCTGGAAGGGCATCCGTAAAATGTATGCTGGATAAGTTGGCAGTTCATTCCGCTGTGGTGACCCCTGATGAATAAAGGGACTAAGCTGAAGGAAAATGAATGAATGTATATTCACAGTTTAAATAGTCATTAAAATACAAGCGCTTGTTAATTCAATGCATTTTTTTCAGTTATTGCTATGCGACAAACTTTTTTATTTCAAATACTGTATGCATTATTCTTGTTCCATAATAATCATTCTGAATGCGAATCCAATGATATTACTTTTCTGTGCTGTTATAGTTGTGTTGAGAACTTATTCTTTAAATTAACTCCAGTTTTTAATAACATTGTTGCCATATAGTTATCATTAAATGGGCAAATATATGTAAAACTTTAATTTTTATACTGATATCATGTTAATGCATATGTTAATAGTTGTCTTAAGGACATAATAAACAGTGAGTATTTGAACATGAACAGACTGGCTCCATTCGCAGGGAAAAAGTGGGACAGGTGGGAATTAATTTCTGTTCAATTCAACATCACGACAGGTGCTGTTGTTCCTTCAAACATTTTGTCAGTTTTATAGTTTTATACAGCCATTCCAGTAAAGCCGCATGCTGTTTCTGGCTCTGACATTGCAGATAAATAATTGCCTGTGGAACGTTTGGGGAAGCGACTCGGTTGTTTTGTAGTGTGTATGGTCTTGTAAGGTGGGATGCAGAGGCATGGCAGGCCAGTAAAGTGTCTCCCTCCTGCTGCGAGAGGCAGGAGGAATGAAGCCCAGAGCAGATGTTTCCGCTGCTTTAACAGATTTAGACACACCTGCTGCCTTCAGCTTCAGTTCAAATTAAGGTGAGACCAGTCTGCGTGAGTTCTAGATCTCCCGAAGTTCAGTTCTTCAGTGGTGTCTGCAGACTGGTTAGAGAGCTGTTTCTGTAGAACTAACTGCATGTGTCACGCTGATGCCTGAGCTCTTATCATATTCTGGAGTGGAATTGAAAAAGCCTGAACCTGGACCGTAAATGTGTAAGAGTATGTTTTTGTAAATTCAGCTTTAAACATTATCTGGAAGATTTCCATTGATGTACTGTATACTTTGTTAGCCATTATGACAATATTTAGTAGACATATGACTATTTAAAAATCTGAAATCTGAAAATCTAAATATTGAGAATCGCCTTTCATTTAGCTTTGTTCAAATTAAGTTCTAAGCAATGCTTGTTTGTTTGATGCTCCCTCCTGAATTATTAGCTCCCTGTATGTTTTTCCCAATTGAAAAAAGAAGAATTTTTCAACACATTATTTTTTAATTATATATATTTTATTTAGCTTTTTCCAAAAGTTAACAATAGAGAACATCGAAACTAAGCAACAGACAAACTAAAGTAAAACATACAGTATATAAAAATAAATAAACAAAATGTAAATAAATAAATAAACAAAAAGGGAGGAGATACAGTATAAACCAATGGAGAAAAACTATTCCTTCAAATCAAATCATGTGGTACTGTTTTAATAAAATTCTAAATGGATTCCAAATCTTTTTAAATAATTCACCCTTTCCTCTCAAAGAAAATGTGATCTTCTCCAGTGGTATACTTCTGAGATTCTGAGATCTCCTGAGAGTCCAATTGGTACACCAATGTCTGTTTTCCATTTTAAAGCAATACATTTTTTTCAACACATTTCTAAACATGATAGTTTTAATAACTAATTTGTAATAACTGATTTATTTTTTCTATCTTGGCCATGGTGACAGTAAATAATATTTTATTAGAATTTTTTTCAAGATAAGAGTATTCAGCCTAAAGTGCAATCTAAAGGCTTAACTAGGTCCATTAGATTAACTAGGCAAGTTTGGATAATTAGGCAAATCATTGTATAATGATGGTTTGTTCTGTAGACAATTGAAAAAATAAATATTGCTTAAGAGGGCTAATAATATTGACTTTAAAATTGTTTTTAAAAAAATGAAAAACAAATGAGGGGCCTCACAGTGGCGCAGTGGGTAGCACGTTCGCCTCACAGCAAGAAGGTCGCTGATCGCTGGTTCGAGCCTCGGCTGGGTCAGTTGGCCTTTCTGTGTGGAGTTTGCATGTTCTCCCTGTGTTGGCGTGGGTTTCCTCCGGGTGCTCCGGTTTCCCCCACAAGTCCAAAGACATGCGGTATAGGTGAATTGGGTAAGCTAAATTGTCCGTAGTGTATGAGTGTGAATGGGTGTGTATGGATGTTTCCCAGAGATGGGTTGCAGCTGGAAGGGCATCCGCTGCGTAAAACATATGCTGGATAAGTTGGCGGTTCATTCCGCTGTGGCGACCCCAGATTAATAAAGGGACTAAGCCGAAATGAAAATGAATGAATGAATGAATGAAAAACAAATGAGACTTTCTGCAGAAGAAAAAATATTACAGGAAATACTGTGGAAAAATTCCTTGATCTGTTAAACATCATTTGGGAAATATTTGAAAAAGGAGGTCTAATAATTTTGACTTCAACTGTTAATTTATAACATTCCTTCCTTTTTCTTTGGCCAGATACGATGGTGCAAGGTTATGTAGAGACTTAAAAACAAAGATTACAATTTTATAAACAATGCTGGATTTAACTGGAAGCCACTTTAGAAAATTAAGGATGGGTGAAATGCCATCGAACCTCCGACTGCCAGTCAACAGCCTTGCAGCCGCATTTTGAACCATTTGGAGATGCATTAGAGAGGACTGATATGTTATTGCCAAAAATATATCTGTGCAACATAAGACTGGTTTTGTGGTCCAGGGTCACAAATAATATTCCCTCGAGAGTGCTGTGATTGTGCTTATTGTTCTTTTCCACTTTGTTTCATGAGATAATAGCAATGCAGTTTGTGCAAATGGAGCCCAATCAGCTATTTATAGTTATTAAAGCAATAATGCATTAATCAAGCTGCTGCTCTGTCATTATAACAGACTGATGTTGGGTAATAGAGGACTGCGAAATAATTGCATATGTCATGTCGTTTAAATGTAACTCAATATAAATGTAATGACTGAATAAGAGTTGATTGCGCTTCCTGTTTTGTAATTGTCACCAAACCTAAACATCCGACAGCCCTGTATTATAGAGAATGTCATATATCTACAGTATGTCATGGCAAGTTGCATTTTGCCATGTTTTCCGACACTCTTAGGTGCGCACAATGTAAACCAATCCAAATCGCCACAGAAAAAGACAACCATTTTACCCTTTGAAAAACATCTCACAAACACTGAGAAGCTGAAAATATGCATTCCATAATATTCTATCTCCAGCACTAAAGTAGAACTAAAGACTCCAACGCAGATGCAGATAGATACGTAAATGAACAAGCTTATCCATAAGTGACTGGGTATCAATGAGCTGCTGCAGAAAAACATTTTAATATAATATATTTTCTGTTTTATTTGTAGTGTGAGTGCTTACAATACATTGCAAATCAGTGTACGGATACATTTAACCAATAGATCAATGGGTTCCAACCTTCCAGGTTCAGTCCCAAATTCCCAAAATGCATTACGCTGCACTGTAAAAAAAAAACTGCGTTTCACACAATGTGTGTTGTTTTTCAACTCATTTTAAATAAGTAGTTTGAACAAAGCAGCAAAGGTCATTTTTGAGTGCACTGTAAAAAATGCTGGGTTCCACAATTTCTTCATGTTGTCCCAACACAAATTGATTAAGTTAATGGCATAGTTTTTACAAATTTAAGTGGATTGAACATAAAACAATTAAGTTGTCTCAAAAAAACCTTAAGAATTGTGTTGTTTCAACTTATTTGAAATAAGGAGTTTGAACAAGCAACAAAAGTCATTTTTTGAGTATGTGTAACAACACATTCCCATTCTCTATTCTCATCCTCAGCTGTGATTAAAATAAAGGAAATTCGATTTAAAACTAATTTAATTCAAAAAATAAATGTGATTAATCAAATTTAGCGTTTATTCAAATTCATTTTTAAATCATAGTCTTTTTTTCTTCATGTATTTAAAATAAAGCGTTAAACAGTGGTATGTGACAGGTGCCATACTTTGGATCCACGTTTCCAAGATAATAACAGACCGAGAAGCCCATGATAGCTATAAAGAAGCTCTCCATCATTCAGTTTGGATCTGGTGACGCTGAACAAGAAGAGCTTCTGTCACTTTAAAATGCCGTGACGTCATTCTGATGCAGAACCCAGGATGACCTCGTGCGCGAGGAAGGAGAGAAATCAAACATATCCTATCGTATATGAATATTGTCCTTGTTTTTTGTTTGTTTGATTGATTGTTTGTTTTGACAGCACTGCTGTAGCCGTCACTCGCCGGGATCTGTGAGTCGTGTGTCCGTCAGTGCACGAGCACACAGGAATGCGGTGATGCTGAGAGGCCGGTGTGAAGAACGCGCG
>CAIGQW010053631.1:18519898-18547012 GCA_903798125.1 Danio choprae
TGTGTGTGTGTGTGTGTGTGTGTGTGTGTGTGTGTGTGTGTGTGTGTTAGCAGCAGCAGCACCAGCACCAGACAGCATGTCTTGTTTATTCATGCAGAAGCAGCGGATCAATGAGCTCTAATTGATTTCAGTGAACTGATTAAAGATGGGGAGGCAGGAGGCCACATCGTTGGAGGATATATGAGCATGTGTGCATGTGTTTTATGCGTGTGATGCCTTACTGGAGGGAGTGTAGACTCTGTGATCTCACAAGACTGAGAGCCCAAACATATGGGTGTAGATGTGCGCAGAAGTATGTGTGTGTGTGTTTGCTGGTCTCGTACCCTGCAACAGATGGGCTGAACTGAGCCAGATAGGGACTTGGACACTAGGCTCTCGAATCTCCATGTGTTCATCTGATAGTTACTGATTTCTCTGTAGTCTAATACTAGGACTGCATTCGCCATATTTACCTCACCGTTTGCTCACTTTGCCCGGAATCTGTTCATTCAGAGCAGCTCACCGGATTCGTTTATGCTTGGATGAGGCTTCGTGTATGTGTGCGTATGTGTGTGTGTTGTATTGTCACGGATGAATTAAGCTGGGGGATAAAAGGTAGGGCTGTCAAAAGGTCAGATTTGATGGTTTCTCCTGGTTCATGTCATTTCTATCCGCTTTTGTTGTGTGTGTGTGAAGCTTACATCTGCAGAACCTATCCAGGTGTTTAGCGGTCTTGGATCAGAGCTGTGTGATGTTCGGATGTAAGGGATAGAGATTGAAGGGGAAGGAGAGCGAGATAAAAGCAGGATTCTCTCACAAACGCACACACATACACACATACAGGATTTTCTCTGGTCATGCATCTCAGAGCTTTAAGTCAGTGCTGGCCATCATGTCAGCACTCGGCAGCCATTTTAATGAGATTTATGTCCTCGCTAGGGTGTGATGGTCCACCTGTCTCTCCTGGTTTGTGTTTTTTACCTCGCTCCCTCTTCGATAGATTGTTCTATTCTTTTTGTTCACCGCATCTCACTTATCTTTTCTTATGGACTGTCGTTTTAAGGTTAGAGGAAGGTCAAATGCTTTGAAGAATCACATTCACACATGTGACTGAGGTGGTTTGTGAAGTATACTCAAAAGCTGGAATTATAAAACAGACCAGTGAAGAAGGCCAAGCGGATTAAAGACGTGAATGAAACCATTGGGCACACGCTTAGACTTAAATACATTCACGTCCCTCAGTGTGTGAGGAGCCTGTGTGCATGTAAGACTTTGAGAAGTGCAGCTCTGCAAAAATCATACATTTCTGAACAGGTTTCCTGTGCTTCTAGAAGAATTCTGATAAATTTGTTTTATATATATATATATATATATATATATATATATATATATAAAATTTTATTAGATTTTTTGACATTGATGGTTCTTTAAAGGACCAATGGACCTTTCCACTCCACAAAAAGGTTCCTTATAATGGAAAAATTTCTTTAAGAAAGGTTTGTTTAAGATATTTGTCATAAATTAAGAAAAAAAATATTTTGCTGAAATATCTAGAATGTTTTAAATGATTCTTGTCCACTTTACCATACATAAAACAATTCAAAATATATTAAAAGTGTATAAAAAAATACAAATAAAATCCATATACTGTACATGGAAAAATGGTTCAGGAAACACTGGGTTTCCCAAATGCTATTTGCACACATTTTGTCTCCCATTGTTTAATGATAAACAATTAGTTTGAAATAATAATTTCATAAAATATATTTTAGTTTATTTTAATCTTTTAAGTTTTTTAGCCAAGTGTATAATCAACTTTATACAATTATTAATTTCCATTGAAAAAAAACACAAAACATTCTGACAGCCAAATGTTTGGTTGGCAATATGACTACAGAAAGAATTTAGAAAAAGAAATATAGAAAAATGTGCATATATGAAAGTGTTGCAGGAAACACTAGGCTTCTTCAAATGTCTCTCGCTCCACTTCATATTCCAGAAAGTCAAATTGCTTACTTTTATCTGTCTCTACATTGAGAAAAATTTAATATTTGAACATAAAAAAAATAATTACACACAACTCTTTTAACCCAACACTTATTATGGCAGATTTGTCAGCTCCCCGAGTGTGTTTGACGGGAAGGATAAGCCCACAGTACAAACAGCCGGAGCAGATACCAGATTTCCAGGGCTTGACACTGTGAAATTCATTCAGCGTTAATAAGAACAGTCTAAATATATAAAAACTCCGATGGGGATGATGTTAGGTAACTATTTTCTTGTTTATGTTTAGAAATCTGTTTAAAATGCTGCGCTCAATTCATCATCCAGTGTTTGTTAATTCCATCCATCCATCTAAAAGAAAATCATTGCAGGCCCAACACTCAGGTGTCGCTGAAGTATTGATAGAGATATGTCTGGATGACATCGATCCGCATTGATATTCTGTTTAGTCACCACCACGCATCACATGCCCAGCGCAGCAAGGTCACTGCACGTCTATGGCCTGATTTCCTCTTCCTGCTGTTGAGGGGATTTGAGTAAATCCGCATTGCACGATGACGCTCAGCTAGATTAGTATATTTATTATGTAAGACACGCGCATTCACACACACAGACACTTGCACTTATATCTGTAATCATATTCCGTCAAATTTCAGGGATATAAATAGAAGCGTTTGTTGCTAGTCTATCCTCCAACGCTATTCCGGCAATGCATTCACCATCAGAGTAGCAGGTTGAAATGCACAGAGTGGGTTATTACACCTTTTTCATCCTGTTCACACACACACACACACACACACACACACACACACACACACACACACGCACACACACGCACACAATATGACTATTAAGCCAAATGGCTGCTCTTATGGCAAGTGGCTACTCCTGGTAACACTGAATTCTGGGAAATAGATATATGTGGAATATTGATGTTAATCTGGTCAGTATGAGGGTCACCATGATAACAAGATCCAGCCATTTAATCTGTACAACAGCCTGTTTCTTTGACGTCTCTGTCCAATTGGGGTGTTTATTGAAATAGTTGTGTGTGTATGCGGTGTACTGTCTGCTGTGGATGCCTGGGTCTGTCTGTGCCCTTGTCTGAATGTTAATGTATAATGGGCGTTAGACAGTGCAGTAAGTGCCACCATCACATCGGCCAGTAATATGACAACCGATTGTCACAGGCAGGTTGCCGGAGACAATAATGAAGCACTGAACATTCTGTCTCTTATTTTCTGTTGCCTTCACCTCTGCTTTTCTGCCTCTCTCTTCTAAAGTCAACATGAAATGGATTTGTGTGCCAAAAAATCAACATGAAAAGGAGTTTTTTAAAGTAATTTGAATGATTGGATGGAACCTTGGAAGTATTATGTGTTCCTGTTTGGACAGCATCACGAAAAAGTTTATTTGTATTATTTTGTTTTTTACATGTTTATTATTATTCTGTTTTTTATTGTATTATAATGTTTATTTGTGTAGTATTTTTTTTCTATGAATTTCCAGAAGAAAAGGAGAAACATACACTCTCTTATTCACACACACACACACACACTCATACACTATGGCCAGTTTAGTTCATTCAATTCACCTATACCACATGTTTAGTGTATAGTGTTTAGTGCATAGGTGCAATGGAGAAAACCCACGCGAACACAGAGAGAACATGCAAACTCCACACAGAAATGCCAACTGGCCCAGCCGGGACTGGAACCAGCGAATTCAATTAAATTCATGGTTATAAATAAACAAATGTATTTTCAATATGTTTATGCATATATTAGAATACAATAATCACTGTACAGTAAATTTATAATTTATTTAAATTTTCATAAAAATTATATCATATATTCATTCATTCATTTTCATTTCGGCTTAGTCCCTTTATTAATCTGGGGTCGCCACAGCGGAATGAACCGCCAACTTATCCAGCATATGTTTTATGCAGCGGATGCCCTTCCAGCTGCAACCCATCTCTGGGAAACATCCATACACACCCATTCACACTCATACACTACGGACAATTTAGCTTACCCAATTCACCTATACCGCATATCTTTGGACTTGTGGGGGAAACCGGAGCACCCGGAGGAAACCCACGCCAACACAGGGAGAACATGCAAACTCCACACAGAAACGCCAACTGACCCAGCCGGGGCTCGAACCAGCGACCTTCTTGCTGTGAGGCGAACGTGCTACCCACTGCGCCACTGTGAGGCCCTATATCATATATACTTTTAAAAAATAATGAATTATTTTAAGTAAATAAACTACAAATATCTTTTTGCTCATATTTTGCAATTTTATATGACATTATTCTTTAACAATGCAGTAACTTGGAACCTATTAACAATATATTTTTTGAATTTCTGCATTTATTTAATACCTTCCACTGTGCTTGAGATTCCAAAAGAAAGGGAACTCTGTTCCACAGAGTTGATGATACCCAACTTGATTCGCATGTACAGATATTGTTCCATTATTTTATCTTCCCCTGCCCCCCTCTCTTCATCTGTGTCTAGAGGCATTTCCATGCTGAGGACATGACTGCATGTCTCTGGCTGGTTGGTTATGTAGGTTAAGGAGGGTGACGGAGGCATTGAGGACTGAGACTGCAGTGCTGCACTTTGGGAGTATGATGTGATGGCTAGAGCCTCTCTCTCTCTCTCTCTCTCTCTCTCTCTCTCTCTCTCTCTCTCTCTCTCTTTCAGTCTCTCTTCCTCACTCTCACGCTTTCTTTTTTATTCTTTAGAGCCCTGCTGGTCCAAATACTCCTCTGCAGTGCAGGGTTGGCCACTTGACCTGTGTCAATATTAGAGCACAGCGGCTGGTCCTAGATCAGTGCAGCAGGTGTATTGGTTGAACCACAAGTGAAAGAAGAGCGGATGGAGAAAGGAGCAGCTAATCAAGGATCCGCACTCACTCCCTGATGCACTGTGTACTCTTTCTGAAAGTATGCTTTTAACCCCCCTTTTTTTCGCTCCAGTGCAATTCTAGTGCTATAGTGCTAGTATAGAGTTCTAGTTATAGATTGGTGCACTATGTGACTATTCTTTTTAGAGGTGAATTGTGAGTCTTGAGGCAAAGTCTTATTTCAACCTAACATGAAAAAGAAACAAAACATTTTTTTTCTGGTATTTAAATTGAAAATTAAATGCATTTGCATGCCAAAAAGTCAACATGAAAATGATTTTTTTAAAGTAATTGAAATGATTGGATGGGCTTTTAGAAGACGGTCTTATAAGTATTATGTGTTCCTGTTTGTAATTTAAGTTCATTTTGTTTTGCTACTTATTTAAAGTGATTTTTGTTGGAGTGCCCTCAATTTTCCTGATAATAACAAAATATATGTATTTTTAAAAATTGTTTAATAATTTAATAAATTCTCCAAAATTAGAATTTGTATTACTGTATAACTAAATAAAGAATATTGCTTTTAAAAAGACAGAATTGCTGTTTTATAGAAATAATATTTCTATTTAATATTTAAAAAGTAGCAAATAAAGTAATATTTCTTTGTTTTAGGGTGAAATAGTACTTGTACAGTATGTGATAGGATAGAAGGATCACTGCTGTTTGTTTTCTCTTTTTGTTCATTCTTGTTACTGTCACAAAAAAAAGCAGTAAAAAAAACCCACTCTGAGCCAAGACTGAGCAAAAGCGACTGAGGGAAGGATTCAGAGAGAAAATTGGAGGGAGGGAATTAGGTGAGCTCAAGTCTCAGAAAAAAAATGCATGACACGGTTTTCTTGGCCGATTCAGCTTGTTGAGTTGTTCGTCTCTTCCTCCTTTTTTAAGCGCTGGGCGTTGTGTTTGGTGCGTTGCCATTTTTCATGTGAAACAGTGGCTTTTTCAAGATTCATTAATCAGAAGCCTCTTTCTTTCCCTCAAGGCCAAATCAATCGTTCAGTAAAAGAACAGAAAGCGAAAAAAGATGGGCGGATAGGGTGAGCGCTTGTATGGATGAGTTGGCATCATGTGAAAGCTTTCCATAGTTCCTTCACTTGCTAGAGTTCAGTTATAAGTACAATGTGTTAATGGCAATGTCAATAGGTACTGATTTCAGTGAATAATAAAACAGTCATTTGTCTGAGTAGGGCTCACGGTGTTTGTGCATTGGCTTTTGATACACAATGCTGAATGTTTTCTAATCACAGTCCCACTTTTCTTTCCATTTCAACATATTTTTTTTTCCAATTTCAGGCAAATCATGAGTGGCACTCAAGAGTGTTTATAGTGCACTTCTATGTTGTTGCTAAATGGTTTTTAGTATGTTGCTAGCTGAAGCAGTGGGCTGTTTTGCGCAGTTGCTATACTCCAGTCAAAAGAACCTAGCTTTAAAAGCGCAGTATCAAAATGCTTTAGTTTATATGGGAATGCTAAGATATGTGTACGTACAGTGCAATGAACCACTGATATAATCATCACTGTATAACAGCTAGTATTGATGAGCAGCAGAAATATGATTAAAAAACTATTTTTTAGATGGGGCGGTGCGGTGGTGCAGTGTGTAGCGGTGTCGCCTCACAGCAAGAAGGTCGCTGGTTCAGGTGTATGTGTGAATGAGTGTATGGGTGTTTCCCAGTGATGGGTTGCAGCTGGTAGGGCATCCGCTGCGTAAAACATATGCTGGATAAGTTGGTGGTTTGTTCCGCTGTGGTGACCCCTGATTAATAAAGCAACTAAGCTGAAAAGAAAATGAATGATTTTTTTAGATATGCTATTAATTAAAACAGGGTTCACAACCCCTTTAAATATGTACACCAAGGTCTATCTAGGTGCAAATTAAAATACAAATTGTAGTAAAATGTATATAAACTTACCTAATAAGTGTCTTTTTCTGTTTTTAACCAAAACAGGCTTATTGGAAATATGTCCTTGACCCTACATTTTTGTAAAAGCACAAAAACGTACTTCAACATACGTTTGACTGCAGTTGCTATGTAAAATGAGCTCTACAAGGTGGTATGACGCCAAAAACTTTTGTTTTGTTTGATATGTACAGGGGCATATTATCAACGAATAAAGGATTATTTTGTCTAGTTCTTTGCACAAGACCAAAAAATATCACAAAACTTCTTAACGCTATATTTGATTTGTAACCGTATAAGTTTGCCTCACCTATCTATAAACACAGAGGCAACTTTTCCAGCGTGGTCAGTTTGCTATGGTAGCTCACTTCGTACTTGTGATGCAGAGCACTCAGGTTTGAGTATAGTGAAGCACAGTTTCACAAAAGCTAATGTGGTACGCTAAGCAACATATTTCAGATTCTCAAAAAAATTTAGAAAGCACCCTCTTGTGGATTTGTCATCTGAAATGTGCATTGACATGTACCCAAAGCAACGTATTTTACATTTTGCAAAAATGTAGGCTGATGCACATATTTTCAATGGGCATGGGTTATTTTTAACATTTGTGTCATTAAATATCTATGTATGCTGAAGTACAATAGTATAAACATTTGAAATGTGTAATTTGCCATTTTCTTTATACCAAAAATGTCACTGTAATGGAATGAATCATGCTAAAGAGTGGACCACAAAGCATCCATTAGTTGTGTTCTTGATTTCCCTGAAAACAAAGGCCACATTTGAAGGCCTTTGCTTTTGTCACACTGTGACATTGCAGTTAGCCTTCGAGATGCACCAAAGTATGTGTAAAAAAACATATAGTATACTTTGACCTTGGGATTTCTGTGGAATTCTCCCCTTACTTTAATATCTATGGAATTTAGTTCATTTTTGTATTTACAACCATGTTATTGTCAGCCAGGTGAAAAATGTAACCATAATAAAATAAAAATACATTATCATTAGCAAGCACCACTTTTAAAAAGGGGAAAAAGGCCTTTTCCCCCCAAAAAGCCATTTACCGGCACTAAGAATAATGGGCATCTGGCAGTCGGTTGTGGTGCATCAGATATTGCAGCTTGTTCTGCCAGCACCACCAATTTCAGAGCAACAGTCATTTGGGACAAAGCGTGCTACATCATAGACATAGACACGTTAACACCTTGCTGGACAGCAGAGGATGTTAATGTCACTCAGTGACAGGCTCATGGGAGGAGGACATAATATGTTGCTGCTTTTTTGTTCACTGCACATAGGCATAACCCGGTGAAGCGGGATGTCACTTCTGCAATCCCATGGCTACAGCAGTTAAAACACCAGAGACAGGAGGATGATGTGTGATGAAACGACTTTCCTCAATTACCAACTCCAGGGAAGATTTCTTTTGGATAGGAAAGTAAGATTGAGCTGGGGAGGGTGGAAATAAATGCAAGTCAGCAGGATTCCGATTTTTTTCTTCTTTTTTTTTCACTGAGGGCAATAAACAAGTTTTCAAGGATGAGACTGATTTCTTGTAAATCGCGCCTCTTATCAAGGGAAAGAGGAATCACAAGATCGTGATAATTGCTCTCGCTCTCATTTTCGACACTGTTAAAAAATATTAATTGCTTCCTTAAATGATTTTAAATCAAAATGGTGACAGTTAACACCTGGAATGATAATGCATTGTACTGTTTTGACCTCATTTAATGGAACTACTCATGAATAAAATGAATCTGAATTTCAGTTTAATTGGTTAGAAGTGTCTGAAACGATTGTGACATGTTGAAAGTGAAGGCATTTTGATTACAATGATGAAACCGTGTTTCTGTAAAGAGAGAAGGTTTTTCTTTTTCTCTTACACAACTGTGCCTATTTGAATTATTGAAACATTTAGATTATAAATTCCCTGTTAGTTAATCAAACAGAGAGGATCCATGCATCATGGAAACACACAGAGGCTGCAATCTCACAGCTTTCAGACATAATGAATCGTTTGTAAGCCTCATCTCGAAGCCCGTCAGATGAAATGTCAGTCGTTTTAATATTAATTTCAGTGCCAATACTGCCAATGTAAACAGCGTTGTAATTATAGAAGACTACATTTCCCATGACCACCCCTCATTCTTGTAGCTTGTCTTCGCTCTTTCACCCCTCTTCCCTCTGTCTCTCTCTGCCTAATTAACCATTGATCAGCCTGCTCATAAATTAGGCCTCCAGAGAAAGCCTTTCTAAGCCTCCTACTTCATCCATTCTTGCCTGTAATTCAATAGACAGGACTCGAACGGCTGCATTTAACCACAGATGTGTCATTTTTAATGTACCGGGGGACATTTTTCACTTCCTTAACCTTTTCTTATTGTCTTTCTCCAAATCTTGTTTGTTATTTGTATATGCGTGCGTCTTCCTGCGGGGCCATAAAAGGTTAATCAGCAATGTTTCCATTCGTTTCTTCCACTGGGATGGGCTTTGGTCTAATTAGGATAGACTGGGTTCCCTTCACCCAATCCAGCCCGCTTCCCATTTAACCATTAGCATATTCTTCACACACACATACACGCCGTGTCAGAACCTAATGAGCCAAGCCGGTTACTAAATGGATCAGGACCAGGAACATGTGTCTGTGGGGGCAATCAGCAGACATGATTTAGTGGGGCGAGGCCTCCCTGAGCCTCCGAACTCTGGGTTTAACGCTCAGACATCCTCAGAGGGAAGTGCAGTGCTGTGAAACACATTAGCATGCTCATTTCACCATATCTCTAATAAGCTAAATACATGACAGTGTTGCTGTGATGCATGGAGGAGCTTGGGAGGAGAACTTTCTAACGACAGTCCGGCGTCGTTTATCGTTGTTTGATATGTGGAAATATAATGAGTCAGGCATCCAGATCATTAGTATTACCTTGCTGTAGTGCGCATGCTGGATTTTTAATTTTTTTATTTCCATTTGTTTCTCTCCTTTCTCCTGCAGATAGATGTTATCTGGTGTACAAATGAGAACGGTTCAATAAAAGCGTATTGAATTGCCTCAGTCATTGATAATTTTGTAGCTGTTCCGATCATTTGTTCAGTTCTTGAGTGTGTAACGCCACACTTCAGTTACAGACTGGTGATTTACACAATGAATAGACTTAGGTGTTTTACGTCCTGTATTGCAGAGATTACATAGAGGACATGTATTTTTGTAATTCTGTTATTATGGTTACACTCTCAGAATTTAGTTTTTGTATTTAGGGTAGGGTTAGCATACACATTAGTACCAAAAGGTTCCATATTGTTACCATAAAGGAACATACTAGTACCTAAAGTGTCCATATTGTACCTTTAAGATATAAGAGACATTAGTACATAAAAAGATTAAAAAAACTTTTGAAAAGGCTACCAAAATAGTGACAGCTTTTGTACCTTTTATTTTTGAGTGTAGTGTTTTTGTTTTTTTACAACATTGAGTGGCAATCCAACAGTTTATCATACAAAAAAGAATAATTGTGTACTATCTGTAAAAGTTTAGTTGAATTATTATAATGATTTATAACATTGTAACAATCCCAACCTTTTGAAAGGTATTGCGTATGAATATTTTGTCATATTGCGTTACTGTAGTTTTAAATATAATTTTTTTTTCTTCCATTTATCATTGTTTTGCTGTTTAGATTTCAAACCCCATTTGAACAGACTAGAACTCAGATATTTTGTCTCAGTAATGGTTGGGTTCTGGCAGGCTCAACATGAAAATTCCTTGCATTTGATTCATGTCAGGGGCAAAGAAGGTCCTAAAATCCACAAATTCTCATGAAATCCTACAAATGAACTTGGCATACTGTAGCAGCTTTAATAGAGTTCAGTCACCTTCCAACACAGTAGAAACTTCAGCAACACAATAAAGCAGTAAACGATAAAAGCTATGTTTTCCTAGAAAATCAGTGTCCTAACCAGCCATGACTGCGACAAGCACAGCACACTTTATTGGTTACACAGTTTCTATTTTTATAGCGTTGCACTAGCTAGCTCCGCCCACTGCGAAATCTCATTGGATGATCTCTTCTGCACATTTAACAACAAATACGTTCTGATCGCCTGCGATTATATTGCGTCATGCCGCACTTTTGCTTCTAGCGAGGACAGACAAATGACTTGTTCCTGGAACTTGTCACATCGCATCTGCTTAGGACACGGTGTAACAATCCACCTTAGATGCTGTGAATGAGGCTGTCAGGATGTTGAGGATTGCTTTAGTGAAGCCAATTTTAGCTTCTCTCTCTGTCAGTTCACCTGATTCTCATTTTCTCTATCTTCCTCATCGCCTCTCTATCATCTCTCTTCCTTTCATGTGCCCTGCTGGAGCCTGTGTTAACTGCCTGGAGAGTTGCCTGTGTCTCTTGGGAGCTCTGTTCACGCTTTCATTTTTGTTTACTGCCAAGGCTACAGAAGGCCACTCTCCCTCCATTACTAGATTGCTGCCTGCCATTGAAAAGGCCACAAGGTTGAGATCTTTTCCACAGATCTGCAGAGATGTATCTGTGAGCACGTCCTATGGCTGATGTTCCCAACTGCAATTCAAAATTGGGGTAAACTGTTGAGTTGGGTATGGCTTTCAATTTAAAAAGGTATGTTTTTGTATATTCATATAGATGTAGATATTAATTGGAACTTGAAAAGCAAAGATTGTGTTTGACAACGTGAATTGCTTAAAATAGCTTAATGTTTTGAAGGTTAGTAAGTCTCACAGACAGAGAGAATGGTGAATGCATGCATGGTCAGATGGAGAGTCTGAACCTGTAGAAAATATTTGTTGTTTATTAAAAAAAAATGTTTTGTAGAGGGACACTTTTGAAGCACAATTACCATTGAAAGATAATTGCAATTCAACAATTTTATAATCCTACATTTTTATTAAAGGGATAATTCACCCAAAAATTACCATCATTTACTCCTCATGTGGCTTTAACCCGTTATGAGATTCTTTCTTCGGTTAAACACAAAGAAGATATTTTAAAGAACGCTGGAAAAAACTACATTTATAGAAGCCTCAGAAACCAGCATTTTTCAAATTATCTTCTTTTGTGTCCAACAGAAGAAAGAAACCCAAATAGGTTTTGGACAAGTAAAGGGTGAGTAAATGATGACACATTTTCATTTTTGGGTGAACTATCCCTTTAACAAACCGGCATGAAAAGCTCTCTTTAAAAACCCCATCTTGGGGATGTTCAACATTTAATACTTTCTTCCAATATTTCTCGCATCGTGAATTGTGAGCTTGCTTTTACTGGTACAGTATTTTGTCTGCTGGTGCATCTGTGCTCCATTTATCCTCTGCCTCTGTTAACATCCCATTCACAGACTTCATAATATTTCCACACAAATGACAGTTTGGAAAATGATTGCAGTATAAAGTTTGCACGCAAGTCCAGAGCAGAGATCGAGTGAAATAACACAAAATCCAATTTATGGCCGTATTGTCGACCGGTCCATCTTTTTGATAATAACAGCTTTTTTTAGGGTGGCTTTTTGGGCACAGTGCTAGCTGTGACCATATTCATCTACAATCAAAGGACAGCTTGGGCATTTCAACAGGAAAATAAAACACAGATTTATGTAGACGATATTAAAATAGACACAGAGGCATTTCTGTAGTTCCGTTTGGCAGTGGGAGGCCTGTATTTCAGGATCAGGTATAAGGTGAATCTGAACATATGGCAGACAGATTGTTAGTCACAGGACAATGCTAAATTTGTAGACCGTCTGCACCGAGGGAGGCTTAATGGGAACCAACCCAACAATGACACCTACAACATAAAAGTATGACGGGACTGGAAATTTGAGGCTCTAGTAGTCTCTTGAGAGCTCAACTTTGCTAGACTGTTCTGTGTCTATGCATGCTGTTTTCTGTTTTTATTTCTTCGCCAGCAACAGTCATTGTGGAGATGCGTGAATGTGATGCTGTTTTGTGCTGCAGGGCATTGGACAGTGAAGTTTCATTTGCTCCCATGAATCTATATTACAGACCACCAGCCTGGGACAGGATTAATGCACATTGCTGTCAAATGAAAAACACACTGGAATCAGATTAAATGTTACTGCAAGATAATATTCCCAAAGGTAAAGTGGAATATCGTAAAAGACTGAAATCCTGATGATAGTATTGAGGAAAAACAACTGTTACATGTATTTTTTGTTTTTCTTTTTAAAGCTTTGCATTGCTTAGAGCTTTTAGGGCTATTTAAATAATGTTAACCAACAGCCAAATAGTTATTCGCTTCAGCAGATTTGGCTCTGTTTTCTGAATGGAATTAAATTTCAATCAGTTAAATGAATGAAACAAGTTATATTGTACACTAATTGCTCTATCCTGCTTGCAGTAGCTACTTACATCAACTTTGCCCATCTATGATTAATTGGGACAATCAGCAACAGTGATTCTACAACAACTTCAGTGGTGTAGGGAGTATTTAAAATCCACCTTTTGCCAAATGCCTTTATCTTTTTTTCTTTTCACAATGCAGATTGGAAAAGACATACATTTTTATTTAAAATTAGGTTGCATACATTATACATTCTTTCTTTGGGAGTTTCTTTAAGTGTTGTTTCCTGCCTTGATATAGCTGATGTAGGTTTTAAGGATTAGTTAACAATTATATTAATTACCCACCCTCATGTTATTTAAGTCCTCTGAGACCTTTGTTCATCTATAGAAAACAAGTGAAGATATTTTAGATGAAATCCAAGAGCTCTCACTCTGACCCTCCATCGACTGAAATGGTCCTGAGAAGTTTAGAAAAGGAATCGAAAAATATTTCATGTGACTTCAAGGGTTCCGTTTTAATCATACAAAGCTCTATAAACAAACCAAGCTTGCACATGGTATGCAAGCAGCGTGCACGTGGCGCGTGTGCATTTTCCAGGCGCACCTAGTTAAAAACATATCAACTTTTTTAGAATGCCACGAGCACAGCGCAATTCATGTGACTACAACTAACCAATAAGCTTTACACTTTGTATAGAATATACACATCTCAGTAATAACGATAGACTAATTACTTCAGACAAACACAGAGCAGCCAAACACTGCAATGCTTTTTAATTTTTTTTAGATGCAATATGTGAACGGACTCTGGTTGAGTTGCATCATCTCTACCTCAGGTCAGAATAACACACGCGAAAATGAGTGCCGTGGCTAGTAGTAGTGAGAAGATTGTAAATAAAAAGGATGTGTCAGATCACCTGAGTGGCTTTTTGATTTCTTTTCTTGTGCATCCCAGCCACTAGCACTCCATCTGAAAGAATTTTTAGCATTGGGATAATGTAGTCACGTACTCTGGCAGCATTAAAACCAGAGAGAGTTAATCAACTTGTCTTTCTTGCTCACAATTTGTAATGTTGCAATGTGTATTTAAATAATGATGGTTGTTCCTTTACTTGTTTGAGGTTTGGGTTTACTGTATCATTATTATTGACATCTTGCAGATGTTGATCTACCTTAAAGTGTGATTTGATTGTTCACACTTTACCATTGCACACACTTTGTAACATTTTATTCACCAATTTTCAGAGTTTTTTTTAACACTTATGTTTATTTTATTATAAGACAATTATACAAATATATTTGTTTACATTTTTTTACATTGTTTTTGACTAATAAAACTATTTGCATGTGGTTAAAATAAAATTAAAATCGACTGGACTTTATTTCTAGATGGATTGTTATAAATAATCCAATTATAATATAAATAATTGTTGCAAACAATCAATAATTATCGACACCAAATTATATGAAACATTATATTGTGATATTTTTTTATTGCGGTATTGTCCAGCTCTAGGTTAAGGTGTAACGGATGGGTCAACAGTGTAATTGTGAATGTAATGACAGATGTAATTACATGCAGACAGTTTTTTAAATATAAGTACAATGTAAAAACATGTACGTACATAATAAGTGCATTGTAAAAATTACTAATTTAAATGTTAGTACATACTAATTAAGGCCACTTAATATAAAATGGAACCAAAAACTGCATATTTACTGAGTATACATACTCCATTCTATATTTCAATGGATTCTGGCTGTCAGTGTTTTGTGTTGTTTATTATTTTGGAAAATTATTCTGAAAGCCATCCCAACTATATTGTTTCTCTCTGTCTCTATGTCTTGCTTGGTGTGAACGGGACTTAAAGCAAACACAAGTAGAGAGTTTCTGTAGCGATTGTTGCAAAACCTTTCTTTCTTTTAATAAAAGGTATGAAATATATTTCTGATTGTGTTATTGTACTCTCATACAGCAGGAACCACATTCCAGCACAGTGTGTTTAGCCTGAAGTTCTCCCTGTCTATTTTTACCCCAGCTTGTTGTTCCCTTACAGCTCCATATTCAAAATCACACACTGGCTTAACATTACTGACCCAAGAGGCTCACACAAACACGCATGTACATGCAGGAACCACCTCGCAGCGATCTGGCCTCTTTCCACCAGCCAATACGGACACTCGAGGCTGTCAGCTACTGAGCTCAGAGCAGGGCTGGCCAGAGGAATTGTGGGTAAAGGAGCGCTCCCGAGCGGGTGTCTCATCTGTCATCCAGTGTGTGTCAGTGATGGAGCGTGTGTGTGTTGCCATATAATCGCACAGGGCGCATGTCCCATTATACTCAACATCAGCACACCCTACAAAGAATAAACAGCCCGGCACTTTGATGAAGAAAAACGACAGGCTCCCTGGAGTGAGAGCTTTGGAAAATGAATGAAAAGAAGAGATGGCGGAAAAGGGGAAAAAGTGCTCAGTGCCAGGGGTTCGTGTTGTCACTTTGGGAAGAAAGCACATTCTAAGAATATAAATGTAAATACAGTCTGGTGGGCAGAAGTACACATACACAATGCATGCCAAATGTAGGTTGTTTGGGGGAAATGAATAGAGAGATAAATGCGCACACATGCAAGTCGGACATAAGCACATATTTACCCTTGCAAAGTGCTTACACAGGCTTTACAAAACCCAATCTCAAAAATCTCACCCTCAAGGACGTTTTAAACTTGACTGTGCCATAATTGTTTAGTGATACAGGTGTAATTCGCATTGCCATGCAAGCTAGGGCATCATAGAAAATGAACAGTTTGACAAGAGCATGATGATTTGCCTGCGGATGATTGGCACTAATTATCCACGTCTCTCTTATTTTTTTTATTTTTTCCACGCTACTCTTGACTAAATGCACCTGCCAATCAAAGCAAAAATAACACCATTAAGGCATTTTCAGTTGAAGCATGTAGGTCAAGTAGACCATGTGCTATGAGAGCGTTTTCATTTTAACTCACACACACAAAACCAGGCCCTTCTGCCATTAAACACCTGTTTCGAAAGAAAAAAGCATGTCGCTTTTGGAAAGTATTTTGGGATGCACATGTAGACAAAACAGCACATGATGCCCTAGAGAGCCTATAAAAACAAGAACCTATTCAATTTTGGCATTTAGTATGTGCATTTGTTTTTCCAGAAATACATCAAAATGACACAATTAAGCTGGACCAAAACAAAAAAGATTTTTTTAGATCGTATTGTGATTTGTGGTCAAATCTGTTTTAATTCTGAAAAGCAGTGAATCAATCTTTTTTTTATCATATGCTTTATATCATGTTTTGACTAATGATTGATTGGTTCGGTTTTAATGAACCTATGTGTATCAGAAATACAGTTTCATTCATTTATTTTCTTTTTAGCTTAATCCCTTTATTAATCTGGGGTCGCCACAGCGGAATGAACCACCAACTTATCCAGCAGCGTCGGGTGCCCTTCCAGCTGCAACCCATCACTGGGAAACATCCATACACACTCATTCACACACATACACTATGGACAATTTAGCTTACCCAATTCACCTATACCACATGTTTTTGGACTTGTGGGGGAAACCGGAGCACCCGGAGGAAACCCACGCAAACACGGGGAGAACATGCAAACTCCACACAGAAATGCCAACTGACCCAGCCGAGGCTCGAACCAGTGACCTTCTTGCTGTGGGTCGATTGTGCTACCCACTGCGCCACCTTAACTTAACTTATGGCAACTGTAATTTTTTTGAAGTATCCATAGGTTTTATTACATATTCAATGAATCGAATCAGTAATTGAATAGCTGTGTTCTAAACTAGCTAATTGTAGTTCTAAACTAGCTGTGTACCCAATGTTTAGTATTGCTACATGTAGATTTGAAATATACTTAAAGTGATAGTTTACCCCAAAATTCTGTTATCATTTTCTCATTCTTCACGTCTTCACCTATTTGAGTTTCTTTCCTCTGTTGAACACAAAAGACGATATTTTAAAGAATGCTGGTTGCTTGGACCTATTGAGTAAATTATGAGGAAATGTTCAATTTTGGTTGAACTAACTATTTAAAAGTAAACTAACTATTTAAAAGTATACCTTTATTTACTAAAATGTTGGCCAATTTATTTTCAAGTTGTATTTAAATAGTACACTTAAAAGTTACATTGATATCAATATGCTTACAATAATCTTGAACCTTTTTAAGTATATAAAGTGAACTTTATACATATGTTTTGTAAGGATTCCCATATGTTTGGCTGAAAATTGGTCTCATTACACACCTTTGTTTTCAAGTAATTAATTTCACTGATTTAGATTGAAAACATTTGATATTATGCATCTTTGTGAGCTGTAATTTTTTTAAGCTGCTGATAAGAGTCATCTGTTCAAAAGTCAGTCTGCACTTGATGTGCATTCCATGTTCTTTCCAGTCTATTAGTCTTAACTTAGCAGTCAAATGCAATTATCAAATCAAAGATCTGTCAAGTAAGTGGGCACGCGATTTGCTTGTAAGTCGGCTGTAATGTCACACATGATTAAAGGAAGCTGTAGTACTGCAGAAGAAGGCGCCTGCTGTAGTTTGTGGTAGTACAATTTGTTTAAATATGGAATGAATGTTTGCCACCATAATGTCAAGTTTAATCATATTTGGCTAATGAATTATATTTTGAATTCACATAGCAGAGTTGGGGGATAAAATGAACTGTATGTGTGCCTCAATAGAACTGCTCTTACTTCACTTTCATCAATCATGTTCTTGTGCTTTTTTTTTCTGTGGTCTGATTTTCTCATTTGCAGGAGATTTTTCAAAATCTATCTGCTCACAGGCCACGTTTGGTTGACAAGATTGAACTCTATTAGTTATCTTTAAATCTGTTTAAACTCAGTATGTTGGTGTGACTTAATATTAATATGTTATGGTAAAGTACAATTTTTAGCAGTTATTATTCTTCAGTGTCACATGATTCTTCAAAAATCATTCTAATATGTTGATTTGGTGCTTAAAATGAGGTTTAGTGTTGATGTAGATGAGTCTGGTCTTGGTCTTAAGTCTGATCAGAAATTAAGAGTACACATTTGACTGGAAGACTACATTATTTATTTAAACTCAATCTTTTGTAACTGTATAAACATTATTGTCAGTTTAGATTAATTTATTATTATTTAGTATTATTATAGTTTTTATTCAACTCAAAGTTTTGTGCATATATATTTCTACATAAGACAAAAATTTGTTTTCAAGCATTAAAATAATTAAAGTGTTGAATATGTGTTCTGTGTCCTGAGACAATAAAGACTATTATGAAATGCATACATTATCACCATTATTTACAAAAGATAACCACTAAAAAAATTATGTCAGGAATATTAAGAACAAGAATCATTTAATGACATTTTTTTAAATATATAATTAAGAATGACAGTACAGCACCAACATATTAAGTTGTGATTTTATATCTTAATACTCTCCAATTTTACCCATTTGTCAGCAAGTTTGAAAACATAATGAAATTGAGTAAATTGGCAGTTCATTCACAGAAATTGAGTATAATTACTTATCTTAGATTTTGTAAATAGTACAGCTCAGAATAAGTATGTTGTTTCATTTTTTACACAGATACATCTAGTAAGCTGAATGGTGATGGAACATGTCACCTATAAGTCTCCAACCTTGTATAAACAAATATGTTTTGTTAGCTGTAACTTTCTTACACGCATACCATTTCTTATAGAGTGAATGCCACATACTGCATGCACAGAGTGAAAGCAACATATTATTTGTTTAGATAGGAATGCAATTTCAGATGCCATTAGTCCTTGTGTAGACTACTTTGTATAACTGTTCAACAGGTCCTCAATGAAGACCTCCATCAGGATATTGACTCTTATAATTTGAGTTTGTGACCCTTGTTTTAAAAGCTACTAAGAGCTTCAAGGTATTAATTTGATCTTTATCCTTGTCCTGACTCACCGTTTTGAAATAACCATCAGGTAGCAAAGCAGCAGTCCTCCAGTTTAGCAGCTTTGAGTGCACAGGAGCAGACATTTAGCATCGAGAAAGTGTTTGCCGCATAACAGAACTGACACAAAATGGCAATTCACTTCGCAGATCAATTGTTGAATCACGCCAAAGTAAATGCCACCCCCTGAGGTTGTTTTAGTTTTTCCAAGAGCTATTCAGGACTGGAACTTGCTAATAGCTCAAGCAAATCAGGCCTCCAGTGGTAACGCACCATGGAGAGGCCCACCAATAAATGAATCACGCACACTAAATTAGCATCAAAATTCTTCTACTCGCTGCGATAAACTGCTTAAATTTCATCACTCTCAATACGCCAAAGGCTTCATGTTATTTGTGTCTAATTTTTAAAAAATTACATTGGTCAAATGTGATTTAAGGGAGACACTTTCCCAGGGTGCTAGAGTGGATTGCATATGAATTTAAATTGAGTTGGTGCATAGAGGATTGGTTTCAGCTATTAAAGAATGGAAGTAAATGTGGAGGTGGAATGGGAAAGGATTATATCCCCTTACCATGACCTGTACAGAGAGAGAGAGAGAGAGAGAGAGAGAGAGAGAGGGATGGATGGATTGAAACGAGGGAGGGGGGAAGAAATGTGCAGAAAGGGAATATAACATGGGGAGAAAGAGAGAGGGAAATATGAGGCTGAAGGTTACAAGTGGGGTGTTATACAATAATGAAAAAGGGATTGTGGGGAGAGTGCTGAAAGGACGGTGGAAAAAAAATGTTGAAAGATGGAACGGAATAAAGGGATGATTTCCAGCAAGAACCTGCAAATGAAAGACAGCGAGAGAAAGAGATTATAAAAGCGAGCGGTACACAACAAAAAGGATTATGACGAAATGAAGAGTAGAATCAGAGGAAACGGAGAGAGAGAGAAAGACAGTGGACTGATCCAATCTGAGGTAATCGGGTCTGTGGCACTGGGGGTTATTCATGAGCGATTTGAGGAAATGAGAAGAGAGGAGTTGGAATCGCCATTGATTGTAAAGTGAACCTTCTGCTAAAGTGCGCCTCCCTCATGATCCCATTTTTATACAGTTAACTCGGCTCATATCTGTGGTTTATAGCCTCCTCAAAATTGACCTTGGACACTAGAGAGAGCCCACAGTCATGACGATAAATTTTATATAGAAAGAATATAGACTATTCGGAGCTGAGCCTTTAAAAAATGGCCTTTTTGTCGGGTGGGTTGTTATTTTAAGTTTTTCGAGGTCAGGCTTTGGTTAATGCAGGTTTTGTGTGGAGCTGTGCTTTGAAGTTGATTTTCACGCTGTAAGGCTTTCACACAATAGCTCTGACGATATCGCTCAGGATAAGGAAATCTGTTTTTCTGAAGCCACACGAGTAATAGCGCGTGTGATTATTCGCCGTGTTTGAGTTCATTGTACAGAATCTGTTTTTTAATGTAAATCATTTCTCTCAGGATCTCATATCGGCTTGTCTTGTGACAATACAGAATATATGTGTGGGACAAACATATGTAAACATGAAAATCGCATTACATGGCCAAAGTTTTCCAAGTTTTAATCTATAATTAATGAAGACATGATGAAGACAACTGTATAAACCATAGAATGAAATCATGGAATCTATAAAAAAAAGTAACTGTAAACGGGTTTAAAAATATAATTGTATTGCAAATACTTTGCCAATTGCCAATGCAAACTTTTGTTCATATTTATTTCTACACTTTATTGAAATATAAAACAGAAACACTAATGTGTATGTGTAAAATAGATAGATAGATAGATTATGTCCTCTTAATATTTCCTAAGCAAAGAAAAAGTATAATAATTATGTTTAATGCATGCATTTATGATTGCATGATTTACAAAAGATAACTACAAAAAATATTGTCAGGAATATTAAGTACAAGAATCCTTTGATTACATTTTAAAAACTGTATTTAAGGATTAAGGAAAACCTAATACCTTAATACCTTCGCACTGTCCTTGAATCCAAAAGTTTTACTCACCATCTTGTAACAATACAGAATATATGTGTGGGACAAACATGGCTAAACATGAAAACTGCATTAGATGGCCAAAGTCTTCCAAAGTTTTAAATCCATAATTATTCAATTTGACAAGGCTTGATGAAGACTTAATTCTTCACAACTATAAATCATAGAATCATGTAATCAATAAAAAGTAACAGTAATTGGATTCTGAGTTTTTTTAATTTTTAATATAATCTGTAATATTTTTTTTAAATCTGATTACATAATCCAAATGACAATTGCTCAGTTTGTACCCAGCACTGTGTGCATATTTTAGGAATAAATTGAATTTGAACAATCCTGTATGACATGAATAATAATATTGGTTTCATGTTTAGTGCTACATTATGATAGGAACCTCCACCTCTGCCTATTTTAAAGCTGGAAAAGTGAAGTCAGTTTGTTGTTCTAAAATAAAATGCTTATGGGCTGTTACGCCCTTGTTTTTTTTTCCTATGTGCATCTTTGCTAAAGTTTGCAAAATGACGCAAGTGCACAACAGGTCACGTGACAAAAAAACAACTAATCAGCTTCAACCTTTGCATAGCAACACTGAAAGCTCTGCCAAGATGCAGGCACAGCTGATCATAGATGTACAGGAGTAACCTTTGTCAAGTGCATATTATTGACACCCACAGGAGAAACAGTGCAAGACGACACGTACAGTGCCGTTAATGGCATATGTTGATCAAGTTTTTGTATGTGTGTGACTTTACTTTTTCAAATACTGCATATTTTCATTATCCAACAGTATGACTATGCCAATATTATACCTGTAGACAGCTTTTTTAGAGTCTAGCTTGATAGAGAGCAGACACAAAAAAAGTGTAAATTCCGGAGACCTCTGGAAAGAAATAGCATTTTCTATGCATCATGCAAACGGCTCCTAAGAGCTGTTTTGATCCATTGTTACCTGACCAGCGCACTAAAAACTCGAGAACTAAAAAGACCAGAACCCTTCAATTCTGTGATGAATAGAATTGCAATCTTTTTTTCTCCCTCTCAAAACTTTCAAGGGGGTTCAGGTCAACCGGTGGTCAATTCATGTGTGAAAATGAAACCTCTCACATTTTTGGCCAGATGAATGATTGCATTGTTGTTCTGGAATATGGCCATGGGATCTTCTGACATGGTTGTTTTAAAAATAAAATGCCACAGGCTCCATCAGCCAATGTTAAAAGAATTATTGCCAAACATAAAACAAGCCAGTGGTTTAATAACTGCAATAACGATGCAGTCATAGACTCTTTAAAGTCCGCATGAACCGAATGTTGCAGAGACTTTTATTTCAGTATGTTGATGTACTTCCAAATTAAATGGAATATTACGTAGGGGGCAAGGCTTTCTTTCATAGCAAACTAGGGTAAGAGGGGCGTGGTTAAGAATGTTGGTGCAGAAGCTGTCAAGCTGACGTCAAAAGAGAAGATCAGATTTTGATTGAAGATTACCGAAACAAACTTTTTTTCAGGGGATTAACTTGAAGGGATTAATTATTCAACTAAAGAATAACAATGTGCGCTAGCAAAATAAATATGGTTGAAGATTACCAAAACAAACTTTTTTTTTATCAGTGGATTAACTTGCATTGATTAATTATTCACCTAAATAATATATGATAATAATAATATATTAATATATATATATATATATATATATATTAATAATATATTAATATTAATAATAATATATATAATAATATAATATAATACATTTTTATTTCAAACTTTAAGAATTTGCTTATTAAATCTAAACAGCTATTTTCTTTTGACCAATTTTTTTTCAAATAATATTTATTTTCTAATATTACAGTTTTTGTTATGTATTTTTAATCAAATAAAAGCAGATTATTTAGGTCTTTAAAAAATCTCACTGGCTCAGGCTTTTGAATAGTAATCTCAATGACACTGAATTTATATTTCATTCATTCATTCATTCATTCATTTATTTTCTTTCGGCGTAATCCCTTTATTAATCTGGGGTTGCCACAGCGGAATGAACCACTATCTTATCCAGCATATGTTTTACGCAGCAGATGCCCTTCCAGCTGCAACCCATCACTGGGAACCATCCATACACACTCATTCACAGACATACACTACAGACAATTTAGCTTACCCAATTCACCTATACCGCATGTCTTTTGACTTTTGGGGGAGACCCGGGCACCCAGAGGAAACCCACACAAACACGGGAGAACATGCAAACTTCACACAGAAATGCCAACTGACCCAGCCGAGGCTCGAACCAGCGACCTTCTTGTTGTGAGGCGATCGTGCTACCCACTGCGCCACTGTGACACCCCATTTATATTTCAATTAAATACAAACAATCTTTTAAATACATCTTGGGGTCGTTGTTTGCACTTTACTGTTGTAAAATGGCTGTTTGTTTCATGAAAAATAGCATTGGTTTAGCGCCTGCCCAATTGACAGCCTAATCGTTGACAATCGTTGATGATTGATCCTCCGTTTAGAGCTCACCAATTAATCTTACCACTCTTCCCCATCAATTCATCCATTAAGGAGAGCACTAGAGCGGTCAACAAAGTCTCAGAGTCACGGTGTCTCTGGAGTAGAACTGGACAACTGGATTTAATTCATTTACAAAACATACCAGATTTGTATTTTTTTTACACCAAAAATTATCATGGCTTTTATTGTATCTGATGGAAATAACATTAAGTATATTGCTCTTTTGTTCTGGAGACAGTTATTAAGATGACTTTATTAGACATATAAACTTTTACTAGCTTTTGGTGCATTGGGGGAATTTCAAGTGATGCAAGCAAAGCCGTTGAATTAATTAGCTGTTCCCTGTAATTCTTTATGAGGTTTTGATGAGACAATGGCACATATGGCGCCAGAGGAAATAAAAAAAGGCCCCTTCCCCGTTGACTCTCGATCCTGTTTCATTTTCTCACTCCCCACTGTGCACATCCTTTTGATCTGACTCTTCGTCTTACATTCAGAAGTTTTGTTATGTGGAAACAACAGAGATTTCAGCATCAAGGTCAAGGCCCTCAGTTATCCACAGGTAGAGCAGAAGCCATGGGAACCAGGTCAATACAATAACAACTCAATTAAAGACCAAGCATACTGTAGCTCTCTATAAGTCTGCATAAGCATGCTTTGCATTTAGTTCTTATTGCAATGCAAAACTAGTGTGACTACTTAGTGAAAGGGATTTCAGCAGTTATGTGATGTTCATATCAGTGGAGTAAATACTGAAGGAAATCTGAAAGCTAGACATGGAAGTCACTGATTTTATTGCTCACTGTGTTTTGATCAAATACATGCAAGCATAAAAGAAAAAAAAACGTAAAATCGTGGTAAGATCAAAAAACAAATAATTGTTGAGTGTAAAACTTTAATGACACAACACTTCTTTTTTTCAGAATTTCCACTGATCACATACAATTTTTACAGATGCTGCAATAACTGTAATATGATGTCACACTCTAAGATATCAATTCAAATGTAATTCAACAAATAATTATCAAATGCAATTTAACATTCACTACTTCAAAATTTTGCAGATGTAAAATTTCTGTTCTTTTAAAGAACACACTTTTTTTTAAAGAACAGGCTTAATTTACAACTTCCCTAGAGTTAAACAGTTGAGTTTTACCTTTTTTTAATTCGTCCAGCTGATCTCTAGGTCTGGCAGGAGCACATTCAGCTTAACAACGATCATTGAATCGGATTAAATCATTAGCATCTGGCTCAAAAATGACCAAAGAGTTTCGATGATTTTCCTATTTAAAACTTGATTTTTCTGTAGTTACATCGTGTACTAAGACTGACAGAAAATGAGAAGTTGCTATTTTCATGGCCGATATATACTATTATGCAAAACATTCCCAAGCTGGGTAACTTCCAACATGACCAGCACTAAATTAATGTAGTTGCATAGTTGACGTAAGTTTGCTGATTTTCAGGCTGTGTAATATCATTGCACCTACTGCTGTAAAATGAGCCTATTTCAAACCTTTGCCCAGGCTTGCGTTTCTGGTATGTTTCTGATGAGTATGCAGTTGACGATGACTATATTTTCTTTCTTAAAGGGAGAGTTCACCATAAAAGGAAAGTTTTGTTACCATTTATTCACTCCCAATTTTTTTCTTAACCTGTATGTATTTCGTTATGTTGAAAACAAAAGAAGATATGTTGAAAAATGTCAACCCAGGCTCATTCTGAAAATGTACTATACCACTATATACATTTCTGGAGAGCGCCAAATACACCCCAAGAGGTACGTTTTTTTTCTTGTTATTGTTTTCAAAAATCCACCTGAGGCCGATGTGTACACTTTTTGAGATCTCAAATATCTTTCACGAGTGCCATTCGTGCTTGTGTAAATTTACCAAAGGCCGCTGTCGACTGACTGTCTACTGACTGAATAAATGACTGACCAACCAATCGACTGACCCACCCTACTCCTTCTCTAAACCCAACCAATAGTGTTATCAAAAGCACCGATTGACCCACCCACCCACCTCCCTAAACCCAACCGACAGTTTTAAAAAGCAATCCAGAAAAAAGAAAAGCCCTCGCCTGACTTTTACCACATTTTCAGATTTTACCACATTTTCACTCTGTTATTAACTTGTTTATTTTATTTTTTGGCTTCTGTTTTTGTTTTACCCACTTTCTGAAACTGTTCTTCGTTGGTCTCGAACCCTGTCGTTGTCAACTCCTCTCTGCGTCTCAAGTCCGCCGACGTACATGGCGAGCTACTCGACAATCTGGTAACAGTGGAAAAGCCGTTCATACATAGTTAAGCGGTCAGCTGGTAAGCGCGAAAAGGAACACCATCATACCTCCCCATAGTGTTCGTTTTAAAGACGAAATGCGGCCATACATATAGGGCTACGTTTTTAGAATGAGCCTATGTTGAAAAATGTGGACAACCAATTCAAAAAGTAGGCACAGAATAGCTAAAAAATAGCAAAATATTTATTCAAGTTCTCACCACAAGTTACATCATATGCTCTTCATCAACAAGTTGACTATAGCCATTGACTTTCATAGTAGGGTCTGGAACAAGTGCAGGTTGAGTAAATGATGACAGTATTTTTTGATCTCTTATACTAGCCTCCATTTGCTGTTTTTTCTGTCTTTTTTTTCTCTAGAAACAGTTAGAGATAGAATGAGATGTCATTTGTAATTTTCCCCTCTTTCCTCAAGGACACTACTTCCATGACATATGCAAGTTCACTTATTAAATAAAATGTAATTTGATTAAATTCATTTTAATTTGCTGGTAACTGCCTCCGCTTGACCTAGCAGTCATTTTCCTCCTCAGCGTGAGGTGCTATTTATTTCTCCTTTCATGAACATCTCCCTCGCCCCTGTTTAAAACTCTGCATGATCAGAGCTCTTCCACTCTGTCCTGAAGGGCTTCTCAATGGTCTCTTCAAAGAGCTCTCGCTTCCTCCGAGTGTGAGTTTTCGGATGGTCGGGGGTGAGGCGGGGGGTAGGGGGGGATTAGGTTAAGATGACAGGTGGGGTGAAAATGTTGGGAAGTGGGTATTTATCCTCTCTGGCAGTGATGATAATTATGACCAATTGACATCCTCCGTTTCTCTGGAAACCATCGCTCGCAGAGGATTGTGCTTAAACGACTCATTGACAGGTTTCTCCGGAAGAAGACTTCAATTGCATCAACCGTTTACAGCCTTGTTATTTTAAGGTCTTTAAATTTTAAGGGATGCATTCCTTTTCCTCTTTATCTGAGATAACCGTAAGGTTTTTTGTTTGTTTTTTTGTTTTTGTTTTTTGACAACGAGAGACCATTTCAAAGGTTTTTGCTCAATCTCAAGAACAGAAACTGTGACTCTGAATGTAGAGATTGAGTCTGCTCCTGAGATTCAGCAAGATCTATCTATCTATCTATCTATCTGTCTGTCTGTCTGTCTGTCTGTCTGTCTGTCTGTCTGTCTGTCTGTCTGT
>CAIGQW010053631.1:18559203-18574356 GCA_903798125.1 Danio choprae
ATAAGCTTACTTGGTATTTTTGACTGATAAACTGTATCTCTGCATCATTCGTGCCTATCTCTGTCACTGTGCTGTTTATCTGGCGTGAAGCAGGAGAAACATGTTGTAATGGTGGGTGGTAAGAACCAACTCATTTGCATTTAAACACACAGGCTACAAAAACAGTTACAGTCTTTTCTTACTCCAAAAATGACATTTTCAAAGGGTATAATAAATAATCTGACTTTTTGAGCTGAAGCTTTACAGACACATTCTGGAGACTCCAAAGACGTATCTTATATCTTGTAAAAGGAGTAAAAAAAAAAAAATAAAAAAAAATCTAAATATTAATAATTAGAATGATTTCAAGTGCAGCTAAAGATTTATGACTTCTAAAGCTTTGCCATCACAAAAATGTATTTTTATGTAATTTTTTGGTTGTATTTTTAATATATAATATCTTAAACTAAAAGAAAATAAAATAAAATTCAGCAGCAGAAACCCAACACAAGAACCGTACATTCCTGAAGTTTATAAAAGTCATGAAATTTCTAATTTATTTCTACTTATGGTCAACTCTAAATTTTTCATTGTTTGGGAGTTGCGCTCTTGGAATGCAATCTCTATAACAGAAATCCGTATCCAGTAACCACAAATGGCTTGAAAATGTCATGGAAAATGTCATGAAAATACACTGGTCAAAAGGTACAGGAGCCTTGTGTTCAGCACAGATTTCTCAACTTTTCAGATTTTTTCAACTGTAGAAAAAATTCTACAGTAATGCAAATATTTAATAAGCAAACACATAGTGCTGATGTGTACAAATGTGCAAACCCTAAGTTGATTGCATTTTTGACAATACCCAACGTCTTCTTTATCTCAGCCTCATCCATTCCCTCTCTTTCTTTTTCCCTCCATCTCACACCTTCCCTCCCCACTTGTTCTCTAACTGAATAAATTTGCAGTGCTCATATAACTCCGGGCCACCGTGCGTCTTGTCAGCTCTCAGCAGGGGAACATCTATAATATTACACCCCAGCGCTGCACTCCCCAGCTAAACCATGTCACAGCGCAGCTCTATCTAATAAACAGATGTCTTTATTGATCCAAAGTGCCATATCCCCCTCTTTCCCCATGCACTCAGCTGAAAAAAAAAACTTTGTTAGGAGGCAGTGATAAGTGTCACGCAGGCTTGGGTTTTTATATCTCAGTTACCACCAGAGACCAGAGGGTGTCCCGTCAGGGTATATCGAAAGGTTTACAGGGTCAGAGGAGACGACGAGTTAAGAACTTAATAACTCTGAGAGGCTTGTGTGTTATTGAGGGAGTCTATGTGAGGTAACTGTGTGTTAAAGTCCCCCTGAAATCAAAATGAACAATACAGGCTCATTGGAAATATGTGCAGCATCCTACATTTTTGTGGAACCTTAAAAAATGTACTTGAACATATGTTTGACTGCAGTTTCTATGTAAAATGAATGCTACAAGGCAGTATGACCCCAGCAATTGTTGTTCCTTTTCACACTAATGATATTTTTATCTATGAATGAAAGATTATTTTTCTTTTGCACAACACCAAATAAATACGACAAAACAACTTAACAGTGTCTATGATTTCAAGTCTGGTAAAGACTTAGTTGGTTCAGTGGTGCTTTTCTATTTGTACGGTAACCCCCGGCTTTTTGTCGACATGTAGATCAAATTCAAATAGTATTTGTCACATACACAGTCATACACAGTATGATATGCAGTGAAATGCTTGCACAACTCGTGAACTTAAAAATAATAACAATAATAAGAAAAAGATAATAACAAAAAGAATCTAAATTATGGAGAAATATATATTATCCAGTAGAAAATAAAAGCAAATATAACATTTTTAAAGACTTCAGATATAGAGTATGTGGCTATAGAAAGAAGTACAAAGAATACAAATATAAAAGTGCTGTCTATACAAGCAGAAACCTAGAAGTGTTTCTAACAAAGTGCTTGGTGCATAACAGAGGAAGTGTATCCTATATACAAGAAGGATGTGTATCTAAAACATGTAACAAAACAAACCATAAGTAACATATTTCAGTTTTGCAAAAATGTAGATAGCGCCCTCTAGTGGATTTGTTATCTGAAATGATGAAAAGTTCCTGGAGCAACATATGGGCTAAAAACTAAAATGTCGTGGTGGTAGTAACAGTATCAATAATGTAGTGTGCTCTAAAACTGTCAAAATGGAAGTATATAAAACTTGTACTTTCTCAAATTTTTATGATATCAGTTCATACTTCAAATACTTATCAGATCTTGCACATTGCATCATCGCAGTATAGTTAAGTTTTTTGAGAGCTGCATGTCAGGGTATGGGGAAGGCTATGCGACTGCGACGGCTTTCTGAGAGTGTGATATGAAGCTGTACTATCGGCCTAACCTACCTAATCCCTAATCCCAACCTCAGAACCATTCAAATACAGTGTTGGTACCATAATCTGATAGGTAGGATAAAATGTCAGGACACCGGACCTACACTGTGGACTCGAAGTGGAAATATACAGTAACCAAGTGTTACATGTCAATAATTAGTTAATGCTTAAATAGTTAGGCTTCACCATTCTTTCAAATAGACCATTTTGAGGGATGTAAACAAAAACAATGGTTCCAACGTATTTCATGTTTTACATTTTTAATTTCTATAGCTTCCGAGAATCCAAATAGAGCCACATATTGATAAATAATGTTATGATGGCTGTTTTAACATTAAGTTATGAATTAATTGCCTCTTGTTACAGTTATGAAATAGTTTGATAACAAGCAGGAAATGTTCATGGGCCAATAACATGACCACATTGAAATGGTCTATATAGTTGCTGGTGTCTGACACAATGTTGATCTGAAGTAGTTTATTAGTCAGAACAATGAGGATTTGTTCAACAAAGAGGAATGCTGAAAAACTGTGAGCATGGACATTTACCCCTCTACAGAAAAAGGGGGAATTACATTGCACACACATTCACACAGTCAGCATACAGGCAATTACATTTAAAGTTAAGTTCCATATACAGTTACAGCTTACTATTTGGTATGCATACAGTGCACTTAATAGGGGATAAACTATTCAGATAATGTTAATATGCTCTCTACTGGGATGAATGAAGTCTTGCTTCATGGTCACTTGCAGTCCGCTTCAGGCCAGAGACACGACAATACAGAGCGGACCCATTTAAATTATACCGAATGCTGTATTTTAAAGACAGACTCAGCATTGCTATTACAGTTGGTCACTGTCATGAGTCAGACGCACTTTAGTTCACGGACTCTTGCTGGCAGAACTGTGAAATAAACTGATGCTATTGGCTAGTTAAAAAAGGGAGGAGATATTTTAAATGTCCCACCCTGTCTTTTATGCCACAATTATGCCACACATCAAACAAAGCTGTGCATTTCAAGGCACTTGAAGTAGACATTTAGCAATGTGACTGCAGAAGAGCATTCTAGTCATTCTTTTACTGCTATATACCTTCACAGGACTAGCTTCTGTAAATGAACACTTGCACCATAAAATGCTTGAATAACTCGAATGGTTAGTTTGCGGTTTTGACACAAGCCTGTTTTGACATCTAACATCTGTTCTGATGTATCGTGGTCTGTTGCTGAAGGCAGTTGCCATAGTTTTGAACCATTTGGGTAGTTCAGACATTTACGTGTTTATACTGTATGTCTGTGTGTGTGTGCCTGCCTAATCATACAGTATATTGAAGATTGTCAAGATTTGTAGACAGAATTGTGTGTATATTGTATCTCACAATCAGCTCCATTTAATGATGCCCCTCATTTGTCTTACATGTGTTGTAGTAGTAGTAATAATAATAATGATGATGATGATGATGATGATAATAATAATAATAATAATAATAATAATAATAATAATAATAATAATAATAATAATTGTTATTATTATTATTATTAAATTTAAATTATTTAAAATAAATTTTAAATGCCTTTATAATTCAGTTTCATTCATAAATTATGGATGGATGGATGGATGGATGGATGGATGGATGGATGGATGGATGGATGGACTGGATGGATACAGTGGTCATTCAGTGTAAAAGTATCAAGAAATCGATTTGAAATCCAATAAAAATAAATAAATAAAGATTTTCATTTGATGGTCTGTGAAATTATTAAAAGTCATCCAGAAGACATTGTAGCGCTGCAGCTAAAGTGAGTTCATTGCTCTTAAATATTTTAGAACTTCACCTTTTCATGGTGTGCTATCCATTCAGCGAAATGCCAAAAACCCACTTCTGTTAGAAATTTATATAAATAAATAAGTAGGTGTTGTCAGGCTCATCCTACAATCATGTCTGAACTGGCACCTGTATATTTCATCATTTTTAAAGCAATGCATCTACAGTCAAGCCCGAAATTATTCATACCCCTGGCAAATTCTGATCTTAAAGTTTTTGTTCAAATGTAAATAAAAACCGAGAAATATTTTTTTTCCACAGTGATGTCTCTTGTACACTATTTACACTATCTTTTGGGAGAAGTCTGTGTAATTTCAGGTCAAAGAAAAAAAAAATGCTGGTTAAATAAAATGAATGTTAAGTCAAAATTTGCCAGTGTGGGGGTATAAATAATTTCGGCCTTGACTGTAAATGGATTGAGGTGGGATAGTGCTACATTTTTCAGAATTCATTACTTATGCTAAATATCTTTAAAATTACTCAATTTTTCATAAATTTCAATTCAAATTGAACTACCTGTGTAAGTTTGTCATAGATAAGCCCATTTTTCAGCTCTGAATGTATGTATATGTAATAGATGGCAAAATTGCACCACGAGAGAGCTGAAATGTTCATTTGTGTCATTTTAAAGCCCTCAAGCACCCCTGGCAAATTTAAATGTGACCTTGGACAGCACATCTTCTCATCAATTTAATGAAGCACCTGCAGCCCGGGTGGACTTGTGATTGAATGGGGAACATGATTCCTGGTCATTACATTTAAACACTCTGACTCTTTAACAGCGCACACTTATGACTGATTTGGGAACTGTGTGAGGCCATTATTCAAGACATTAGTGGAATCTTGTCTGTAATGCAGCAGAGACTGAGCAGAGGCTGGTCACAATGTTTTGAGCTCTGATAAAGGAACAAGTTGCTATCAAACAGCAGGGAGAGCTGAAGAAGTGAAACACGCAGTTACCTAAATCAGGATTTTCCTTTGATGTCAGATAGTCTTGAAGCACCGATGATGTGTAAACCTCAAAATGCAACCAAAATCATATTGTTTTTTTTAATTATGTGAGACACCAAGAAAGGTCTCCTTTCTAATAGGACAGTAAGAGCATTCAACCAAAACCATCTGTAATGTACAGAGCTAAAACCAAAGAAGTGATTTAAACTGATTTAATCCAGGTCTTAAGACAAAAGTATTGTCGCCTATCTAAGTTTTAGGAACAACAAATAATAACTTGACTTCTAGTTGATCATTTGGTATCAGAAGTGGCTTATATGAAAGGCCTCTAGATTACGCTTATTTTAGCAAAATAAAATATGATCATTCCTTGATTTTTTTATTATTTAATTAGGACAGTAAGGTCTGACTTTGCTTAGAAAAAAGTCTTGTCACTTAACAGAAATTATGTACAGTATAGAATATAAAGTCATGGTGCAGTGGAAAAAGAATTAATATAGTGTATGTCTCCCATGAGCTCGGAGGACTGCATCCATACATCTCTGCAATGACTCATTAATAAAGTCATCTGGAATGGCAAAGAAAGCACTCTTGCAGGACTCCCAGAGTTCATCAAGATTCTTTGGATACGTCTTCAATGCCTCCTCCTTCATCTTACTCCAGACATGCTCAATAATGTTCATGTCTAGTGACTGGGCTGGCCAATCCTGGAGCACCTTGACCTTCTTCGCTTTCAGGAACTTTGATGTGGAGGCTGAAGTATAAGAAGGAGCGCTATCCTGCTGAAGAATTTCCCCCCACCAGATTTCAGATTTTCCCAGAAAGATCGGGAAAGGGGTTTTAGAAGTTATTACAACCTAACAGACTCCTCCTGCTCACCATTTCTGTTCGTTGTCAAAACTGACAGTTGGAGCAGCGTTAGCCACGCCCATTATCTCAAAATCACGTAATGTGTTAAATCAACTGAAAACAAACAGGAAGTGCATTTTCAGATTTCAATTAAAGATTAGAAGGGCAAACTATTTTTTTTGTTCTTAATGACATGCACAGATGAATTGTTCACCACAAAACTAGCAATGTGAGCTAACAAAATCATATGGTTAGTTTTTATTTCATGGGGACTTTAAGCATACTTTGCTTTTCCATTGAGGATGTGCAGTTTACACACATATACGTATATGTGTACTAGATGAAAAATTCCACAAAGTGGAATATTGAGCTATTTTGAACTTTGACCATGGCACATGTGCATGCTAGTCAATGGTGCTCTCAGCTTTTCTTGCGCTTTAGTTGGCACAGAAACAAATGCCCTTGTGCAGCACAAGCCATTGAAATGAATGGGTTTCATAACACAACTCTTTCCATGTCCAGCGTTAAAATGTAATTATTTGAGCTATCCGCTGTCGTGACATACTGTATGGAATACTGTTTCCGGGTCCAAGCCGCTACTAAGTTAAATTGAGAAAATATTAATTTATGACCCTTTTTAGTCATTAAAGTGATTAAAAATAAATAAAATCATGGTGTACACAACAGACATCAGTATTTTAAAAATGTATAAAAATTATTCACTTTCTGGCCATCTGATATAAAGCATGGTTATATATGAAGGGTTTAGATGCAAAAACCACTAAGTGAAGTTTCACAAACTAATTTCGAGAGGAGCACGTGATATGATTGATCGCAGCCGGTCTCCCATCAGTAATCACTAGTAAGCCAATCAGATTAATACAAACTCCCTATAAGTAGCCTGTCAAAAAATTACTCTCTTATCTTCGTTTTCGAAGAAACCCCCCATCCACCCCATCTCCTCCTTTTTCCTCCTTAACCAAGGGGAGCTCTAGAGAACTATCTGATCTCGTACCCCTTATATGCTTATTTACCAGGGGGAGCTCTCAAGAACTATCTGATCTCGTACCCCCTTATATGCTTATTTACCAGGCGGGAGCCCTGGGCTCAATTATCTCCGAGCTCAGGGTTCTCTCCCGGGACAGCATGCCAAACCTGCAATTATTGTCAAGCAATATCTAAGTGTGAACTCTTGAAGTGCCATCTAAACTTTTCTTCTAAAATGAGCATTTTTCTCAGGCTCCTATGTCTTGATTATGTAATTTCACTTTTATGGCAAATAAAAGGTTATTTTCATCACTTTTAACATGAAATAACTGAACATAAACATAAGAGGCTAAGAAAACTGCTCATTGTAGAAGAAAGCATCTGAACTCCTCATATATTGCAATCATGATTTTCGAAAGTATTACAGAACTTTGTTTATTATTACCATTTGTTGAGCCCCCCAATACAGTTTGATAGAGCGCTTGGATTCAGAAAGCTGCTTCGCGTGACGTCAGACTTAAGAAGTGGATTTAATTATCGGTTATATTTTAACATTTTGGTGCCATAATTTTTACAAAATCATGTTTTTAGCTAACAGTACAATCAAAAGTTTTTTAACCCAGCCAAAATTCATGTGAAGTTTTGCAGTTTTAGTTGACAACATTTATGTAAATGACTATGTAAGTGATCTAAATTCGGAGGGCATTTTCCAGCTAAAGTGCAGCAAGGTCATAGCACGCGCACACACAAAGAGATAAACAGTTAAATTCTAGAACAATTAACGTCTGTCCTCATTACTGATCTGTGACAAAGGTGTCTATCTCTCTCACAGACACACACACATATACAACACAATTTATAACAATTAGACTTTGCTCTTATTACTGATCCGTGACCAAGGTGACACGCATGCAAACACACGCAAAGGCACAGATGACGTCTCCAGTTCATTTCAGTATCATTAGAGAGGCAGAGGTCATTACCAAGTTTAATTTGCCATGATGATGTTTTGGTCAGCAGCAGAAAGCACATTACCAGAGGCAGAATGTGTTCATTTGGATTTGGTAGGTTTATCTTGAAAGTGTGTGCTTGGTTTGTATTCACATCATGGCTTGTGTTTATGTGTGAGGATGTGTGTGTGTGTGTCTCACACTCACTGTGTGTTAACACTCCTCAGGCGTATGTGTGGGTGCGTCACTGTAGAGTCATTATTTGAAAACTCTATTTTAGAAAGGTGATGTTTTTTTAATATACTAACAGATAAAGAATGTCATTAACTGTTAATATATTGCATTGTGATCTTAATTAGTTGGCTTATTGGGTTTTTTTAGGAGAGAATATGACACCTTGGGACAATTTCAAACCAAATGTTACTCTCATTTTCTACAAAATCTGTGCAAAAATGTTTTATGATATTAATAAAATTATAAATTTTCTACATTTAAAGATAATTATTAAAGATAATTATATTTTATATTCATTCATTAATTCAGTCATTTTCCTTTGGCTTAATCTCTATTTCAGAGGTCGCCACAGTGGAATGACCTGTCAACTATTCTGGCATATGTTTTACACAGCGGATTCCCTTCCAGCTGCAACCCATTACTGTGAAACACCCATACACACTTTAATTCACACACACACTCATACACTACGGCCAATTTCGTTTATTCAATTTACAGCATGTCTTTGGACTGTGGGGAAAACCAGAGTACCCGGAGGAAACCCACACGAACACATGGGGAACATGCAAACTTTACACAAAAAATGCCAATTGGCCAAGCCGGGACTCAAACCAGCAACCTTCTTGCTGTGAGGCGACGGTGCTAACCACTGAGCCACCGTGCCGCCCTTTATTTTATATAATTTACTTTGTCATGAATAAAAAAATGCTATAATTTATCATTATTTTTGTCTCTCTTCATTGTTTATTGATTGATTGATTGATTGATTGATTGATTGATTGATTGATTGATTGATTGATTTTCAAAAATTTTAAATGATATTTTCAGTATTGTAGAAGTTTTTTTAGTTTTACATTAAAGTATTTTTACAGTTTCAAATATTTCATGTACATCTGTCTGTGTAGTTTCTTTTATATCTCCATGCTTCTTTCCTTAGAACCAAAGAACATGTTGAATCTCATACATAGACAAACACACATTCCTGCCAACCATCCACTCACATAAAGGACTCAATTTATGTGTCATATACACTAATAGAAAGGCTGCACTCTGTCATTAAGCCACATGCATTTGTGTGTATTTGTGATTGCTTGTGGGTATGAGTGTGTGTGTGTGTGTATGAGATGCAGTCTGTTTGTACACTTCACATCCACACATTGCTTGGCTCAGTGATAACGTGATGACACTGGTATACCTCTCCCTGCATACATTTCCATAATCAAAGCTAATATGGCTTCACACAGTGTGTAATTTAAGTCTGTATGGATGTGTATGTGCGTGCAGAGGTAGGATGTGAGAGAGCGCGTGTGGGTGCCGGAATATTAATCAGATGATAAAGCGAAAGTGTGTGTACAGGGTGTATGTTTTGCAGCGAAGATGGAGGATATTAGATATGAAAGTGTGCGAGTGTGTGTGTGTTTGCGTGTCGGCCCATCCTGTGCTGTTTAATAGAGCGTTTACTGTGAGCGTTTGATCCCAGCAGAAACTGAAGGGCCACAGCAGCTGCCAGGTCACAAGAATTATGAGACGCGTCGCACCGTCACACACCAGGTGACAGTAATTCCTCCTCGCTCCACACCGCACCAGTTCACTATTGTGGCTCCTTTTAAGTGAAAATTACCTTACTGATATAAAAATCTAAGCGAGATGACACCCCACACAGGACTAATACTCTCAAGAATCTCAATGGTTCCATGCTGAAGGGATATTCAGACAAGATTAATTTTCCGAATGACATTCCAGTTACAGTGATTAACACAAGACGTCTGTGATTTACTGCTTTGGACGTGATTGGAATCTTTAGTGTTTGCTAATGTGGGATTGTCTGTCGTCTGGATGCAGGTGTACTGGAAGGTCATGTGCGTTGGATGTGTGCATCATGAAACTAATTGAAAACAACTATTTACGTGATGCAATTAATTGTAATTTAGGGAACAAAATCATTAAAGGGGACATATTATGCCCATTTTCATTAGACGCCCAAGAAATATCTCTGGTGTCCCATAATGTGTCTGCGAAGTTGTAGCCTAACATAACCCACAGATCATTTGTTTTAGCTTGTCAAATGTACCGCTGTTTATCTGAGTATCTCTTTAAACGTAAATGAGCTCCTGCTTTGCAGAAGAGGGCGGAGCCTTTATTCACTATTCTGACACTCCAGAAACTAAAAAACAACAGAATTGCAAGTTGCAAAGCCAACATGTCACAAATGTCTAGCAGCGAGAGCAGCCTCACATGTTCAAAACGCAGTCGGACATTGATGGAGAGGAAGGGACTAAGACTTCTAGATTGAACCAGGACATTTCTGAACCTATAATGGACATATTTACTGTATATAGCCATTGTGGAGTAAAATGGATTCAGCTCATTGGGGTTGTTTGCACCTGGTCACTTCATGCAGTTTTTTCTGATTAGATAGCTATCCGATCGTGAAAAGGGCAGGTGTAAATGCCCTGCGAAACACATTCGAGACAGATATAAATATGATTGCTCAAACCACTTCAGGAGGGATGGTTTGGGACACATTCCACGTGAAACAGGACAGGTCATAGGCATGTATTTGTTGAAGCCACATATGTAAATTTTACTCCTCCCAAAATGTAAAAACATAAACAAATGAAGGATGTTATATAACAGGATATATATGTTATAGGCAGATATAACAGCGCAAATGCAGCACACAATGCAATGCCGCAGATGACTTGGTTGGGATTTTTGTTTTGTTTTATTGTATTTTTTGTTTCATTTTATCTTTGACCGGTCATTAATCATCAAATTAAAAAATTTAACTGTTAAATTAATATAAAATGACAACTTTAATAACAGAGATGCATCACACACCTGTAGTAGCCTATCTCTGCCAATTGAAAACATAATTGAAAACATATTGCTTTTTTTATTACAAAGACACAGGGTTTGGTTTTTGTGAGAGGTTATACACACATTAATTTAAACCCTTTACAGTTTTGAATGAGGTCTTCCATGTATCTGTACAAACAAACCATTTTCATTTAGCCTATTATGACAGTAATGATGGAGCCTGCCTTGTGCACTTGTGATGATGTTTTACTGGAACACGAATGAAGCACAAAGCATGTAGCATACATCTGCAGAATTTTATCATGTTTCTGTAAAAAGAACAATGAATAAAAAAATGCTTTGTCTCTGATGCTTTAATCAACAGTGCCTAGTTGCATATAGGGCAGAATTTGAAGATCAGAATCATATCTGTTTAACACAAACACATTTTTGTAGCCAAATGTAATTGAAACCAAATTGAAATCAGTTTTCTGATCATAGAAAACATAATCAGTGACATGGTGTAAACAGCCCCATAGACTAGCATATTGCAGCTGTGTTCAGACTGCTCTTTACTGTCGTGTGTAGACTTGTACTTGCAGTGATTTGTCTGGCAGTTGATACCGATATAGTGATGCTCTCCACAAATAATTTATTGCATGTGTTAAAGATTATTAACATGATAATGTGTTTAATATATTACAAGACCCAGTAGAGTGACCTCTTTCGAAGTCATTAGATGACTAAAACAGCACTCTCCCGTAACGCACAAGGACCTGCATTGTGTGTTTGTGTGCATTTGTGTTGATTACTTTGGGATTGTGTTGCCTGTCAGCTCTCACTAGTGTCAGGCAGTAGCACAAACTAAAACTCCCGGGTGGTCCAAAGGCTGGCTATCTGAAAATATGTCCAAAAAAAATGATGAGCAACACCATCTACCAACACCCCCCCCCCCCCCCCCCTGTCTCTCGCATCCACATGCAGACACGCTCTGGCATGAAAATTATTCAGTGTCAGATTGAGTGAAGAAATTACGTGATGTCTAGATGTACAATGATGGCATCCCTAGTGCCGCACAAACATTTCACTTGTTTACTTCCAGGCCTCTGGCAGGCATGATTGGGGCAAAGGCCATGCCCATGTGGAGGGTCGCCTTGGTGGTTAGCAACCATTGCTGTGGCATCAAGACCGACTGATCCAAGCCTAGACTGGTGTAATTAATATTGGCTCAAACCCCTGGATGACGACACAGTGCAACCCTGCCTGGCCCAAAGCAACCTTGCGGCCCTCACACTCCCAGACACAACCAGGCTATAATCCCTTTCTCGCTCTCGCTCTTTCTGTTATTCATATATTTATGAAATCCCTTTGTTTTAATTAGGGCTGTCACTCGATTAACGATTCCAATTCTGCATATCATTAACATGATGTGCTGATTAATCTGGTTAATTCTAATCATATACATAAATATTTGATGAGACAAGCTTGAGTGGAGGAAATTCATTATAAAGCCTTCATGTGATTCAGAAGTCAATATATTTATTTCTGTATCACTGCTGTTGGATAGAAACCTTGAAGGTCCAAAACCAGACCATTTCAGGAAGAAAAACAGGTGTTTTTCTACATAATTAAACAGCGTGAGGAACTTGAGTTTGAGGATTCTGTGAAAAAAAGTTTTAGTCCTAAGCTAGAAAGAAATAACAAATTTCACAAAGGAATGGTCAAAAAATACAACGAATTGATCATGAATTTATTTATGTAAAATATGAAGTAGTATTTTTTATTGTAAAACATACTTTAGTAATCTCTAGTAACATTTTATAGGACTGTAATAACATTGCGTTTTATAAGATTTTAAATACATTTTTTAATAATTAATAAATGCATGTGAAAATGATCAACAGTGAGAGAAAATACATTTTCAATAAAGTGAAAATTCTGTCAATCATTACATTTTATAAATCATTCCCTTCACTGTAACTGCTGGGTTTCACATAATCGGTTCGCGTTGGGACAATATGAAGGAATTAAGTTAACTTATTAGTTTTTTACAAATTTAAGTAGATTGGACATAAAACAATTAAGTTGTACCTGAAAAACTCAAGAATTGTGTTGTTTCTGGTCATTTTAAATAAAAAGTTTGAACAAACATATTTTTTTGGAGTGTTGGAATATCTTTTTTATCTTCCATTTCTGTCCAAATGTCTTATTCTTCAACAATTATATATATTTTTTACATTTTATTTAGAAAACTATATCCCTGTATCATTTTTACTGTATTTTACTACATATATCTATTTTTGTACTATTAATCCCAATATCTCAAAACCACTCAGAATGAAGATCCTAATTCCTAAGCGGCAGTATGTACAGTATATGTAATTAAGATGCATATATTATTTATCTGACTAAATGAATACATCCTGAAATCTTCTAATAGACATTTACTGCTTCTGAGATACTTCTGAATGCGCTGCAGGATTTGAGCATTGCACTGTGAGTAGAGAGTGGTCCTTGTTTTGAGAGTGAGCATCCTGTGATCATTCCGTTAGTAGATGTATGTAACTAGGACAAGTGCTGGTGGGGAGGCTGCTTCATTCTCTCTGCCTCTGTAGCTGATGGAGTGATAGATGTGACGAAGACATTGATGGACTGATGAAGAGCTACTTCATCCTCATGTTTTTTTGTGGAGAGCACTGAACGTTTAAACCTCCGTCAAACACCTGCTCATACCACCTGTGTGTGCTGTGATTCCTCACCGCACCGCAAGTGTTTAGGTTTGTGCATTCAGCCTTTTTAACATGGAAGAGTTCACATGCAAGATGTTAAGATTCATGAAACCGGCTGCATTTATTCATGTGTATGTGGATCGTTTAAAGGCACATATGTGAAAACATTATCTCGAGGATGTCATCGCTGAAGTTTATTTCTACCTGCTGTGGGTACGGGACTGAAACAGAATAATAAGTTGATTTGTTTGAAGTTCTTTTTCAAGCAAGTCACTTCACTTCATAGCCATTTTCTTGTCACGCAAGGACAGCTTCTTCCCACTTTAATGGGATAAAGACCAAAATCACCAAAACTGTTTGTCAAATGACGAATGCAAATCCAGTCCGGCTAATGCAAAAATGTGTTCCAGAGCAAACAGAGCGATGCCTACATTCTAAATTGACTTTTTAAATTTAAAAGCAGCGGCTTCGTTTTATACCGATGCCAAATTGACTGTTGTGATTCATTTTCTTCTCTTTTATTTTCCATATACTCCATATATTTCCATATATATTCTCTCTCTCTGTCACTCTTACTGAATACACAATGCACTGAACTACATAAATGAAACACTGAAGATTGAATTTCTTTATAGACTTTAGTTATTTGCAAATTATGACATTTTGTAGTTATAACAAAGGGTACGGAGTAAGGAAGCTCTAACACTGGATTTTTAAATGTCATACAGAACATTCCTGATGATTCATTCATTTTCCTTCGGCTTAGTCCCTTTATTCATCAGGGGTCGCCACAGCGGAATGAACCGCCAACTTATCCAGCATATGTTATCCAGCATATGTTTTACGCAGCGGATGCCCTTCTAGCTGCAATCCAGTACTGGGAAACATCCATACACTCTCACATTCACACACATACACTACGACCAATTTAGTTTATTCAGTTCACCTACACTGCATGTCTTTGGACTGTGGGGGAAACTGAAGCACCCGGAGAAAACCCACACAAACACTAGAAGAAAACATGCAAACTCCACACTGAAATGCCAACTGACCCAACCGGGATTCGAACCAGTGACTTTCTTGCTGTAAGGCGACAGTGCAAACCACTGAGCCACTGTGTCGGCATTCCTGATGATATTTACCATTAAAATATTGCTTAAAAATGTTACTTATTAATAATTATTCATTCATTCATTTTCATTTCGGCTTAGTCCCTTTATTAATCTGGGGTCGCCACAGCGGAATGAACTGCCAACTTATCCAGCATATGTTTTACACAGCGGATGCCCTTCCAGCTGTAACCCATCACTGGGAAACATCCACACACTCTCATTCACACACATACACTACGGACAATTTAGCTTACCCAATTCACCTATACCGCATATCTTTGGACTTGTGGGGGAAACCGGAGCACCCGGAGGAAACCCACGC
>CAIGQW010053631.1:18578737-18595725 GCA_903798125.1 Danio choprae
GCAGCAATATCCGTCCGCTGCGTTTAGGCAGCAATATCCGTCCGCTGTATTTAGGCAGCAACCAACTGTTTTCGCACAGTTTTTTAATCTTCCTTCTCCGGAAAAGCCTCAGCTCCAGGGTCATGAGTAGCTTCCCACGGTCCCCCAGAACTGCAGCCAGTCATCCAGCTCCAGCACTGCTGCAGTCAGCCAGCCCCCCAGCTCTCGCTCCAGCTCCGGAAATGGAGCTCGCTTGTGGGCGCTACCTGTCTGCGTCACCCTCTGGAGGGTGTCGCCCAGCGTCAGCTCCTACGGCCAGTGAGCTGCGGACTCCACCTCGGCCCTTCGACCCTAGGGCTCCGCGTTGGCTCACTCCTCCCTCGTCTTCGTCGTGGGCCGTCCGCCCACCAGCTCCGCCAGGCTCCCTCGTCCCTCCGGCTCCACCTTGGTCAGTCGTCGCCCTTCCTTCGCCTCTGGACTCCACTCTTCCGGCTGCACCTCATCGCACCGTCCTACCGGCAGCGTTGAGCTCCTCCATCCCTCCAGCTACGCCTTGGTCCTCTGTCGCTCTGGCTACGCCGCGGGCTTCCAGAACCCCGCCGTCGCCTTGCTCGGGTGAGCCGCCTGCTTCGCCCGGCCCTCAGAAGCCTCGGCGTCACCTTCGCCCTTCGGCTCTCCGTCACTTCCGTGGGCTCCACCGCCATCAGCGGCGTCTCCCTCGGTCGGCCCCCTGGAGTCAGCAGCCACTCCTCCTCCATGGATCCTCCCTTCCTCGACTCCGCCCGGGGCCGTCCTTCTGGCTGTGTCCTGGGTCCTCCTGCTCCGGTTTCCTTCCTGTGTCTCCCTCAGACTCCTCCCTTGTATCCTCCCCTTCTACCCTCCTTCATTTTGTTGTTTCCCGTTGAAGGCGCGAGGACGCGCCTTCAAAAAGGGGGGGGTACTGTCAGTGTTCGTCCGCGTCATCGTTTGTTGTTGTCACGTGCTTTTGTCTTCCTCCCGCCACTGTCAATGTTAATATGTTCCACCTGTGTTCATCCCTACTGTGTCATCAGTGTAATCAATCCGTCATCCATTTATACCCTTTCGTCTGTGTCCATTGTCCGGTATTTTGGTTCATTTGGGTCGTCTACTTCTGTTCCTGTGTCGTCCTGTCTCCCCGCATCCAGTATCTGTTCCCCGTAAGTGTTTAATAAATCCGTTTTGTAATGTTTCTCCTTCTCCGTCTCGTTCTGTCACCATCCGCCACTACGGCGTTACAGTGTGTAAAATATTATAATATTTTAAAATAACTGTTGTAAAGATTTTAAAATATTAAGTAATTTATTCCAGTGATAGCACACTGCAAAAAAAAATTCTTAGATGTTTTTTTTTGTCATTTCTAGAAAATTCTTGAATCAAGAAACATTTTCTAGACAAGCAAAAAATGTTATCTTGTTTTAAGGAATAATATGCCAAAATTAAGTTTCCATAAAACAAGCAAAATAATCTGCCAATGGGGTAAGCAAAATAATCTTATGTCAAAATGTAAAACAAGATTATTTTGCTTACCCCAATGGCAGATTATTTGTCAGGGTTCTGCCACTCCGGTCTTGTAAATTCATGTTTTGGTGGCAGAGTCCAGACACTAGTCCTGTCTTGTCCTGTATGTTGTGCTCGGCTTGAGTTTTCTCGGGTCGAGCATTAATTTTCTGTCATTGTGTGTGTCATTGTATGAGCGCCGTCCTGGTTGCGCTCGGACTGTGTGCACTCCCGCTTAATGCGGGCACGCGAGGTCCGGACGTCGTCTGGATGCGTGCTCTCATCCTGGTGTTTGTGTTTGTTCTGTCTGCAGCGTGGTGTTTCATTCCCAGCGTCTCAGTCTAGTTGTTTTCGGTTTCGGTTGGTGCTGGGATGAAACATGCATGTTGCATGTGTGATACATGGTGAGTGTTTTCATTTATCGTGTACTCATGTCTTGCGTTCATTCTTCTGTTGGTGTTGCGTTGTGTTTACCACGTGGTGCATGTTTACATGTGCCGCATGCTTTGTCTCTTGTGAACAGGCGGTTAATGAGTTCTCTTATTGGCTGCGTGTTCTAGTCTCGTTTTGTGTGAGCACATGGCTTGTGTTTTTTCTTTGTGTCATGTGCTCTCCCGTCTATTGTCTAGTCCCACCCTCCTTGTTAACCCATTATTAGTTTATTATGTTCACCTGTCTTTGTGTTAATTATTTCTGCTTATATTCTCCTCATGTCTGCTGTCCTGTGCCAGTTCATCGTCGATTATTTCCTTGTCCTGTTGTGTCCAGCCCTGTCCAGCCCTGCTCTTTCCTGCCAGCCCAGTCAAGTTTGTTTTTTGCCTTTTTGTTAATGTTTTCCCTCTCGGGGTAGTTTGTTTTGCTTTTTATTTTATTTCTGTTATTAATAAACCCTTTAAGTTTCTGCAATTGAGTCCTCGCTCCTTTTCCCCACCCACCAACCTTGACATTATATTGCTAAATTTAAACTAATTCTAGAAAATGCTTCTTGATTTAAGAATTTTTAGATATTTGGACTAGACACAAGACAAAAAAGCTAAGTAAGAAAAGCATAATTTTGCAGTGCGAAGCTGGATTTTCGACCACATTTATAGAAGTCTTCATAATTTTTCATAGATATATACATAAATTCTGAATTCATGCTCAAGAAACATTTTAAATGTTTAAAAAGAAAAGAAAATTGAATTGCCATTGATAGCCTCGTGGGCAGTTTGCCAAGCGCTATTGCGTTTTGGGCACCATTCTTCATAAATCATTATAAATTCTGAGTTGATGCTTAAGAAACATGTCTTAATGTTTAAAAAATTATAATTTGATGCTGTTAGCTTCATCCCATTTCATGAAAATATTATTTTCTCTCAAGAAGTTTGCTGGTTCGAGTCCTGGCTGGACCAGTTGCCGTTTCTATGTGGAGTTCTTCCCGCGTTCGCGTGGGTTTCCTCTGGGTGCTTGGGTTTCCCCCACAGTCCAAGTGAATTGGGTAAATGAATGAATGAATGTTCAAATTACTTATTTAAATTGAGCTGAAACAACACAATTCTTTAGTTTTTTGGGTGGACAACTTAATTGTTTTATGTTCAATCCAACTAAATGCGTAAAAACAATCAAGTTAAACTAATTGATTTGTGTTGGGATGAAATGAAGGTATTGTGTGGAACCTAGAATTGTTTTTACAGTGTACATGTTCACGCAAAATGGAGAAAAAGACTTGCCACTTCCAACTCATGCTGATTTTACAGATTACTTGTCACTAAAAACTTGTCAGCATCTAGTTAGGACACAATGTGAGACAGAGACTAGTTCAATACTGAGAGCAACAGCAGTGCTTAATACACCAGCAGCATCATTTACATCAATTTCTGCTCACTTTTCATACCATCTGACAGAAAGACAAAGTGAAAGAAATAACAGATGGAAAAAAAACGCATCAGCCTCCAAATGACTGAAATGGAAAGCAAAAGAACACCACGAAACGACATAACCATATTTTATGTCACAGTTATGCATGCATGTTCGTCTAAAAATGCGCAGAAACAGACACGCTCACATGGTTATACACAAACTTGGTCATTCATCATTGATAAAGGACTCAGGCTTGGAGCAACCCTGGGGCCTAAACAGTGGCTTACTCACAGAAAAACTAGAGAGAGAGAGAGAGAGAGAGAGAAAAAAATGTTCTTCTCGCCCGTGCTTTCTGTCTCTCTGACTCACCGAAAAGCATTTATCATTGATTTTGTATAAGAGTGATTGGGGTGAGACTCTCTGCCGGTTGTTCTTGATGCTTCTGCTTGTGTTCTTTCCATTGGTTTTGTTTCTGCGTGTTTGTGTTGGGGTTTCTCTGTAAGAAGAACACATTGTAATTGGCCAGAGGGTTTTGGCTCTGTGGGCAGCACATGTGTTGAATATGCAGCAGTTACAGAGTCACTTGCTTTTGAATATTAATCAGAAGAAATTGTGGCGCTTGCTGTGCCATTTTTAAGAGCTGCTCTGCTGCTTTCTGTCTTCGAAATTACTGATGCACCGATCTTGATTTTTCAAGATTCCAATTATTGATTTTTACAAGCAAATTGGTCAATTCTGAAACAGATTTTTTTTTATTCTCATATTTTTAAAATGTATATATAATATATATATTAGAAAATATTAATTTATTAATTTTCCTTTGGCTTAGTCCCATATTTATCAGAGGTCACCACAGCGGAATGAACGGCCAACTATTGCGGCATTTGTTTTAAGCAGCAGATGCTCTTCCAGCTGCAACCCAGTACTGGGAAACACCTATACACTCTCACATTCAGACACACAATCATACACTATGGCCAATTTAGTTCATCCAATTCTCTTATAACAGATGTCTTTGGACTGTGGGGGAAACCCACGCGAACATGGGGAGAGCATGCAATCTTCACACAAAAATGCCAACTAAAACGGCCAGGACTCGAACCAGCAAGCTTCTTGCTGTGAGGCAACAGTGCTAACCACTGAGCTACCGTGCTCCCTTTTTTCAGTTCAACCGAAGAAAAAAAAGTCAAACAGGTTTGTGAGAAGTGCATCTTCAAAATTGTTGTGGCGCTCTGTCATTTTTAAGAGCTATGCTGGTCTTTTTAATACACAAAAAAAAGACCACAAACCTAATGGCATTTTAATACAGATGCGCACACACTTTTTATCAGCCGTGATAAAGCTGATATGAGTGGTCGGTGAGTAATGGTTGTGCCTAATTAGCACATCGCTGACTGCTTCTGACCCTTCATGCAGCGGCCGCGTCCCGGACCACATTAAAGCCCTGTAAATATTTGCTTTTAACTCTTCCTCTTCTGTTGTTTCCAATTTTGTGCTCTGGTGGACTGCGACCATTCAGTCATTTTAGTGTGTTTGTTTCTCTCTCTCTCTCTCTCTCTCTCTCTCTCTCTCTCTCTCTCTCCGTGTGTGTGTGTGTGTGTGTGTGTGTGTCCCCTGTGACTGGACAAAGGTTATCCTTCTCATCGCTCTCGCTTTTCGTCTAAACTGGATGTGGGGAATGGATAGAAAATAGTTTGGAAAACAGACTGTGTGAGATTAGGAGCTACTTTTCTGCTAAAATCTCTTCTAAAAGTCCCCTAGACATCTGAAGTATTTGTTTTGGATTAATGTATTTGCATGACAAATGGTTGTACATTTGTTAAGTACATTATGTAACATGCATCTCATTTTTGGGACTCGGGGTGCAGAAAGAAGGGGCAATGTTATTTCATTCTTGCATGTCCTGTTTTATGTGTCATGCTGAAATATGAACTATATAAAAGGCATTCATTTCGCATTTTAATATTTGTGAAATTCATTTGTCTACATTATCCTACAGAATTAAATCTGAATAAGCTGATTTGGTATTCGGAAAGAAAACAAAAAATGATCATAAAAAAGTAATAATTCTTTTTAAATCAATTATATAAATATTAAAAATATAAAAGTATCATAAAATATATTCTATTTCTCTTTTGATCTCTTTCTCACACTTTCTCAGTGCTCTCAGTCCATCATCCCTCCTTTATTCACAGATAAATGGATGGAAGATGGGGAAACTGAAATAAGATGAAGTAGGGGGAGAAGATATAACGACAGGTTGTGAATGTCTTTTGACCTGGCCGTCAGCAGTCAATCGGCTGTTTCACACACATATACACACACGCACACACACGCACACACAGTGCTGAGCTCCACCTTGAGGGTCTGAATGAGGACTCTTCTGTCCTACCTGCAGATTTCTGCCATCTCTGGATCAGACAGGCCTGGTGCCAGAGTCTTCAATTCACACCTCACTGTTACCCTCAGATAAAGCGCCGCGTGTGTGAGTGTGAGAGAGTCAAACCTTGTTTATGCTTTCACCTGGCACCTCATCCGTCCCCTGACTGTGTGTGCACTGCAGATGAGTGTACTGTCAGTCAGTGTGTTCACCATTATAGTACTGTCAGAAATGATAGGTAAATAAAACGGGTAAATAAAAAAGAGTGCTATTCACACTGTCGACGTTTCGCAATTTTCCAGAAAAAGCCCCATTCACGCATCCATAACACTATTAAATTATGCCATCGTTAACCAGAAATGACATCTAAACAGCTTTGCTTGTATTTGTAAACTAGAAGGTCTGTCTTTTGTTAATGTTTTCATCTTTGGTTCAAACTTTTGCATTCATCCTTTAGATCAGTGTTTCCCAACCCTGTTTCTGAAGGCACACCAACAGTACACATTTTCAACCTCTTCCTAATCAAACACACCTAAATCAACTTATCAGAAAATCAGAAGAAAGTTAATGGGTCAGATAAGGGAGACATCCAAAATATGTACTATTGGTGTGCCTCCAGGGTTGGGAAACACTGCTTTAGACAAACCAAAATACTGAACTATAGGACGAAAAACAATGATGACAAATCACACTTCCCTTTGTATACATGTGTGTAAAACCTAAAGTTAAACTCACAGTGGTTTATCATTAGCATGTTATCAATCTTTTTTCCACAGTTGGCACTAAGAAAACATAGGACAGTTGTCTGATTAACAAGCAGCAACTAAATATGTCTGGACAAAGAATTCAAAGACTTTTATTTTCATAAACGTTGCGGAGTGAAGGGCGTCACGGTGGCGCAGTGGGTAGCATGATTGCCTCACAGCAAGAAGGTCGCTGGTTCGAGGCTTGGCTGGGTCAGTTGGCATTTCTGTGTGGAGTTTGCATGTTCTCCCTATGTTTCCTCTGGGTGCTCCAAAGACATGCGGTATAGGTAAATTGGGTAAGCAAAATTTTCCGTAGTGTATGTGTGTGAATGACTGCGTATGGATGTTTCCCAGTGATGGGTTGCAGCTGGAAGGGCATCCGCTGCTTAACAAATATGCTGGATAAGTTGGCGGTTCATTCCACTGTGGCAACTCCAGATTAATAAACGGACTAAGCCGAAATGAAAATGAATGAATGAATTGCGGAGTGAAAGCATCATCTGCAGTTTACTGATGGGTGGAGTAGATGTTTCACGTCAGCATGTTCTGAGCTTGTACGTGTGCATACCGGCAATTTTCCTTCTGTGTTTGTTCAAACGAAGCAGAATTACAGCAATTTACGGGTAATGTGTAAACTGGTAATGTAACCTTTACGTAAAATTGTGGGAACAAGTTTTCATGTATTTCTAAAAATGTATGTTCAGATATGATTAAAGGTCTAAAATCTTAAAGTCTACCATTAATTTTCCAGATTAAGTTTGTGTGTGTGAAAGGGGCTATACAAATACATACAAATATATTAGTGAGGGAAAGGATTTAAATAGATTTTTTTAAAGGCTATGACATTTTTTTTTATAACCAAAGTGTGTATTCATCCATTTTTTTAAAGATATAAAATAAATTAACTTCTTAAACTACTGCTCTTTAGAGTAATTTATAACAATGTAATTTACAAGCTGTTTTATTGACTGTCTTTATTGATTACTTAAAACATTAAACATTTTAGTAAGCAGTCCTCTATCTTTAATCCATACCTTTTAAAGTACATTCATACTTAGTGCTAGAACTAGTAGATTGAATGATCAGTTTGAGTGGCACTTGATTCATGCTCTCATTTGAACTGAGATGCTGCACGGCATAAAAATGACATCATTATTTGTTACACGCAACCAATCAGAACCGTGTATACGGCCAAGCAGATCCGTCTCCCCCATTTCCTCACTTGATTAATCTGTCCATCCCTCTCAGGCTGTTTATTTCTCCCATTCATCATTCTCCATCACACCCGGAGGGCACACAGCACGGCCACAACTGGCCAATTTACGCCTTGTAACGATGCCAATCAAGCAATTAAGACCCAAACAACCTGAGCGTCTGTTTGGCTTGTGCCAACTTTATGCCCGCGTCTTCGTCTCTTGCCCTGGCTGTGGGGCATCAGCTGCCTCTGGACTTCGGGTTTCGGGTTACACACTGGCTCACGATCAGGGAGGTGACAAGCTCATTAGTCTGACATAAGCCTTAATTACAGCGCCGGCTGATTCTAGATCAGCGTGGAGCGGAACAGCAGATGGATATGAGAGGAGGACATCACGTGGGAGTTGATTGACATATGTGATGAACTGTCAGAGGGCAAATGCAGCAGTTCAGCAGGGCGAAGACTAGTCTGAGGTCTTTTGCATGCTAAAATGAACAGCGGTGGGAGGCTAGTTTGAAAATGTATCCTGCTAACATACAAAGTAGCTACAAAAATATAGTCAGTGGTGAAAATTAGCTAACAAAATTAAGCAAATATCACCAAGTTTGGAATGAAGAAATGCTGCTCTAATCATTTTCAGGGCCTCACGGTGGTGCAGTGGGTAGCACAATAGCCTCACAGCAAGAAGGTCGCTGGTTCGAGCCTCGGCTGGGTCAGTTGGCATTTCGGTGAGGAGTTTGCATGTTCTCCTGTGTTGGCGTGGGTTTCCTCCGGGTGCTCCCCCACAAGTCTAAAGACATGCGATATAGGTGAATTGGGTAAGCTAAATTGTCCGTAGTGTATGTGTGTGAATTAGTGTGTATGGATGGTTCCCAGTGATGGGTTACAGCTGGAAGGGCATCCGCTGCGTAAAACATATGCTGGATAAGTTGGCGGTTCATTCAGCTGTGGCGACCCCAGATTAATAAAGGGACTAAAAGAAAAGAAAAGAAAATGAATGAATGAATAAATGATCATTTTCATTAAGGCAAGTACATATCGGTGTGCCCTCCTATGCAATATTTAACCTTTTTCAAATATTTCTCAAGTGATATTTAATGAATTAATGAATTTTTCCTAGTATTTCCTATAATATTTTTTCTTCTGGAGAATTTTTTTTAAAGTAATATTATTACTTTAAAAAATAAGTAATATTAAATCAATATTAAATAAGTAATATTATCAGCTTAATCATTCTTTTTTCAATTGGTTGTTAAACAATGACTTTCCTAATAACCCTACCTTGCCTAGTTAACCTAATTAACCTAGTTAAACCTTTAATTTGCAATTTAATTGAATATTAATGTCTTTATTTAGTAAAATATTATGTACTGTCATCATGATAAAATAAATAAATTATTAGACATTACTTATGAAAACTATTATGTTTAGAAATGTGTTGAAAAAAAACTCTCAGTTGGGGGAAAAAAATAAAACAATTCAAGTTTAACAGGAGGGCTAATAATTCTGACTTTGTATTCAGTTTTGCTATTGGTGACTAACTGAATAACCTAAAGCTGAAATAACTAAAACTAAAAGTGAAATAATAAAACAAAGCTTATATGTAAATATATTTAAAAAATCTAATATTAGCGATACTGCTATAAAATTACTACTAATAATACTATAATAAATAAGAATATTAACTGAATAAAAACTAAGCTTCATAAAAATATTAAGAGTGCGACTCTACAATAATAAGAAGAATATTTTATGTATATTTTGTTGAATATTTAAATTTGTAATATTTCATCCTACATGAATGTTCTGAAATAAATGTGTGTGAGCATAAAGTAGTTAAGCCTATTTAATGGAATTAACAGTTACAAATGTATTATAAAATGCGTGATTATGATTCAAATAGTGTTTGGATGAGTTGTATGTGTATTAATTAAGTTGTTGGTTCATAACCGTAAACAGTTTGCAATTACCCTCCTATATTTTTTCAGCAGAATGAATTGTTTGTTCGTATTATTATTATTAATTCAACTAAACATTGATGTCTCCTCATATTGCCATTACTGCAAGTAAAAACAGTCTGCTTTGTAATAATTTGTTGTTATTAGTAGTAATTGTGAATGATGAGAGTACAATTCATTTGGCAGGAATTAAAGAACAAAGACTAAAGTTGGGAAATAGGCAGGGAAATGTTCATCAACCACACATAAAAATGTACAAATCAAAGTAATAGAAACAACAGAACATAGAAATAAATAAAATATGTGCTCCTTTACATTTCTAGCTAAAAAAAAAAAGAACTTTGGATGGATGTTGAAATTTTTTGACACATGAGTCAAATATTTTTACTGAAGGGATTTTGAGTCTATCTTTTTTATCACTCCATAATAATGAAAAAATCTTTCACAATTTTGTTTTTAATAATAACATGTTGTCTATAATCATGGAAATATGAATGATCATATTTCTTGATGTTACAATTTAAAGTAAATGTAACAAATTAACATTCAGAGTCACAATATGAAAAAAATTGTGAAGTTGTATGTGCCTATGTGAATTGCTCACTGCTTTAATATTTATATTTTGATAAATATCGATACTGGGCCTCACAGTGGCGCTGTGGGTAGCACGTTCGCCTCACAGCAAGAAGGTCGCTGGTTCGAGCCTCGGCTGGGTCAGTTGGCGTTTCTGTGTGGAGTTTGCATGTTCTCCCTGTGTTGGCGTGGGTTTCCTCCGGGTGCTCCGGTTTCCCCCACAAGTCCAAAGACATGCGGTACAGGTGAATTGGGTAAGCTAAAATTGTCCGTAGTGTATGAGTGTGAATGGGTGTGTATGGATGTTTCCCAGAGATGGGTTGCAGCTGGAAGGGCATCCGCTGCGTAAAACATATGCTGGATAAGTTGGCGGTTCATTCCGCTGTGGCGACCCCAGATTAATAAAGGGACTAAGCCGAAATGAAAATGAATGAATGAATTAACAATATTTTGTTATATAACACTTTTGTTTTAGTCAAAAAATAAGATGAAATTGGTTTAGTTGTTTTTTCCCTTTTTACTTCACTTGCATACTTTTAATGTTGCGGAATTTGTATCGAAAATGGTATGGAATATCAATATTTTTCAAGGTATCGTATCAAAGTTGGAAATTCCAGTATCGTGACAACCCTAATACATTGTCATTGGAATCTACACACACAAATTAAAAAAATGCGACAGAAGGAATACTTCAATGTGTATTTTGGATGTTTGCTTTGCCTTCCACTGAAAACAACAACAAAAAAAGGTTTATTAAAAAGCCTAAAATCTCAAAATGTACAGGTCTTAACTGTTTTGAAAATATTAGACTAATTGGTAGTATCTTATCATTATTATTAATTTGCCTACAGGAAATAAAGACAAAAGTTCAGAAAATAAGTGAGAAGAACTGAACAAAGTGGCACAGCTATATGAATTAGACATCTGGCACAACATGGAGAGGGAATAGATTGTGAAAGAATGCGTTTACGGCCTCTGCTCTCTTAGTTGTAAGGCATTTTGCCCAATAGAGTATGACATGAAAAAACAGGGATTGTGCGCCACACTGCAGGCAAAAATAGCTACAGTACATGAAAAGCTACACAATCCTGAAAACAACTCTACTGAGATTGTAGTTTAGTTATTAGCGTCGCTACGTTTATGTAGTTACTAACAAAACTCTGACCAGATGCTAGGCTCTATGCTCTTTTCTGTTCCTTTCCATCTCTGATCTGTCATGTTTAGTTCTTTCCCATAATCTTTCCTCATGCTCTCCACTGTTTTTTCCTCGTTTCTGCTGATTGGTGGTGGTGTTTTATTGTTTAGGGAGCGTGTGTGTTTGATGTGTGACTGTGTGTGTGAGTCTTGTGCAGTTTGTTTGGTCTCTGAGGTTTAATTAAAGAGCAGCCAGAGAATCCTGTCAATGGTCCCACGACTCTCCTCAAACCCCAGAGTCGTCCTCTTCTATTTTACACTCCACAGAACAGACACACTCACACATACACACACACACAGAGTGCTGAAAAATGATGAGTTGTAGGAGGGATTATATAGAGAGAGCCAGTTCACTTTTCAGTTTTATTGACAGGGTTATTACTTTACTGTTGGGAAGTAGTTTTGAAACATGGATCCCTTAAAAGTGTTTATACTTGCGCTTGATGTAATTTGAGGGTGTATAAGAGTGGTTGATAAGTTTATATTATTTATCATAATGTTTTATAAAACTGAATAAATATATAAAGAACAATATGAGGAATTTATTTATTCATTAATTTTCCTTCGGCTTAGTCCCTTTATTCATCAGGGGTCGCCACAATGGATTGAACCACCAACTTATCCAGCATATGTTTTACACAGCGAATGCTCTTCCATCTGCAACCCAGTACTGGGAAACATCCATACACACTCATTCGCACACATACACTACGGACAATTTAGTTTATTCAATTCCTATACTGCATGTCTTTGGACTGTGGGGAAACTGGAGCACCCGGAGGAAACCCACATGAACACTGGGAGAACATGCAAACTCCACACAGAAATGCCAACTGACCCAGCTGGGACTCAAACCAGCGACCTTCTTGCTGTGAGGCGACAGTGCTAACCACTGAGCCATCATGTCGCCCCAATATGAAGAATTGTTAATATTCATTCATTCATTCATTTTCTTTTCGGCTTAGTCCCTTTATTAATCTGGGGTCGCCACAGCGGAATGAACCGCCAACTTTTACAGCATATGTTTTAAGCAGCAGATGCCCTTCCATCTGCAACCCATCACTGGGAAACACCCATACACACTAATTCACACACATAAACTACAGACAATTTAGCTTACCCAATTCACCTATACCGCATGTCTTTGGACTTGTGGGGGAAACCGGAGCACCCGGAGGAAACCCACGCGAACACAGGGAGAACATGCAAACTCCACACAGAAACGCCATCTGACCTAGCCGAGGCTCGAACCAGCGACCTTCTTGCTGTGAGGTGATTGTGCTACCCACTGCGCCACCGCGTCGCCAATTGTTTATAAATAAAGTGCAATTATTATTAATATTTAAACATTCAATTTAATAATATTTTTGAGTAATATTGTGTGTTTTTCTGGTCCCGGTATTCATGACCAAATGTCCCCCACAAGATTCTTTGACATGAGGACATTTTTTCGGTCCCCATGAAACTAAATGATTCAATGTAATGTTAAAAGATAATATACAGTCTGTAAAGCATAAAAACCATTATGTGTATTGTAAGTCCCCATAAAACATGAAACCCAGTGTCTGAAAGATATATAAAATACATATATATTTTCTTTGATCAAAATTTTTTGATTTCACATAATGGGGGATGGCGGCAAACGAAACACAATATTTAGACACTTTGTCTTGAAATTTTATAAAGCAATTGTAAAGACCTGCGATGCAATAATAACAAGGAGAAGCAGCTGAACTGTTTTTTTCTTTTCCCATTTTGCCTGACCTCCTTAAATACCACATTACATATAGTCTACTGGGGGATTTATACCAGAGTTGCTATTGGATTTTACAGCATTTATCCGTATTTAAAGCACTAGCGCCTGTACGGGCCTTCGAGCAAAATACCAATGTCCTCACACCTCTAGTTTTCTCTCTCGCTTTCTTCTTTTCCTTTATCTTTCTCTCATACTTATTTTCTTCCTCCAATCCATAGTTCTCAAATTCAAATAGCATTATTGGCATAACAAAAAGACAGACACACACATGCGGCGACGGTGCTGTGCAAGAAACGCTAATGGCCACATTAAATGAGACTATTATAGGAGGGTGATAAAGTAATAGAACTGGAGGAGTCCATTCAGAATGATGATTGTTGCCACATTAACGTTGATGGCGATGATGAGGATGATGGTGATGATGATGAGGAGGAAGCATTGTTTTGCTTTTTTAAATAGCTTGCCATTCACATTTACTGCACCCACGGAGGTCTGTAATACCTGGAGACGTCACTATCATTGCTCTGCGTGCTTTCAATTTTGGCATTATTTGCATGTTATTATGGCCAATCGTGTGAGCTGTAAATATCACGTGACCAATTGCTCTGGAGCCACAGGACATCATGCCATGGTGATGTAGAATCTATATTGAGTATTACAATCCCAGTTATGAAAAAGCTGGGTTTACACCTGGTCACTTCATGCGTTTCTTCTGATTGGATAGTTATCTGATGGTGAAAAGGATAGATGTAAATGCCCCCAAATGCATTCAACATGGAAATAAATCTGAATGCTCAAACCATTTCTGTAAAAATAGTAGTAATTAAATACGGGCCAGATACACCGCATTTTAAGTCTATGTAACCTTTGTAAATTTGCATATTGTGCAGGATTTGAAGATCGGAATCATGTGCGTTTAGCAGAGACACGTTTATGAATCAGATAGCTATCCAATCAGGGAAAACGCAGATGTAAACAGCCCTATAGTTAAAATGCAGTAAAATCAGGAATATGTGATAGACTTTAGCTGTAAATGCCATGGGAATAATCACTGAAGAGTTACAGAAAATGATGTCATGGTAATGCTGAATGCATGTTGAGTTTTAGCAGCTAAAAACAAAATTGCCCATCAGGACGTTTTGTTAAAATGCAATAATACCTGGAATATGTGATTTGTAAAATTTTACTTTAACCACTTAAATTGACAAGAGTCTAATTAAAAGATTTACAATGTCCCCATCAACCAAATAAACTGTATACTATGAATTTAATACATTTTAATGATAACAATATTAATATTTTTATTTGATGCTTTTAAAACTTAAAACGTATAACAATAAAAGTAATACGTACATAATATATAAAACATTCAAGATCCAGAATCATAAAACACACACTAAAAATACACACCTAACAAATAGGCCACGTGTAGGGGAGTACAATGTTAGAAGTTCAGACATTTGAATGGCTATATACTTAAAAATAAAATTGAGATTATACAAAACCTAACTTATATTCAATGTTGCTTTGAAAAATGTCATTTGGATTTGTTTGACAATTGTGTCATAACATTTACCACACAATTATGTGCCGTGATTCTTATAATTATTAGCCAGCTTTGCTTGCAAAGACTGAGATGCTGATTTTGTACCTAAACATAAAACCCTCAGTTATTATCAGATCATCTGTTTATTTTGAACTGTTTTAAAATGGTTGAATTTTATTTATAATTCAACTTTTTTGGAGTGTGTTGCAGTCCCTGGTCCGCACCTGTTTGTGTCCTTCAGTGCTGATATATATCTGACGCTGCCATCGTCTGGAGAGCTGAGATTTAATGCCTCTTTATCCATTAGTTTTAAAGTTCACTGCTTATGCTTGACCTTTTGCCCTCCATTTTGTCCATACTTCAACTCTAAAATCACATTAAATCCATTCGCATCATATAAATCTTTCTCTCTCTTCTGTTTTAGCTAACCATTAACGTGCTTAAGCGTCTGAGCTAGGCGCTCATGGCTAAATGCTAACACCATTTGAAATGAACATCAAAGTTTTAAAGCATCAGTCAGCTCTCTCAGGCGATTAGAGGCTTTAAAAAACAAAAGATGTGTTCACGGTGAAATGCGTCGGTTCTTAATTAGACTTCATATCCGCACAGATGATTTCATTCAGGATCTCGGCGCTAAAAACATCTATTTTTAGTTTGTTAGTCACTAGTGACTGATAGAGGCTCTTTGTGTGGGAGTTTTGAGATGTTTGCCTTTCCATCACTGTCTCCCTGTTGCTTGTCGTATTGTGTTTATGATCCTCCTAATGCCCTGAACGAGTCATCTAGGCTGTCATTTGCCTGCAGTATTGCTTTCTTCCAGGGCTTAAATGTAGAACCCAACAGGAGCTGCGGGAACTGCTGAGTCATTGAATTTTTAAGCAACATATAAATGTTGAAAAGCATTAATATTTCATGGGAAGTCTTATCATATTTTTCATTTCCACTTTTTTTTTTACTTTTCTGTCTCAAATGCAATTTAGTTTTGTCATTACAGTTTGAGGCGGGGAAACTAAAAGGTTTAAAGGTTAAAACCTCATGAAAATCCTCCCTTAATAGGATGGTTCACCTACAAATGAGTAACTCACCATCATGAGAAGATGCAAAGTTATATTGCTTATGATGAATTATTACAGACATACTGTAGAATTCACTTGAATATGAGGAATATCGGCATGGATATTTTTGTCTACACATTTAACTAACGAGTAAAAAATTGCTTGTTTAATGTGAGTTTTTGAAAGGGTAAAAATAATTGTGTTTTATTGCTTTACATTTAACACTGATCATAATTTAGCTGGGGTAAATGAATTCTACATATTACTGTTGTTTTACACTCTACATTGCTACATTTTGATTTACCCTTTCTGTTTATATATTTGCAGCGTGATTGTCATACTGGATGCATACATGCTCATTGCACATATTCTCGTATCATATATTGGGAACTGCTATTACGTTTTTTTTCCTAAATGCACTTCTCAGATAATAAAGGAAAGAATGAAACAATAGCATTTTCTGTGACTGTTTGATATTTTCCTTTAAAAGCAAAAAAAAAAAAACGAATTCAGTAATGTTTATGGGCTTTGTTTCCATGACTGTACAAAGCTAAATAATATGAGGCACATGATGGACGGTGGGCTGCTAAACATTTAACCATAACCTTCTTATGTAAACTGCATAATTTAATGCTGCCCGTGCTGGGCACTGCAGTGTGGATGGAGCACCATAAAAGTGGCACTAAGCCAGCTCCGTTTAAAAAACAAACAATCAAATAAAACCATGCCAACCCTACTTCAAAATTACAATTGTGAAATGCCCTTTTACTCTGGGTTGGAAAAAAAATGGTGTTTAGAGTGTTAAAGCCTAATCGAAAACCACTGATGAGATCATTCACTTTTAATTTGTTCTGAAGTTTTACATGTTTAAAATGTTCATGCTTACTATATATAGCATGTTGTTGTAAATCTGTCATCATATGAAGCCAAATGGATTGATTGATTATTTTTACTATACTTGTATGATTTTGTTTGTTTGTTGGTTCATTTGTTTGTTGGTTGGTTCGTTTGTTGATTCGTTCATTGGTTCATTCACTGGTTGATTGATTGGTTGGTTGGTTGGTTGGTTGGTTGGTTGGTTCCTTTATTCACTGGTTGGTTGGTTGGTTGGTTGGTTAGTTTGTTCATCCATTCGTTGGTTGGTTGGTTTGTTGGTTGGTTTGTTGGTTGGTTGGTTTGTTCATTCATTCATTGGTTGGTTTGTTGGTTGGTTGGTTGGTTGGTTCATTCATTCGTTAGTTGGTTGGTT
>CAIGQW010053631.1:18638397-18660001 GCA_903798125.1 Danio choprae
GTCTGTCTGTCTGTCTGTCTGTCTGTCTGTCTGTCTGTCTGTCTGTCTATCTCACATCTGTCTGTCTTTTATCTGTCTTTTTGTCTGTCTTGCTATCTGTCTATCATCTGTCAGTCTGTTTATCTGTCTGCCAGTCTCTCTGTCATCTATGAGTCGGTTTTTCTGTCTCTTTATCAGTCTGTCTGGTTAGTGTAGCAATCCATTGATATGTCTGTCAGTCCAGCTGTCTTTCTCTATGTCTGTCTGTCTGTCTGTCTGTCTGTCTGTCTGTCTTTCCATCTATCCATAATTAGTCTAGTCAATTATGTTTGTACACCAAACCAAACAAAACCACAAAAAAGAGATAATTTTCACATTTCGATCTTCAAAAACCACAACTTTATTGAATTTGCTTTAGTAAACACAAAGTTTACAAGCTCTGACTGTGATGGCATTTGCTAGCCGGCCTATCGGGCCGAGTTGTCTCAAGTGAGGAATATGCCATTGTGTTTTAGCACCAGTTTAATTGGATGCGGGTGACAAGAGAATAGAGGAAGGAATTGTCTATGTGGCTGTGTCTAATGGATTCAGAGCTAATTAAGTTCACACAAGAGATAGAGGCTCCCCACCATCACAGAGACATAATGGCAGAATGTGTATGTGTTTGCGGCCTCACCCACACACATGCGAGCGCGCTGAGCAGTAAACACAAGTTTGTTTCTAATCACGCCATTGTCTGCGTTCTGCATGAGAGGATCAGAGGTGAGCAGCAAGCTCCTGTGGGCCTCTCTATCTGAGTATGCCTGCTCCTTTGTTTTTTATTTCTTTTTTTTTTTTTTAGATCGTTCTCTTTCACGCCCTCTTCAGCTTTCCCTCAATACTGGCCCCAGTTTCATCCCATCTAATCTCCGTGTCTTTCTTTCTATCCCTCCATTTCTCAGTGTGCTTACAGACCTGCTCGCCCTCCCTTTGTACGCCCATTTCACGGTGTGTTTTGCGGTGTTTGAATGTGAGGACGCGAGGACACTGGGGGGCAAAATAAAAGAACAGGATGTTTTGCTGGTTATAAGACAGAACACATTGAGACTTAAAATGAAGCTATTAAAAGGGTCAGAGAGAGACTGTTTGGAAAAGGAGCAAAAACAGGTTGGAAAATGAAGCGGGAAGCGCATCGAGCTGCAGCACTGATTGAGAGTTAGAATGAGTTTGATCTGGGGTCGTTGTTCATGCGCAGAGTCCAGAATTAACATTCATCAAACGATAAATGCAGCTTTAAAAATGCCTTTGGAGAGTAAATTACAATGCCATCTTCGTGTGCAGTCGGAATTATTGTAAATATGAGTTTCCTAGTTACAAAATTGGACATGAACGGCCTCTAAAGTCATATTTACTACTGATACATTTTGAGTTAATGTTGGTACCTGAGTTGGGTAATATTAAAGTAATGCATATTTCTGTACACTGTTTTTTTTTTTAAGTATTTTGGGATTCATGGGATTTTTAAATTTATTTATGCTTTTGAATTGCATTTTGTGACCAACTGTTGAGGTTGAAAAGTTTGAAAAAGTGACTTTCATTGACATTTTTAATAGTTTGCAGCGATATATTTTGTCAGTAAACTTGAATATTGTCACGCTCGGCTCTCCACAAAAGCATGAGACACGGGAATTATCAAAAATGCACAGATTTATTAACACAACACTCACTGGAAAATCGACACACATTAATCACTAAGGGGTAAAAATACACAAGGATTAATGGAACTGATAACACACAGGGGAGGAACACAGGTGAAACTAATGAACATTAAGGAATGGTGGAAACAGAACAAAGGAGCACATGGAAACGACACAGAACAGACACCTGACAAATATTCCCCAATAAGTATCATAATTAATGTGGATATACCTGGACATAACTTGAACTTTAGGACATGAGGTTAAACTGTGTTTATTACCCTATGTTAGCCATATATAATTGCAATCCAGCAGTAATTAGACATAATTACTAGCTTGTTGTTCAGTTAACTTACACAATGAATCAAAGAAATAATGTATGGCTCATCAAATTGTAAATAATGGTTAAAATGCCTTTACTATATGTTCAGTTAATCATGAATTATGTGTTTGCTCATGCTTAACTGATGCATAATTGTGAACAAGTTAATCATGATTTACAAGTTTAACTAATGTATAATTCGGGTTCCTTAAAATGTTTAGTTAACCATTAATTACTAATCCTTTAATGCATTCCTTTAATCCATTTAATGCACTCATACAATGACAGAAAATGAGTGCTCGACCCGAGAAAACTCGAGCCGAGCACAACATACAGGACTAGTGTCTGGACAAGACCAGAGTGGCAGAACCCACCTGGCGTCCCTAAAGGGAACATCCAACAAGGTACAAGACAGACTAGAAACACCACAAAACAAAACAGGCCACATTAACAGACAACACAAGACAGGGAAGTGACCATACAAGACATCACAAAGGGAGGGAGGGAGGGGAGCCAAGCCAAGCCTAGCAAGACTAACAAAGAAGGGAAGGGAGGGCAAAGCCAGGGAGGAGCAGGTGCGACAGTCCAGGGTGGGACCAGAGGGACAAACCAGGGTGAGTTTAGCAGGTCAGGGACCCCGGCAGGGGGCCAGGGTGGAGCCGGAGCTGGAGCGCTCTGGGTCTGGAGCTGACACTGGCGGGCGCTCTGGGGCTGGAGCTGTCTTGGCTGAAGAGGCCTTCCTCTTCAATCTCCGCTTTTGGGTGCAGGTTAACCCTTGGGGGTTGGGCATGGACTGGGAGGTGGTGCTGTTGGTGGTGAGAGTGGTCCATTCCCCCTGCAGGATCTCCCCCTCCTTCCTGAGGCAGGCATATTCCATCACCTCCCAATAAGTCCACTTCCCAAGTTCGCCCAGCTCCTCCCAATCAAATGGCTCATCCAATCCAGCTAGAAATAAGTGGATGAGGGTGGTCTCATTAAACCCAAGCCCCCGGAATGCCTCAAGAAGACCCTCAGCGAATACGCCGAAAGGGCGATGGTTCTGCTGGTGTGGCAGTCCTGTGGCTAGGGGTTGGTCTTGGGGTCCTTTTGACTGGGAGAGAGCTGGGCGCAAAAACAAACACATGGTCTGCTTAGTTCTCTAGTGGCCAGTTCGTACTGTCACGGTTGAGGTTGGGGAAAGGAGCAAGGATTGCAATTTCAGAAAATAATGGGTATTTATTATTAAAAATAAAACAAAAAGCAAAACAAACTACCCCGAGGAGGATAACATTAACAAAACAAACAAACTGGGCTGTAAGGGAGGAGCAGGACTGGACAAGGCTGGACACGACAGGAAATGGAGAAATACAACGATGAACTGGCACAGGACAGCAGACATGAGGAGAATATACGCAGAAATAATTAACACAAAGACAGGTGAACATAATAAACTAATAATAGGTTAACAAGGAGGGTGGGACTAGACAATAGACAGGAGAGCACATGACACAAAGAAACAACACAATATAAAATATAATTGAATAGCTCTATTTGAAAAGGTTTCAAAAATTTAGATCGACTGGGTTGATCAAGTCTTTTTCTAAATATAATAAATTTCAACCTGTCAGTGTTCGTCCGCAGTATCATTTGTTGTTGTCATGTGATTCCTTTTTGTCCTTCTCCCGCCACCGTCATTGTTCATATGTTCCACCTGTGTTCATCCCTTCTGTGTCATCAGTGTAATCAATCAGTCATCCATTTATACCCTTTCGTCTGTGTCCATTGTTGTCCGGTATTTTGAATCGTGTGGGTCTCGTCCTGTGTCGTCCTGTCTTCCCGCATCCAGTATATGTTCCCGTAAGTGTTTAATAAACTCGTTTTGTAATGTATCTCCTTCTCCGTCTCGTTCTGTCACCATCCGCCACTAAGGCGTTACACAACCATGTGACAGAGCAAAATTAAAAGTTAAATAAACAATGCTTTATGGTTTTCTGTGGAGTCTAAGAGTATCAAATGCAAAAATGAAACAATCAAACATAGAAATAACATGGTCATCGGTGTATTCAATGTTATAAAAATAATATCTTAATATTGTAATATTTAATAAATAATCTACTCCTGGGATGTGACTTTTGAGGATACACACATTGCGATATCAAGCTCAAATGATATATTGTTCAGCCCTAGTTCTGTCTACCGTCCTGTCTCTAATGTATTATTTTTTTCAAATGAATAAAATAATTCATTATTATATCTTAAAACCTATACAGACAAATATTTTCAATTGCCAAAGTACTAAGTCTTTGAGCTTTTTGGTCTTTTGGTTTGATTCTGCTTCTGATTCAGATTTTTTTTTGGCACAAGTGACACTTGGAATCCTGTATAAAGTGTGTGTGCATGTCACAGCGTCTGTGTATCTGTCCAGTCATGTATGACAGCACAAGTCTCTGTGTGTTTTATGGATGAATACTTCGGTAATCCTTCCTGACTGGCCGTCTGTTTGATGCTCTGCTGTAGCAACGCTTTAAAATCATTTGTGTTCGTATGTGTGTTCGCTCCTGCTGCATCTCGGCGTGCCTGACTATCAGTTATCTGCTTTAATAAAATCGACAGAGATTCAGGTGGTGATTGAAGGTGTCGAGGGGTTAGAAAAGTGAAAGTATGTGTGTCTGTGTAATAGATCTCCAAGGCAACAGTCAATGGGAGCGAGTCGCATTGATGGAATGGCCTCTGTTGGGTAGATGGGGAAATCAAATTGAGGCAGTTACTATAGCGACGCTCCATTGCAGCTGCCTCTGCATCTGTCTCGCTGTGAGAGTGTGTGTATGTGTTGTTGCATCTTGAGGAGTAAGAGCTTATTGGTGTCTAAAGTAGTTTTGTTGAAAATAACAATATTTCGATATGTAGCAATAGCGAAATACTTGATGTAGTATCAATATCAATAGTTTACTACTCTCCAACAGTATTTAGTTTGCAAAAGCATCCCACATAAAGTCCCACACGTCTGCGTCTCCTGTCACTCTCTCAGACTCTCATTCAGGCCGCTTGAAGCATTTTGTTGTGATGTTACGGATGACACAGTTTCACTTTGTTCATTTATTCAGAGATTACAGCAGCTCATTTCACATCTGATGCTGTGAACTCCATGGGCATTTCAGAATTTATCAGTTTAAATATCAAGCGCAAGGCTACATTAGACACCTTAATAATCATGTACTGTTTATGTGTGTGTGTCTCTTTCTCTCTCTCAAATGCAGAGTTCTCTTTCACATGTTTTTATGCTTTAGTGGATTGGCTTAATATATGTCAAATAACATCAAAATAAATCATAAAGTCTTTAAAATGCAGCATCCAGTGGGTTAAGTATAAAGTGAAAGTAAATAAAATACATTTCTTATAGTGAGAGCAACCAGCTTTCATCATTAAGATGAATCAATAACAAATGATATAATCACTTTTAGGCCAGTCTGATAAACGTAAAGCACTGTTTTCAGCTGTGTATTTGTCCTTTTGGGGTTATTTGTGCTTTAACTTGATGTAAGTTATAGGTTAGTAGTTTAGTTTACTCATATAGACCATTTCAATGTGGTGATGTCATTGGCCCATGAACATTTCCTGCTTGTAATCAAACTATTTCATAACTGTAACAAGAGGCAATTCAATCATAACTTAATGTTAAAACAGCTATCATAACATTATTTATCAATATGCGGCTCTTTTTGGATTCTCGGAAGCCAAAGAAGTTAAAAATGTAAAACAGGAAATATGTTGGGACCATTGTTTTTGTTTGCATCCCTCAAAATGGTCTGTTGAAATTAGAGTTAAAGGCTTAGTTCACCCAAAAATGAAAATTATGTTGTTGTTTACTCTCATGTCATTCCAAACTATTGAGACCTTTGTTCATTTTCAGAACACAAATGAGCTCTCTCATCCTCCATAGACAGCAAGGTTCCCCAAAAACATCAAAAAACATACTACAATCATCTTCAAAACAAACCTCATGCCTCCAGTGGTTCAACTGGAGTATTATACAGAGGGGTTGTACATCACTGCACAGTGCTAATGAACACCCACTGACACTGAGTATTTTTGTTTTTTGTGCACAAATAGAATCATAGCCTGCTAATATTCCAATTGAACCACTAAAGGCGGCATATGGTCTGTTTTGATATTTTCTTGACTTTGAATGAATCAGGAACCCTGTTGTCTATGGAGGATAAGGGAGCTCTCTGATTTCAACTAAAATATCTTAATTTGTATTCCTAAGACAAACAAGGACTCGGGTTTATAACAACATGAGTTATTAACAACATCATTTTTGCTTTTTGATATAAACATCATTTTGAAGTAACACTTTAAGAATTATTACATTTATTAAAATGCTAGGTGGTTCAAAACTATGAAAACAATATTCATATTTTACTCCTTTATTTACATTTTTAGCCAGGTCTTTTAAAATTTTAGTAGGAAAAGTGAAAATCTAAACAAGATATTTACATTGAAATAAAGAATCCAACCATCATATTCAGTTAAAAAAGACTTGTTGACTCATATCTTTTGTTTTTTGTAGCTCTCACACAACATTCTCTTTCTGCTCATTTTGCTATTTTCTAGATATCCGTGACCGTAGGAAGAAACCAGTCATGCTGTTCATTCATGGTGGCTCTTATATGGAAGGAACCGGAAACATGTTTGATGCCAGTGTTCTTGCAGCATATGGGAACGTCATTGTAGTCACAATGAACTACAGGCTGGGAGTTCTAGGTAAGTGGAAGTCTTTCCTCTTGTTAACTCCAGTATTTTTATTTTTATTTTACTTTTATTATTAAGTATGTGCACACAGTGAATTAGTTCATTAAGACAGTTCATGTTAATTAAATGTTTCATGTTTTCATATTATATGCATCAAGCAGACATGGCTTTGTGAACAAACTAATTCACTGATTCAGTTGAAGCATTTTGATTCATTTGAAACATATGGTTCATTTTGAAAGATATGGGTTAATATTGGGAATTGTTATTTTATTTGAGCCTTTTCTTGCAATTTTATATGACGTCTGTGTACACTGCTGTGGGATTCAGTATAGTGAATGTATGAGCTTTTTTAGACTGTTTGTGTACTGTAAATTGTAAAAGAGGTTCACATTTAGTCAGTGAGTTTGTAAACAAATAAAGCAAATCTTGCTGTCTGAACAAACCAATATACAGATTCATTTGAATTACAATAATAGTATAGTGACAACTAAAGATTATGTAGAGAAGAGTGAATGAGACTGTTTTGAACTCATTATTTTAGGGCTTGTGCATTAAATGCTACAAAATGTTTGTAACTACACTATTATGAAGTCACATTTAATGGTTTGGTCAAGATAGTTAACTTTTTGTTAATGGTTAAATCTGTGTGAACAGAGTCATTGATTTTCCAGAAAAGAGCACCACCGGATCCCACAGTGCGCCAATTACAGGCTATAGGTTACATTTCTGTTTAATTGGTCTTATTATGTAAGAGTCACTTAAAGAATAACTTGAATTAAGAATTTACCTGCTGTTGTCATTAGACCAAGTTTCTTCATTAGTTTTGACCACAAAGCCAAATGTGGACGGCTCAGAAGTGCACGAGTTTCTTAGGGGTAATGTGAGGTCTTACGAGAGCGTTCTTTTTAGTTCTAAGTGCTAAATCCTTTCTCATTTCCTCCCCCATTCTTTCTTTTATTATTTTACAACACTGAAATATTGAAGACTGATATATTCATGCAGATTAGCTTTGGCTCTGACGGTTTTATTGGGGCATGGCGGTTAGAAATATATTTTTCCATTTATTTCTTTAACTGCAGCACTGCCCAGAGCAGGGATAAGACGGCCTTTAGATTTGTGCTTAATATATAAAAAAAGAAGGGAATAAAAAAAGAAAGTGGCTTGAAATGTTCAAAGCATTACTACTAAACTGCAGAGTAGTTGCTGCCGGTTTGTATTGGTAGGACGTGTCATGTATAACACACTCAACAAATACTGCCAACGGGATGCAGGCTGAGTCAGATGGTTGTAAGGCCCTGGGTGTGGTGCTTTTTTGACTTTTTCTGGCGTATTAGTCTGTTATGTACTTGGCTTCATAGCTTAGTGCAGATAGGGAAGCTTAGAGATGTCAGCTTCTCAGCTCGGTTTCTCCTGCCATGCAAAAGAGAGTGCTTATGTTTGTTTGCGAACGTCTTTCTCGCGTGTTTGTCTTCTCATAGGCTCAAGACCTTCCCCTCTAGATATAATGCAGTGCTCAAGGAATTTAAATTGATGCAGAGAGAGAGAGAGTGTCTAAATTATTGATGAGAAATGTCTGGTGTGACGAGCAGTGGAGGCGCAGTGGGATTAGCGGTGACCTGTTTATTTTAATACAAATATTCATTTGAATGGTACAGTACAACTGTAGGGTGGTGTTGTGAAGAAACTAACTTAGACCCTGGTTTTAACGTGCATTTTCTGTCATCAGATTACAAGTGACCGACCAAGATGCATTATTAAATCCACTTACATATGGTGTTCAAATTAGGTTTTTTTTGTCAAATTTGTGTCTACTTGCTCACATTTCATTAGCTTTGTTTCCATTCAAAGATTCAAATCTATGCACAAAACTGGGATATAGCATTAAAGATTTGAGATTAAAGTACCACTTCCGTCCAATGACTCAAAGAGAACAAAGTCGTCACTTCCTGATGAACTTTCAGCAGTGAAACTTAAACCACACTGAACTGAATTGAACTAAACTGAACTTCAATTCTGAAATCTGGACTTTACTAGAACTATGTTAAGCTGTTTTGACACAATCTACATTGTAAAAAGCGCTATATAAATAAACTTGAATTTAATTGAATAAACTGGCAACAAATATCGAACAGAAAAATGGAATTTACTTCATTAGGAGAAGCCACTTTTTTCCTTATATAATAAACTACTTGTGCCTCAGAAAACAATGACGAAGATGAAGCACGAGTGCAGCCAGTTAGTTGAGACAGTTCTGGGAAGTAATAATACTGAACATCTTTTGATGATGGACTTTGGCTGAGGGATTTTAGAATGACCTAAACAACATTTTAAAATGTGGTCGGTCCACTGGTTTGCCCATTAATGCCATCCCATCACTCCCATTTTGGTTATCAAAATGATAACCATTTGTTTAAACAGATTTTTTGATGCGCATGCTGGAATTTATTTGGTAAATGTGTTTCCATCGTAGTTCATGTGCATTTTTTCTTATTTAATAAAAAGATTATCCTACTCAGTTGTGTGCATACATTTTTTATGTGTGTTTTCCAAATTTATGTGCATCTTGGTGTGTCCATTAAGAATTTTTTTATGCAATATTCCATAATGTGCAAAAAAACGGAAGTGGATGGAAGCATAGCTACTGAGACCTTTCTCTCTTATTTTGTCAAACTCTACAGTACCTCAGTTGTGCTGCAGTGCAATGCACAAGAACTATTGAACGAACGATTCCATGTTACACTATGTGGCTTACAAGTGAGCGTATAAGCAAGTGAATGAAAAGGATGTGGATGGCACACTTTCTCACAACGCGTATTGATCATGTGTTTGGTCAGAAGCTGGAGAGTAGGTGGTCTTTTGTGGCTTTTCAAACACTTGCAGCCACATTAGTATTTACACTATAAAAGCCATTCAGTTGAATTCAGACACGCACAAGATGTTTTTTTTCAACTAGTTGTCAACTATGACTGGATGAGAACTGCCCCTTAAAACACACTTCACACCATGCAGCGTCTTTTAAAATGATAAACAATATTTTATATGAGTGGACAATATACGCACACCAGCGCTGCTATTTAGCATCTGTGTCACTTAGCAACATAGAAATTTAAAGACATTGCACCACATTGAGCAGGTTTTCAAAATAAAAGTACCACATATATAGTAGATAGATAACTTAAGCTTAGTTTAACTTAAAAATAAAAGGGAAAAAAATTATCATTGTTGTAATCTCACTAAGAAACATTGTGGTCAATCGAACACAGGCTGAGGTGTCCATATTAATGTGCAATGTAGCAGTCTGTGATTTGTTTCATGGCCTGTTTTTTTAACCAGGATTTTACACTTTACATGGGGTTTACATGAGAATGAGGAAACCATTTTTAGGCTTCATGGACTGAACTCTTATTATTCAGCTATAAATTACATACAAAATATGTAAACAGTGCCTAAAATTAGAGCTTTATGCAGTAGCTAAGCTGTTTTCAAACCAGTGTAGCTTTTCTAACAAAGCTAATTTTGTGTTTCATCTCTATTTTTATATCATGTTGTTTAGACATGCATCTATTTTAAAGCTTTTTAAATTGTTATGTATTAGAAAATCTTTTCCTCAGATTACCAGATGGTTTGTAAATCAGGTCATTTTCTTTTTACAATATATAATTTTTCTTGACTGAGCAAACTAATTCATCAAGGTCAGTCACTCATTCATTTGAGGCTCTCTCAAATGTCTGTCTTATTTAGGCTTTTAACTCACTCAAAGAATTCAGTGTGTGTTTTTTTAATTAATGCTGTTTAGTTTTTCTATCTGTCCAATAAATCAGAAATAAAGGTACAAGAGCTGTCACAGAGGCACTGCCAAAAAGTACTTTTCAAAAAGTACACGTTTGTACTGTTTAGGTGCTAATACGTATACTTTAGGTACTAAAATGTATCTTTAACATACCAGGACTACCGTTGGGAAAGAAGTGCCCCATTGCCCCTCTCTTATCTCTCTTACCTATTTCTGAGTGTAGGATAGTTTTTTTTATATATATTTAAAGCATTGAATCTTACTGTATACATCTTTATCATAGACTAGTTACATTAGCACTTTTTGTCCTCATATATTCTTGTAATCATGTTCTATGTTCACACAAAGCATGATAACAGTACCTGCTTACCTGCCAAAACTGATGTAGCAGTGTGTTTGAAAAGCTCCTATTTACACGTGATACCTTAAGGGTAATTTACCAGTACAGGCTGTATTTGTGAAATAGGCTATTGTTGCCCTCGTAGCTTCTTTATAGCCCTGAAAATGAAAAAAAGGTAGTTTTTCAAGCTTTACTTTCAGCCATTATGCGGTGTCGTGCCATATACAGTACCTGGACCTCAAGGACACCTGGTGCATGCGAGTCTCCAGAAAGCAGAGATGTGATGCAGGATTTATAGCGGCAGTGACAGGACACAATTAACATCAGCACATCTCATCATGCAGTGGCAGCAGTGCTCCGTCGTCACGCCTCTCCTTTCCACTATCAGCTTCTATCATGAGCCTGGATGGAGGCCAGCAATATGAGCAGCGAGGCGACAGTGATTCAAGGAACTGCAGATCCTCTATCATCGCGGGCCGTCAGCTGAAATGAGAATGAGTGACGTGACTCAAACTATAATTTAGATAAAACCATTGGCCTGCACGCAGTCTGTCACTTGTTCAGTCGCAGATGCTTTGCTCATTAGAGTTATGGATTCAATTTGCAGTCAAACCACATCCGACTGAAAGCGTTCGATTTCATTTTTAGACTCGGCATAATTTATTCATTCAAGGGTTGTATGGTTGCGCAGGTCATCTGGAGGTTACGTAGGTAATTATGTAAGATTACATAAGGCACTGGAAGGTATTTTTTAATATTTCATAGTGGCCAAATGTCTTGTTCTACAGATATGGTGTCATGACCCATCACCAATTTTGAATTAGTACATTTTCACTCTATGGTTATTAAATGGCTGTATTCTCATTCGCATTGAAGGCACAGTCATTAAAATGTTTATATGAAGTCATTATTAACATTGTGCAAAGCATTGAGAATTATGGTATAGATTTATTGTTAATTTGACATTTTCTAATGGTGTATTTGTACGTTTTTATGACTTAAAATTTTTAACATTAGACATTAATAAATTGATGGACATTTTTACACATTTTATTAATAAATGAATTAAAACTAATGAATTTAAATGAAATAAATAAATGCTACCCAGGCTTATTTGATACATTTGAAAAATGACTCTTTATACAACTTTATACATCCAATTTGCTGTTGTTTTCAATTGAAATTAAACACCAAAGACTTTTTGACTCAAAATACAGATTACAGATCATTAATTAACTAAGACTTGCTTCTGCACGATTCCTTGAACAATACTGTGTTATAACCCAAAAGCATATTTAGCATGCTGCATGATTTGAAAATTAATACATTTTAAAGTTTGTGTAACGGAGGCCAGCTAGCAGGTAAACCTCACTCCTCTGACCTCAAAAGGTGCTCTAGCAACTTACATCTCTGTAAGTATGGCTTTTTCAACATAGTAAACATTGATATCAATAGCTATTTAGATATTGATAGCTGCATTTTTATCATACCTTTTAGTGTAAAGGTTTATTATAAGTGTAATAATGTTCGCGGCCACCTGGCCGCCGGGAAGAAGGAGGCGGAGAACCGACGAATCTTTCTAAAACATTTATTAATTAAAGGGACGGCAGCTCCTCACGGAGACTGCCGTCTAAATCAAAACAAAAGGACGGCAGCTCCTCACGGAGACTGCCGTCTAAAACAAAACATAAATGTCCAGGCCTGGACCTCTCTCGGCTTCCTCTGCCTTCGTTCCTCCTCTTATAGTCCAGAGCTCCTTCCGTGGGATTTGAGGCCGGTGTGCGCTGCACCTGCAAGCACTTTGGGCCTCGGCCTCATTCAGTTCCCACGGCTCTCGGCCCCGCCCCGTCACCACAATAAGGTTTAGTGTAGGTGGTATTTTATTTTCAAATGTGATCTTATCTGCAATTTAATTTAAAAACTGGCACAATACGAGTATAATCCACCCTACAGTAATAAAAAAACTGCCATAGTCACTTTTTGGAGAAGACTCCACATGTTTTTGTCCAATTCACATTGAAACTGCCTCAAAAAGAGCTTGAATCGGTGTAATATGATTTTTTTTATGTCACCACGGGCATATATTTTTTGATTAGATAGATTAGATTTATTGGATAAATGGCAAAAATATTCTAATTGTTATTTGACCTAATGCAACTTTGTGGTTACAAATTATCCCTTATGAAGTGTTATGCTGGGTTCACGCTATACGTGGAGCACCACTTAATTTGCTCTAGTTTACTCAGAGGAAGGTTTTCACCTTATGCAAATTTTTGAAAATGTAACTGAAGTTGAATTATTTGAACTTGCATGCTAGACTAAATTAAGGCGAATTTCTCATGTTTTCAGCAAGTCTATTACATGTCATTCATGCACAATAATTTGTGTTTTTGCATTGACTTTGTATGGAACTTACTGGTGCAAATACTTAGTTTCGCATTTGGTGTAAAGTGAATCCACCATCAAAGAGTGTAATTTCAAGATCAGGCAGTCGTATGTTACAAGATTCTCCTTCATACACTCAAAATGCTTATTTGTCATAACCCAACATTGGAATAATTGTTGGATCAATGTTGGGTTATTTTTTCAATTAAATTTAATTAGCACTTTTGAACCCAATGGTTAATTTTGTTTAATTTGACCTAATGTTGGGTTACAACAACCCAGCATTTTTGTAATGTGTAATGATTGCATTTTTTTAAGTAGTTTCACCTGCCTCCATATAAATTATTTGGTGTTACAAATATAATATCCGATAAAACCATGGATGTTCAGAAATTAGTAGTTGCATTGCATATCTATGAGCTGTAAATAAGCCAGTCTGAGGATGAAAGAGCTGCAAATCTCCCTTTAAATCTTTTTCTGTGTTTTGTATATTTAAATTGGCCTCAACAACTGGCTCACAAGTCCGTTAGCTCAGCTATAGCTCACTTGAGCTCTTTATTTATGTCTGAATGCCTACTGTTGTTAGCATTGAATGTCTGTGTTTGTGTGTGCTCTGGAAACCCCTATTGGATCCAATTTAGCCAAACTACAGTTCATTATTTCTCTATCACCTTTCACATAATATATCGCATTCACAAACACAGAGATACACACAATGAAAGGGCTTGGGGGAAAAAAGAAGAGATCGTTATAATTCCTTATTTACACACACGTCTTACTCTCTCTTTAGCTTTTCAGCCTGTCTTTTTTCAGCCCGCTGCAGGTTTTTCTGAAGAAAGTGTAAGTAGGTTACACCTGCATTCAACATTGCCTTGACACATTCACTTGTTCATACATCTTTTTCCCCTTCTGGTATATTTCGGGGGGGTTGCAGTGAGAGCTGCAGGTAGAAGTGCCATCTTTTTCCATAGCATTCATGTTAAAGCAATGATTTAGGCTCACTTACTCAATGTGTCTTTCTGGCTGATGGTGAAAATGCCGTCTCGATCCCAGACATCACATGCTGGGATCACAAAAAAAACACATCTCTAACATCAGGTGCATATTTTATACTGGCATTCGCTGTTTTGCTTTGTTCTTGTTTGTCTGCTGTCTGTCTTTCTGCTTTTTCTCATTTCTGTTTGCGTCTTGCTTTCTCTCTCATTACAGATTTTGCTCTGTATTCTGAGGGGAACTCATCTCCCTCTTTTAAATATGGAATGGATAAATCAGGTGCTCTGCTCACATAGTCACAAAAAGCTTGACCTTGGCTTTGCTGAGAGGGACAGAGATGAGGGAAATAAAAAAATAAAACTGAACATAAAAGGAGGATTTTTTGGAAGCAGATAGTGGGGGACGGAGTGAAAAGACAAAAAAAAATATTTATTAGATGATATTCTTTGAAGATATCTTGGAGTTAAATATGGTAGTCAGAACTATGGTATGTTACAAGACTTTTTCTGAAGTTGAATTAAGTGATATTCACCTTTTTAAGGACACATGAAAAAATAATTATGCAAGTCTAAATCTTAGGAAGTCATGTTAGTTTGATATTTCCCCCAAAATCAATATGTGTATACTGCTAAATGTCTAGTTTGTTATTCATTGGTGTTTATGATTTATTTACCCTTTCAAATTGCATTATGGGACCTTGATCTCCCCTTCAACAGCCTTTGAATATGAAAAACAAAACAAAGAGATATGCACTAACAATTAAGGTACAATTCTAACTATTATCAAAGCATTAACTATGACTTTTGCTTTAATAAATTCTTAATTTGATGCATATTAATAGTTCATTTTTAAGCTTTTAGTTTTAGGAATATAGATGCAGATTGTGCAAAATGTGTACTTTATAAGTAAACCAACAGCCAATATCTTAATAATAAGCAGACAATAGGTCAGTAAATAGTGAGACTTGATTTAAAATAGTTTTTAGTACTTTGAAATATGTATTTATTTTCAGAATCAGAATCAGAATGGGTTTTATTGCCAAGTCTGCTTACACACACAAGGAATTTGTTTTGGCTACAGAAGCTTCCAGTGTACATAAAGTGACAAGTGACAACACGAAATAAATATGAAAAAGACAACAAACATTAAACAGAAATGCAATTAGTCAAAAAGCTCTGGATGTTGAATTGTATGTACAGATTTTTTTATAAATATAAAAGGTATAAGGTGCTCTGTACAACTGTGTAGAAAAGGTATTGCACTGTAAATTGTTATAAGGTGATGTGTACCAGTGCGTATGAGAAAGTATTGCACGTTTACTGCACAGTAGTGGAATATTTAACTGTTCATGTGGTAGATGGCCTGAGGAAAGAAACTTTTCCTGTGTCTGGCTGTTTTTGTGCTCGGTGCTCTGTAGCGCCGACCAGACGGTAACAGTTCAAACAGGAAGTGCGCTGGGTGTGAGGGGTCCAGAGTGATTTTGAAAGCCCTTTTACTCACTCTGGAAGAGTACAGTTTATTCAATTTATTTTATTCAATTTATTGTTTCAATCTACTAGAACATATCATTAAAAGTCATTTTGTTAAACTGTGGAGTTTAATTTGAGGAACTGTTTAATTTTCAACATCAAAAGCTGATAGAACCGAGATTAAGGCCATAACTCAATGTGAAAATGTAAATATAGAAAAACACGAGTGAATTATATCTGCAATGTAAATAAATTGCCATTATTTTTCACAATATGTGCTTTGAATTTTACTGTGGTGATAACAATAAAAAAAAGTACAAGACTACAATATTTTCTCCTGTGTTGTTTACAATATTAACCAAAAAAACATAAACATTAATTAATAAACATTGATTGGCACATTTTACCACTAGAAAAAGGGGAAAAACATTTAATGAACCACTACATGTTTTTAATGGGTAATGACATCAATAGGCAAGGTAAAAGTCTGAGAGTTAGAGGGGGTCTTATTTACGTGTGGAGGTTTGTCCCGACAAGGTTGAAGGAGATAGAAAGACGTGAACGAAGATCCGAAATCCAAATCCTGACCATCCGGGCAGTTTCCATAGCAACCACAGGCAGAACAGATAAGCAGAGGCCTCTTGACTCTGAGAGTGTGAGGGAGAGAGAGAGAGAGAGATGGAAAACGGCGAATGAGCCAGACTCAAAGATCAGGCAGGAGAAATAATGAAGGAGACACAGATTGAAGGATGACATTAATAAGAGGCCTGATCTTCAAGCTGTGAGCCACACACACACACACAAACACTCCAGGATTACACAAGGAACATTCATTTCTCTTGGTGCGTTTCATTTATTTATTTGTTTTTACTTTTTATTTGCTCATTTGTTCTCATCACAAATTTTCTTTCTTTCTCAGTTAAAAAACTGTTATTTAACTGTTATATTAACTTTTATCCTTTACACAATATATTGTTTCATACTACTGAATGTCCATAAAAGTCACTGTAAAATTGAACAGTTACATTTTCAAAATCATCATCACCAAAGCTGAAATCAAGATCCCTTAATGCAATTGTGATAAACAAGTGTAGATAAGTGTAGATAAACAAAAAAACACCTATATTATGAATCAGGAGTTACGGGCATCCATTAATTAACAAGTGGTTTTACAGTGCAAATAATATAGCATGAATTTTTCCCATAATATGTGATTTTAATTTTATTATGTTTAAACTTTTTTCAATTTAATATTGGAGTTATTGTAGTTTTTCTTTTATTTTATTTTTATTCTTACCACAAATCTGCCGCTCTCAATTGTTTGACACCTCAAAAGTTCCTGCTTATTGTGTTTTCCTTTCTTCATTTTACTGCTTGTTGAGATTAAAAATAATAATAATTGGTGCTGATGGATGTTATTATTTATACAGTTTCCTGTAACTTCCTGAAAGCTCCATTATAGTCTTAGGTGAGCTTCTGACAGACACTTTTAAAAGTGACTTTTTTTTATTGAATTTTTTATAAGTTTGAATTCATATTTAGTCATCTAAATTATGGTTTAAAAAAAACTAAAAAACCTTTTTCTGTTATTTTACAATAAATTCCTTATACAATACATTATTCCATACCGTTAAAGGTCAATAAAAGTCCCTGTAAATCGATCAGTTAACTTTTTTAAATCAACGTCATCTAAACAGAAATCAAGGTCCCATAATGCAATTCAAAAGTGTAAATAAACAAAAAAATCACCTACAGTATGAATCATGAGTTATGGGCATCCGTTAATTAACAAGTGTTTTTTACAGTGCAAATAATATCGCATAAATATTTTAATAATCTTTGATTTTAATTTCCGTATGTTTAAACTTTTTTTGATTTTATTTTGGAGTAAATTTAAGTTTTCCTTTTTATTTTATTTTTGTTCTAATGACAAATGTTCTTTCACTATCAATTGTTTGACACCTTCAATGTTCCTGCTTATTATATTTCTCTCCCTTCATTTTACAGCTTCCTGGGATATAAAAAAAAAAGATTATTAGTGCTGAAGGATGTTATAATTTATACAGTTTCCTGTAACTTCCTGAAAGCTTCATTTTAGTCTTAGGTGAGCTTCTGACAGACACTTTTAAAAGTGAATTTGAATGACTTTTTTATAAGCTTGAATCTAAATTATGGTTAAAAAAACAAACTTTTTCTGCTATTTTACATATAAATAAATTCCTTATACGACAGATTGTTTCATACTACTAAATGTCAATAGAAGTCATTGTAAAATAAAACAGTTAAATTATTTAAATCAACATCATCAAAGCAGAAATCAAGGTCCCATAATGCAATTCAAAAGTGTAAATATGATTGCAGCGTTTAAACAGTTCAAATAATGTAGCATTAATGTTAATTTTCATTTTGGGGTTGTTTTAGTTTTCCTTCATTAAGCGCACATTTCTTTTCATTCTCAGTTGTTTGACACCTCAAAAGTTCCTGCTTTTTTTTCTTTTTGTATTTCCTCCCTTCATTATCCATGGTTTCGTTTTACAGCTTCCTGGGTGAGATTTAAAAATAAGATTTAAATTGTAATACATCCATCAGCACCGTTAGACACGTTTTCTATAACTTCCCCCAAAACTTATGGCTCCATTATAGTTGGAGATGAGTTTCTGACAGACAGCAGAAAATTCGCTCGGATTCTGGGAACTTTGCTTCAAACAACTGACACAACTTTTGTGCTTATGGAGCGAGTCTGTGTTCGGATGTTGGAGTTTTCCACCTGACAGGTGCTTTAACCTGTGGGAATTACAGGTTTGGATTTTAAGCGGGTACAGAAGGAGACACGGGTCCTTATGTATCAGCCGTCTCTGAGTTTGACTGACACTCGAATTTTGTTCTCCGCCGCTTTGGGATTTAGCACATGTATTAGGATATAGAATAAACAGAGGTACTAAAACTATACTCTAGCTCTGTTTATATATGGCTGAAAGACAGAATAGCTGAATATGTCCTATTTAGAATGGTTTATTCTGAGCACAAAAAAGCATGATTTTTAGCATGATTTATGGAAGACTTCCACAAATTTCTTATTCAGTCTAACAATAAATTACGACTTATTAAAAAGATCATAGAAGAGTTCAAAATTGCTTCTTTTTTATTATAAATCTGAATACTATAAATAAACATTTCACTTGATTTTAATATGCTTTCTATGCAAAAGACATTTATCAATTTAATTTGATTCCACCACCAAAAACGGGATGTCTTGTCTTTGACCCACATGTAATTCCTATTCAGTTATTCCGTTTTTATTTTAAGCCTGTTTTGTCACATGTGGTGATATAAAAGAGAGTAGACGAGGAGATATGAGCCAGAATGTCAAACAGATGAAAGCTAAAGCTCAACATGTCGAAGCATGTGTTCTAGCTGCCAGGGAAAACGTGAGGAATAAATATTACAACGTGTTTTTTGTACCGTTTCACTATAGAGGAACTGTTATTCTTGTTTTTTAATGCTTTCGTATGTTGGGATTTACTGGGTTATGCTGCTATTGTCAAAACTTGTTCATAATCTGCATATTGCTTAATTTTAAAAGCGATAAATGCTGATGCTATCTGTTTGCAAGTTGCTTTAGCACATGCATACATTGAAAAAAAATGCAGGGTTCCACACAATTCATTCATGTTGTCCCAGCACAAAGTTAACTATTAGCATTAAGTGGATGGAACATAAAACAATTAAGTTGTCTCAAAGAAGTATCAAGAATTGTGTTGTTTCAGCTCATATTAAATATGTTGTTTGAACAAGCAGCAAAAAAAGAGTATACTGTTAGAATGCAGCTAATAGTCAACAGCAAATTATTACAGAGTTTGTAAATTAATTTCTGCACGTGTTCATTTGGTTTTTGCCGTTTTCAGTTTTAGGTCATGTATACTAAACAAAGTCATTTGGATCTGCTTCATTACTTACATTCACAGCTGTGATTTCAAAGCTTTATTTTTTATTATTTATTTATTTTTATTAATTCATTCATATTTTGGTTGGACCGTTTTTTACATTGAACATTGGGGTCCAAGCACGGCTCATTTGGGAAAATGGTGTTGAAAAGACATCAAATTGACATCAAAATTGATGTCAAAGAACTGGTTTAAATATGCCAATCAAACTGACAAAGAAATGACATGCTGTTGATTCAATATATGCAAACTAAATGCAAATCAACTTTGTATTTTCACCCGGTAAGAAATTACACCAATGTATAAACTGAATTAAAAATGAACCCACAGCTTTGAGATAAATTCTTGACTGATATTTGACATGCCACTGGGAAACACCTTGTATATAGCGCATGCAGATGGTACAATGGACAAGTCTCTATTTAAACTTTATTTAAGTACTTACAAGTCTTTCGATGGAAACATTATTTTATTCACTGTAGAAAAATCTAAATCATCTCTTCTCTCTTTTCATGCTTTTGTTAATAGGAGATATGACCGGAAAGATAGAGAGTGTGGGATTGGCAGAGGACTAGAAATCAACCTTAGGGGAGTAAATGATAAATTTAGGTTTCATTTTATATGACTTTAAGCGAAACACTTATTAATAAATACTTAAACGTTTCATTCATTCATTCATTTTCCTTCGGCTTAGTCCCTTATTTATCAGGGGTCACCACAGCGGAATGAACCACCAACTATTCCAGCATATGTTTTACGCAGCGGATGCCCTTCCAGCCACAACCCAGTACTGGGAAACACCCATAGACTCACTCATTCACGCACCGCATGTCTTTGGACTGTGGATGAAAACGGGAACACCTGGAGGAAACCCACACGAACACGGGGAGAACATGCAAACTCCACACAAAAATGTCATCTGACCCAACCGGGACTCAAACCAGCGACCTTCTTGCTGTGAGGCGACAGTGCTAACCACTGAGCCACCGTGCGGTTTCATTTTATATGTAATTTATTTGTGTTCTGTTAAAAAATATATATTCCTGCGCTAACAAATTTTGTTCATTTTAATTTTTTAAACTCTAATTTGAGTTTAATTGGGTTAAGTTTCCATTGCAAGAACTTCAGTTAAGTATGTTCATATTCGTATAGTATGTTCATATTTTTTTCACAGTAAAATTCTATTAATTCTGTTGAAGCAAATAAATCTTTGAGCGAAAGTATACTGCAGAGCCTGCATTTATTCATAAAAGCCTCTTTTTCGTTTGCGTTAAAATAATTATGGCTTTCCTCCTACAGCAGTCGTGGCTTCAGGAATTAATTTTCTTTCTGCAGTATTAGAACTTCGATTGTGAACATCTGTGATGGTCTGTGGCTGGATGTCCTCTAGAAGATAAGAGGTCTTGATGTTTCTCCATTCCCAGTCTAGTGCACACTGACAGGAATGTAGGCGACTATGGCCTCTGGTCACGGCGTCCTGTCTGGGCCGCACGACTGGGCTTTTTTTTCTCTCCCAGGATTCTCGCTGCTCTCTTCTTCTCGTCTTGTCTGTTAGCTTTTCTGTGTGTGAGGCATTTTAAGTACACATGCACACGGGGCGCCATCAGTGACATGATAATGGCTGTCAGGCTCATTTGCATAAGCTGAAGGACAGGTGGAGGATATGACCGCTGGCTAGTGTGACCAGAGTGATTGACAGCTGAGCGCCAACCCCTGCCTGAAAAAAAAAATACTCTGCAAACACAATGCATTACAGCATTAAAATATAATAATATATTTGTGTGAAAGATATGAATGAATTACAGAAGTATACATTTTCCAGATTTTAGACCCAATAGGAGTCTTACAGTGTGTACGAAAGTTAAACATCTTGGTCATTTTATTACTAAGCACTTGACTGATAATGATGATGATGATGATGATGGTGATGATGATGATGATGATGATGATGATGATGATGATGATGATGATG
>CAIGQW010053631.1:18673073-18694720 GCA_903798125.1 Danio choprae
GTGCGTGTGCGCGCGTTCCAGCCCAAACAGGTTTAGAAGCTTGTGTTATCACTGCATCATTTGTGTGAATTTAGCTGCTTTGGGGGTTTAAACTTGGCTCGCTGAATTATTAAAAAATCAGGTCTGTATCACCTTTGTTCTCTGTACCATCTGTCAACTTCTGTTCTCACTAACCTGACAATTACAGTAGCAAAAGCAGCAGGGTGCTAAATTATTCTCTTTAAATGTGCTGTCTTACACACACACTTTATAATACACGTATTTTCTTAAATCTTGGTCCTTTAAACTTGCCATCTTTCCTATATGACAAAACGAGCGATCGAGAGCAATTGTAACTGCGTGTAATTGTAATACATCAAAAACATTGCTATGCCACATAAGAGCACAGCTCAGATTTAATAGGCAATTTGATGCTTCGTAATATTTTTATTTTGGTTTTATGTGTAATATAATACAGGGCTCATAGTGTCCAACAGAGAATGCTGTTTTAGACCTGCCAAAATGGCATCAGTTAAAGGGGACCTATTATGCACAAATCACTTTTATAAGGGGTTTAAGCACAGTTGTGTGGCAGCAGTGTGTGAATATAGCAAGCCTCTAATGGTAAAAATTAATTAATTCAAATTTTTTGTAATCGCATTTCATAAAAACAGAAACACTTTGATTGACATTCTCCCTTTGTATGTGTCATCAGAGGGGGAAAGCTGTGCCCATTAATGATGATCTCTCTCTCATTAGCATAGACAGCCCTGAGTGAGAAGTAGCCGTCCACCATTAGAGTTTTCACCTGCTGTGGAGTTTTAGGATGCACAAATGAACACCGAAGTCTCCATAGACTGCCTTTGTATGAAACTCTTCTTTTCACATTGTCAGTTTTTCACACATATAACATTAGTCTTTTTTTAAAATCTGCCGCTATGCTGATGCACAGACATTTATAGCCCCGCCCTCTTTTGAAAAGAGCACAATCTCATTTGAATTTAAAGTGACAGTCACCAAAATGGCACAATTTGGATCAAAGCCTAAAAGGGTCCGTTTTAAAGAGTTATGAAGCATTATTTGTGTGGTATTTTAAGCTGAAACTTCACACACACTCACACTAGGGACATCAGAGGCTTATTATACATCTTGTGAAAAGGGGAATAATAGATCCTCTTTAAATGTAAGATGAAAAGTATTTATTTCCAATATACACACAACAAAGTATACTGGCCATTACTTTTTTGTGTGTGTAAATGACCAGAAATGCTGGCAGGCAAGTGATTATTAAGCAAAATAAAGCAATTAGTAAAATATGGCCTATTTAATAATATAATAAATTAAGTACTTAGGAGTATTGTTGAATGGTTGTAGCCCTTGTATTGTATTGTTTTATCAGTCAAAAACTCTATTAATGAAATAAAAAAACAAGTCAATTTTTCCCATTCAGTCACATTATTTATATTTAAAAGCTGGTGTGGCAGTTGCTCTCGAACGGAAGTTTTGAATGGTAGTGTCAGTACCAGGAGATAGATGCGTGTGCTTCCATTCATCTCAATGATCAGGGTGACCTCAATTTTCAATTTTCTGGACATCCCTCTAATCACTTTCCCATATCAGAACCTTTTTTTAAAAATATACACACTTATTTTTCTCACGCAGAGAGACAACTGTACTGAGAATGTGCTGAGCAAATGTCAACACTTACTCGGTTGTTTATTTTCGAAGAACTTTACAGATGTATCTGAACTTTCTTGCTGATTTATGAGCCGGGCTGTGTTTGTAATGTTAAATTCTAGCATTGACACAGTTTGTATTAGGTCTGCACAGAAGGTCAGTCTGTTTGTTTGAGTTCTCTTTTCCCTCATCCTGTCGAGGATGTTTGCTGATCCACTTTTCTATTTTCTTTCCCTTTAATAATGTATAAACTTTAGATAAAGGTCATTATTGTTTTGGAGAGGTTTTATTGGCAGCAGATAGAATTATCAGTATGACCTGGTGAGTTCTGACAACAAAAAAAAGCATGTAGAGCATTTCATCAGCAGCTGGATGAGGTTAGATTCTGAATTGACATTTAATGAGACAGAAATCAAAGAGAATGAAGGCAAAGCATGAGTGTTTACTCAGGAATGTGCCCATGAAAGTTGAGAATCAACTGAATAAGCCTATATGTATTTTAGTACACTTTTGCAAAAGGAAAATATTTTGAACTAAAACTGAACTGATTAATGACACTACTTTCTGTATTGCATTATGCTGTTTTTGCATTTGAAACATACATTAGAAGTATAAAGTGCCATAAATATAAATAAAGATGCCTTGGCTTTTATACACCTATAAAAGAATTGAGAGACTACTTGAAATTGTTCTGTTTCTCTGGATTTTGAATATCTAGTTATGTTTTTGATTAAACTGCAATTTTTAGTTTATTCTGTAAACTACTGATGACATTTCATCCAAATGTAATGCCAATGGAGAGATTTTATTGGCAGCAGATAGAATAGATAGATAGGCAGCAGATAGATTATCTGTTTTTTTTTGTTCTCATAACACAATAAAAAGGTGTCAATTTAGTCTTTAACGCAATACCAACATTTTATCTTCTGAAGAGTTAAGTAATCAATATTTAGTGGAATAACTGTGATTTCAACCACAGTGAATGAAAACATTTGTTATTCTGGCCAATTGTCATTTTCTGAATAGTCTGCCCTATAATCACAACATTTGTATTTGAAATTTGGCAAAAGTGTTATAAGAACTTAGAGTAAAACAAATTTTATCATGTTGCTCCAGTGTTCTTTTTTAATAGCTTTATATATACTGAATAAATTAAATATTGATCACTAAATTAGTATTTCACTTGCGTTTCTACTCTTAAAATCGATTTCTAAAAATAATAACACATTTATTAGAGACTGTGCCGCATCTTAGACTTGGTGTGTTTAAATAGATCATCATGTCATCATTCATGTCACGTATGATTGTTTTCTTCAGTGATATTTTGAAGAAAGCTTCAGCCGTAGTGCTTCATCCAAATGAAGAAAGGTTTTCATTGTATGAATAAGAATGGCGAGACATTTATCAAAATATCATCTTTTGTGTTCTACACTGGGCACCTTAGAGGCATTTAAAAGTGTGTTCTCCAATGCACTTACTCTGTAAATGGCAAGAAAATATCAGCTGTACCAGAAAGATACAATTCAGCTATGAATCACTGCTTTAATAAATAATAAAACTATTAATGAATCATCAAATTGCATCAACATGAACATTAATAATTAGGTTTTTACACCTTTAAAATAAATATTGTCAACAAAAATGTCAATACCAATTAATAGTCTTTTGATCATGCATCTGCATTTTTATTTTTATTAACTGTGCAATTGGAATGAACAGATTTCCGAATTATTATAATTATATGTTATATTTATACTATTATAATATGTTCTTTCGTACATTTAATAGATTATCTGATATGCAAGTGTACAGTATACATACACTGTAACTAACATACAGTAACTTAAAGTCAGTTTGGGAATATATGAGTGATTGATTGATCCTGCATCGTGCCGGATCCCCAGCCGCATTGCACTTGTGTATTCATGTCTCTGTGAATATGTGTGCCAGATCCATATTTAGAACTGGCAAGAAGTGTTGAGGCCGCACTCTTTTCTCTCCCTTCTTCATTACTGCACTCCCATTCCCGCTTTCCTGCTCTCCTTCCACAATTATAAAGGCCATTAATTATGAATCCTTTCCATGGATGAACAGAGCGCTTAAGACGGCCAAAAGGAGAAAGAGTAAGAAATGAGAGAGAGAGAGAGAGAAAGACAAATGACTTTCCATAGATTCATCATTCTTAAACGGTTACCATGGCAAGGAAGCCAAGCCTGTATCTGACTCCGTTCGCCTACGAAAGCAGGAGATTTCATTTTCTCTTTATTAATTCAGGTTGCTACCCAGTGGAGCGGGAGGGGGTTGGGGCCATGCTTTCAGTAATTATTTCCACATTATTGCTACTAATAGTAATAATGTTGATAACAGGGAATTTGTTTGGCCTCTCAACCTAGAGCCAGAGCAGGTATTTCAGTGTGGATTATGTGGGATTGAACAGCGGCTAAAAGACGCATGCCAGCTGAATGAGCTCCTGGGGAAATGTGGGGAAATTCCCTCGGTCGTTCGCTGTCACACAGCTGTGAAAGGAGGACGTTGTAGTTGGGGAAGTCAGAGAATGTGAGCCGCTGGAATACATTTCTGCTCCCTGTCGTATGCAATTGAAGGAATGCACATTACAGAGGAAAAAAATATTGTTGATTGCCTCTGAAATGGCCTCTGAATGCCTCAAAATGTCACATTCATATCTGGAGACATATGCCTCATTTACACCAAGCAGTACCCTACAGTACAGTTTGGAACAGGTCACCCTGATCAGACTTGCATTTCTGTCAATTTCTGACACTGCCAATAGTACCCTTGCTTGGTAGGTGTGGTGTATACCAGAAAGTTGCCATCAACATCATTCTCACTCAAAGAAGACACTGGTGAAATTTGCAATAACATTGCTATTCTCTCTTGATTTAATTATGAGCTTAGTTTATAACAGAAGATGGCGCTGTATGCAATTCCTTACAAACCACTTGAACCTAAAATAATCATTAATGAAGTTACGGAAGGTTTAAGCAAATTATAAGAGTGTTTATATAGTGATGTGTGTTTACATTCATTTCATTACATAAAAGACTTGACTCTGAGAACTTGAGTGTCAAAGCACTCTTTGTCATCATGAGCATTTTAATGTGTATGGTTAAAAACTAAAGCTAAAGCGCCATGTGCTGTTTAAAACTAAGCTTAGAATTGATTCAAGAGAGAATTGCGATGCATTTTGAAAATCGATGACAAAAGATGACAAAGATGATCAAATTTGCTTGAGCTTGGGTCGACCATGGTTCATTGCTGCATACCATCATTGTATTATTGCGGTGTCGTGTCTCGTCTGTGTATTTAAAAATGTAGCTTCCTATGTTGTTTTTCCTCTGACTTGTTGCACATGCTGGTGATTATTCTCTGTGAAGCAGTCAGTCTAGTTCTACTTAGTAATGATGCTTCGGGAAGCTTTGAAACCTTTACAAATCGTTTGTTTCAAATGAGTGGTTCGGAGCACGTATCAAAATGGCAAAGTCACATGATTTCATTAAAAGTGGATTCGTTACTTCATGACTTTTTTAAAGCGTTTTGAAAATGCAATGGTTCTCCACTGGGTGACATGAATCATGGGGGGCATGGTTCACTCAGATCGCCCTCCAGTGGAGAATCACTGAAGAGATTTGATTGGTTGTACCTGATTTCAAATCACTTTTACTAGTTTGTAGACATTTTATTGAGGCATTTGTAAAATGAAAAGGAACAATATTAGCTAATAGTTTCTTATTGGTGCGTCTAGTAAATCCCAAACAATATATAAGCCTTAAAAGGTTTTAAAACAATGCATATCAATTTAAAATTTGCAATATGTTTGAAAAACCAATTCTAATGCATGTTTTGTCTGAGGTTTTGTTGTATTTACAAGGTTTTGACCACCAGGTGTGCTAGAGTATGGTGGTTCAAATGCTTTGAAACAGTGAATCATTGTGGTTTAATTGTTTTGATGCTTTGAAAAGCTTTGATTCTCCCATCCTTCCACCCTTTGATTCTCTCTTCCACCCTTTTAGTACTGTACGGATGTGCCAGGAAAGGGTCCCAAAAAAAGTAGTATGGCTGTTTTAGTATCTTTGACAATAGAAATGGAAATAAATGCATATTATACTATACTGTACCGAAGCGTACCACTCAGTGGAAACAGGCCATGTCATAGGCATAGGCATAATGTCATAGGCACTCCATGTCATAGCACAACCTTGATTACTGTGGAAAAATCCAGTTGTGATTCTGTGTATTTAAATGCACGACCTTACTAATTAGGTTTCATAACTCAGCATGTAAGATCATGTAAACACTTTGTTATTTGATCAGGGAAAGGTCAAATGTTATTTCAGCAAAACACAATTGGTACAAAGTTTTAATCTGAATGTAAACACCTTTACTTCATTCTCATGTATTGTGTGCATGTGTGTTGTCATTCTGACATCCAAACTTTAAAAAAGCACAACAACTAAAAGCAACAATAACAAAAAAAAAAAGCACTTTTCTCATGTTGGGTTTTTGTAAGTAGCTAGTTTTTGATAGCTTTCAGCATTTTGTCGTACATGTAAACTGTATTCACGGATGGCAGGCTGGCATCATTACCATATCCACGGTGTAAATTACACAGTGATTTTCTGGAGGAGTTGTTTTAGGGAGGAAATGTGGCATTGTGTATTTATAAAATGCAGATACATGCAGATGCTTGCATTTATTTAGCTTCTGTACTTTATTAAGAGTAACTTACTATGCCTCACAACTCCCCATCATCTTGTTCTCTCCCATTTAAGGCATTTTAATTGTTTAAAGGGATAATCTAGCCAGTTGTATTAATTTACTCAGCCTCAGGCCATCTAAGATGAAGGTGATTTTTTCTTCTTTAGTAGAATATTAAAGAAGATTCTTAGCTAAAACTGTGGTCTTTGGTTATTCATAAAATCCATGTCAAAATCTACTGGCATTGAGAATAATTAAAAAAACTTATACAGGTTAGATCAAATGTAATTAAATATTTTTGACTGAAATTTATTTGCAACATTATTACCTTTAATGCAACTTTGACAATGTGCAAGAGGTTTTAAAGGACCATGATTTTAGAAATCTTTTCTCAATGTTCTTCTAAAGAAAAAAAGTCACCTACATTTTAGATGGCCTGAAGGTGAGCAAATGAATATCAAATTTTAATTCAGACTCTCCCTTTAAGAACAAACTACTCATTTTCTCCATTAAACCTCTTTTTAAGCCCAACCTTCGCATTCATCATTTAATCTCCTCTGAACATTCCCATGGAATTTACATGCATATATTTATATGTAGCCTATTTTTTGGGACACAATCTGTGGAGCTCGTAACGCAAGTGTCATTCATTTCAAGAACATTTTGCTGCTTTAATAAATGGCAATTTTAGCAGGTTTTAACAGATTAGTTTCACCTATTTAATTCAACAATACCTCTGCAAATATATTCATGAGATACAGTTCCACTAAAATGACGAAACTCAATTTTTGATAAAAGCTTTCTTTTCTTGGTACATTTAGTTCTTTTGCGTACGGTGCATTTGCCTAACCAGCTCATGTCAATAGAGCACGACTGTTTTAAGGGAATTATGCTTGAAATAGAATGAAATGTTGAGAATTGGTTGAAGGCCAAGATCACTTGTTCCTTGTCTCAGGGCGCTGCTATATAATGCATTTGAACTAATGAAATGTTTGTGTAGTTTTCATAAGGATACATCTTCATTTATCTTTACTAGATATCACGTTGGCTTTTCTTCGACAAACATGTTGCTTTGTCCTAGCTGACAGCTCGGTCCAGATGGAGTGTGCTTTTTTTTGGCAGGGACCTGCAGTCGAACCCTATGAAGAGAATGAGTTTCCCTCTCACACTCTCAAATCCCAGATGTTTCTCTCATTAGCTCGCTGTCACCCACATCTCGTTTCTCAGAACCAAATCGGTCGCTCATGCAATGTCATGTGCAAATGGGCTGTGCCAGTTTAAATACCACCGGCCTGGTAACACTTAGGAGGTGACAGACGAGCAGCACATATGAAATTAAGAAAAGAGCTCAAAGAATGCAATTAGTACATCTACTATTTAGAGGCTCAGTGAGAATCAGTTTGAGTGCTGGAGAAGGTGCGTTTTCACCTCAGATTCTTTTTTGGTGGCTTTCATCTAAATTATTTTACTTTAAAGGTAATATTAGTAATATTAATCCATTTTGTTTTTACATTTAACACCTTATGTAGTTCTGTATTTCTGTTCTGTTGAATCTAGATAAATTCTAGATAAGTACTTTATCTAAAAGTCGTAGAAGGAAAGACTTTTTGTCAATCTTCAACATATCAACTTTTGTGTTTCGCAGCAGAAACAGGAGGATGGGTGACTGTTACTAGAATTTAATTTATTTTAATTGGCTGAATTATCACTTTTACTCAATGTCCCAACAAATTGTGGTCTTCAAATTTGTAGTTTGGTTCTCTAGGTTAATTTGATCTGGAAAAACACAGAGTTCTGGAGTTCACACTGTTATTTTTGTGACCCTTAAGGTGTGTGTGTCCCTTTTAGCACTCCTCCAACTGTCAGAGCATTTAAACAAAGAAAAGAGTGTTCTGCACCTCACTATGCGGCTGTCATTTTAAAACACACAGCGCATTCATTGTTAAAAACAGAAAAAGACAATCAGCTTTGGAAAAAATGCTTCGGTGGACATGCGTCCTTAATCTACATAAACAACCTATATGTTTTTTATTTGGAAGAAAACCTTACTGTGGTTAGCTAAGAACTCTTGAAGACCTTTTAAAATGTGTTAAAACAGCACAAGGAAGCTATTGAACTATTGGGACATTGGCAAGAAAAACAGGTATGCTTATGGTCGCATCTTGTAACATGATGTCCTGTATTTCTGTTTAGATTTTTTTTTGTATGTGTTGCCTACCTATTTCATTTGAACTACTCCAAAGTTTGGCTGAAAGCGGACTTAATCCTTTATTTTCAGCTCTCTTGGCCCACACCCACATCATATGAAGCAGATAACAGAGCAATCCTTTTATATAATCAAACCTGCTGAGATTGAACACTCAATTAATTGCTCATTTAACCAATTATAAGAATGCTTATTTAAAAGGACACTTTTTGTAAGAAAAAAGCCCTGGCATTTCAAATAGAAAAAAACATTGGTTCGCATAAGTCAAATATGACCATTTCAGGGCATCGTAAAAGCAGTCAGTACCTGGAGCGTATTTTTCACACTACATCAGTTGGAGATGCACATGTGTCCTCTGAGGCAGAACAGGTCAGTCGAGCATGCTAAAATGCATCCATCTGAAGGTTACGACCTCTGGCAGGACACAAGTCTTCCTTTGCTTTGGGAAGATCTTAGCTTCTCTTGTGAATGTGGGAATTAACATGTGATTTACACCTGAGGGGCTGCGAAGTCAGGGCTCAAATATCACAGATCAGCACCTATTCGATTAAAGCCTTCCCCCCCTAATGATTTGAGTTTGCGTGTTTGATATTTGTCGATCGCTTTGAAGTCATTTTAACTGCTGCAGAGCTGCTCTGTGCATAGCAAGCCTGCAGTTCAGCTAGATAAGGCAGAAACCCGTGTTTTTTCTCTACAAAATCATACTGAAAATTGCATTACCTGTGATTATCTGCATGCTACATATGCTTCAGGTTAACTCTCGCCATGAAGTGAATTATGACTCAGCGCAATATCGCTCATTTGCAATGTCCCAAGTCTCTGACAGAAGTTCAATGAGGAATGGCCATCTCAGGGCAGAACCTCTCCACGTATGGATAAATCAATGTCTGTCTTATTACCAGTATTTGCATATAGCACTACAACTTCCTCTTTGTCTGAGGGCAACCATGACTGGCCCAACTCATTAACTCGCCTCATTTGCTTTTTTATTTCTCCATTTTCCTCATTTTCCTCTTATTGTTAGACTCTCCATTCATTTTGCTGTCTCTTTTGTTTCTTTTCCCATTTCATTTTCTCTCTTCCATTCTGTGACGGCAGAGGCCTGGAGTTGGAGGCTGTTGTTGTACAAAAATATATTCCGCAATAACTAATCAGAGCATTTGGTCTTTTTCTTTCCTCCCGTTGGTGCTACAGATAAGATGTTATTCAGCGCAGAGTGTTTCTCTCTTATCAACACACACACACACATAGTTCTAAAAAACTAGGACTGTAGATCTGTTGAGTCTTTGGTTAGGACTGAGATAAATAGACGTGTTATTCTATAGAATGTAAACGTTACTTTCGGTGTCGTAGATGGCCTTGATGCGCAGGAGAGCATTGAGATGTGCTTGAGATGTGCTTTACTTATCACATGATGGACGATAACGTGAGAGAAAGAACAAGATTATGAAATTGCTCTAAAAAGTGGAATGGCATGACAGAAAGAGAGAAAGAAATCTTTTCAATCCAACTTCTATTATCAGCAGCTCTTAATGTGGTGGCATCCGCAAGCTGGTTGGTGAGTAAGATTTAAAGAGAGATTGTCACACACACACACACACACCACCTACTCATCCAACTTCTCAAAGGGGAACCAGATTGCAGTATGCACCCAAATTTACATATTTAACTGCTAATGTTTGGAAGAATTTGACATTTGTTTACTGAATATTGGATTTTTTTCCCTAAAATGTTTGTTCAAGTACTCCTGTGAATGATAATAAGGATTACACTGTTGCTTGCTTGGTTGTTTTGTTTTTTGTCAAACTATTGAATTACTGAGTCAGTCATGTCAGTTGAGTGCTGCATTGCTCTTATAGATTACACAAACAAATCCTGAGGGTTGAATTAATATTCCTCAGAGTTATATGGTTACTCTCTACAGAGTGTTGAAGTAACACTAAAATCAGTGTTAAAATTTAACAGGGTATAAGTGACTAATGAAGTGTTGTTTGAGCATTAATGATGAACAGATGACTTCAGTCACAGCCTTAGATGAAACCAACTGACATAAAACATTAAATCTCTCAAAATCTCACTATTGTTGAGATGCATATGCCGATTCTAATTGAATGTGTGTTTATTATGCAAAAAAATATTAAGTATGAAGATTTGTGGGCGCATGGTGGCACAGTGGGTAGCACGATCGCCACACAGCAAGAAGGTCGCTGGTTCGAGCCTCGGCTGGGTCAGTTGGCATTTTTGTGTGGAGTTTGCATGTTTTCCCCGTGTTCGCATGGGTTTCCTCTTAGTGCTCCAGTTTCCCCCACAAGTCCAAAGACATGCGGTATAGGTGAATTGGATAAGCTAAATTGTCCGTAGTGTATGTGTGTGAATGAGTGTGTATGGATGTTTCCCAGTGGTGGGTTGCAGCTGGAAGGGCATCCGCTGCATAAAAACATATGCTGGATAAGTTGGCAGTTCATTCTGCTGCGGCGACTCCAGATTAATAAAGGCACTAGGAAAAAGGAAAATGAAAGGAAAGGAAAGGAAAATGAATGAATGAATTAATTAATGAAGATTTGTTCTGTTCCTTCATGTTATCTGATAATAATGGACCCTTTTCACAAGACAGTTATGACACAATTAATGGTCAACAGCATCTTTATTCATGAAAGTTTTTAATATTTAGATTTTTAAGAAAACATATGAACATTTAATATATATTTGTATATGTATTCTATCATCTTTGCCTCAAAATACCCAAAACGAATTATCGCTTTTGCAGGGTGTTTCTAATGCAGCATCTATGGGGCAATACAGTAAATTTGACATTTTTCTGGCTGTCCTTATCAGTCTCAATATGGAATTTAAAAAAAATTATTTGTCGCCTTCTCTCATTTCATATCACACATGATAAGATTTAGACCTCCGGATAATATGTCAGACCATTACATGATGAAAACCCTTGAAAAGTCTTTATTAATAATAAGTAAATATGACTTGATTATGTTGTTTCCTAGTTTTCTGTGACCATAACTAATGTGCTTTATAAACACAGCTACAGCAGTCAGAAAATAATAAAATTATGTTATAGAGGGTCAAGAGTCCTACTAAAGCTAACGCTGACCACCAAATTGGTAAGTTCAAACTAAATAAAACTAAGCCTTGCTCATTTGGTATAAGAACTATTGTATGACAGATATAATGTTAAACAGGTTAGTAATAAATGAAGCTGCGGGTGCTGTTTGTGGAGTTGTTTATTGATCCTCTGCTGAGATTCGATTATTTCAGTTGTTTTTATCTAAGGTTGTGACTGAAGTCATCTGTTCTTCATTAATGCTCAGTCAGCACTTCAATATTAACTTAATTATCTTGTAAATGTTCAACACTGTTTTAGTGTTACTTTAATACTGTACCACTCTATACTATAATTGCTCTGAAGAGTGTTCATTTAACATTCAGGATTTTGCTGTACATCAGAAACCCAAATATTTGTAATGAAATGAATTGTTGCAGCTTCTCATGACTAAGTTGTTCATCTGGAATCACTTCTAGCTAGTCAGCATTTAAGTCCGGAGGAGGATTTTGAGTCTTGAATTAATCCATATTCAAATCAGCTTATGAATATGATGAGGCTGGCCGTGTTGCCATTGGCTGGATAAGGCTGTCTGAATGCAGCATGGTAATTAGGAGGCAAGATAAGATCGTGGCCGCCAATCTCCAGCTATTCATCCTAAACGCGCCATTTGGGCTCAACGCTGGGATGCTTACAGCTAATAATAATAATAACAGTGATACAGTTGTTTCTGTGAGTGCTGTAAGATGTATGCATGCATAAAAGGAGCCTAATGCAAGGGATACGAGGAACAGGATGATGAATGTGTCCATATCGTTCTCTCTCACACACACATTGATTGGGTATTGAACATATGAAGCCTTTTTAATCCTGGAATAATCAGTACCATCAGCATATTTAATGATCGTATCATAATTTTCTCATTATAATCAGAGCGTGATTTAATATTTTGGTGAAAATGAGATATTCATGGTACTAATTAGTGAAGTAATGGGTCTCTGGTTTGAAATATGAGATTGATAGGGAAAATGTTGCATTTTTAATTTTCATAAAGTAGAGGTTGGGAAAAAAAGTCCATTTTATAAGGCATGAAGTGATATCCATCATTTCGAAACTCAATATTATTCTGTGTGTGTGTGGAGAATGATAGATGGAGCTCAAGAGAAGGACACACACACACACAGCCTGTCAAATACTAATAAACTAGACTCACAGATTTAGTTATCTAGGAGTAGCATTTGCGATGCACAGATTTTACCATAGTAAGCCATTAAGGAATATTCTCTGCAAGTTGAACTGTGACTGTTCATTTGGTAAACAAAAACCAAAATACAAAATAAACATGCAAAACAAATGTTCTACTTATTGTAAAACTATTACAATTATTATTCATTCATATAAAACTATTGTTTCATATAAATTAATTATTAATTATAAAAAAATTATAAATTCATTTTCTTGTAATTATAAATTACAAAAAAATAAACAATAATAATTGTAAAATTAATTTGATTTGGCTTTGTCTCCAGCTTTTTATAGTATCAGAGTAGCATGCTTTAGTTTTTGGAATGTTCCACAATTTGAAATATTCATTCATTCATTCATTTTCCTTTGGCTTAGTCCATTTATTTATCAGGGGTCACCACAGCGGAATGAACCACCAACTATTCATATGTATTCTACAGCAGATGCCCTTCCATCTGCAATCCAGTACTGTGAAACGTCCATACACACTCATTCACACACATACACTACGGCCAATTTAGTTTATTCAATTCACCTATAGCGCATGTCTTTGGACTGTGGGGAAACCAGAGCACCCAGTGGAAACCCACGCGAACACGGGGAGAACATTCAAACTCCACACAGAAATGCCATCTGACCCAGCTGGGACTCAAACCAGCGACCTTCTTGCTCTGAGGCGACAGTGCTAACCACTGAGCCACCATGTCGCCCAATTTAAAAATACTTTTATGGCTTTTTATCCTATTTTCTTCATCTATGTTACACTGCTTTGACACAATCTACATGGTTGCAGTTGCAATTTTTGTGCATTACTGATTAGTGAATAAAAAACATCCCATGTATTCAGTTTTTATGTGTATATAGAAACTCTAATACACATCTTTGTGTTTCCGTCTGACAAATTCAATATTCTCATGAAAATATCTGAATGGAAACCCAGCTAGCAATATTTGTATTTACTTCTTCTCTCAGTCTCACTCTCCATCTTGATGTTTATCACGTTTTGTGTATTTTAGACTCACCTTGTTTTCTCTCTCTCATTGTTTTCTGTGTTTATCTTTGTCTATTTCAATCACTCCTGGTGCCATCTTTCTTTCAGTCCTCCTGCAGAACGCTCTGTCACATTTGCTCTCTCCCTCCGTTTTGATCAATCTTTCTCCATTTTGTACTCTTTTTGTTTCATCTTTTCGGGTGTTTCTTGCTTACCTGAAGCTGCACATTCATGATGAACAAAGGAACTACACAGTTATACACAAGCATAGCATGTCCAAACTCACAGAGAGGTAAAGAGTCACAGAGAGAAGGACAGAAACAGGCAAGAATTGTTTTGGCACAGGCAAGTCTCTTTGCAGCAGCTTTGGAAGGTTGCCAGGCAACAGTGAACTGTGGCTGCCATGACTGGCCTTTGAGCAGCAGCAGTAGTGGAACCCTGTGCTGTAACCTTGATTCTTTAACACTCAATAGATAAAAAATGCAAATTCTCTCATCATTTACAACATGTATTTATTTGCGTGCGTGCGTGCGTGCGTGCGTGCGTGCGTGCGTGCGTGCGTGCGTGCGTGCGTGCGTGCATGCGTGCGTGTGTGTGTGCGCGCGCATGCAGAATGAAATGAAATATGTGCTCTGACACATTAACCATTAACATGGTCAACACTGTTGTATCTGCTGGTGGTGTGTCCCTCTGTGGCCCAGTAGTCATTGTGAACAATTTACAAAAGTCTCTCACTGGCTTCAGAGAGCTGCTGACAAGAAAATGCTGAATAACAGTTTGTCGTTCGGCCATCTGTGAACCACTTTTGATATGTACTTACTATAACATGTGACACTACATGTGACAACAACACACCAGGTGCACCATTCCAAATACTTAAGTTCCTAGGTTCTGTTCTATCACAGTTTGTCCTTTATCATACTCATTCAATTAGTAGCTTTTCCCGTTCTGACACAGAACACTGTACATATACTGCTCTCTGAACTGAACCTGCAATGCCAAAAGCTATAATATTTTTTTCTTCTTCTGAGGAAAGTCTTGTTTATTTTAGTTTGGTTGGAATAAAAGCAGTTTTTAATTTTTAATAATGTAAAGGTCGATATTATTAGCCCTCTTAAGAAATATTTTTTCTGAATGTTTACAGAACCACATTATTTTTCTAATTAACATAACTTGCCTAGTTAACCTAGTTAAACCTTTGAATTGCACTTTAAGCTGAATACTAATACTTTGCAAAGTAAATAGAAAAATAGTATGCGCTGTTACTATGGCAAAGACAAAAGAATTAAGTTATTAGAAATCAGTTATTAAAAAAATCTTTTCGCCATTAAACAACACTTAAAGTGATAAAAATCACTTTAAAACTCATTTTAAAAGAATAACAATTTCAACAATAATTTTGACTTCAACTATACTGTATATGGATTTACTGTTCAGCTTGCACCACTAAGTGCGTGCATGCGTGCGTGCGTGCGCGTGTGTGTGTGTGCGCGTGTGTGTATGTTGTATGAGGGGAGTTGATTTTATGTTTTTTAGCTCTTTGTCTTTCTGGGACTGTTTCCCTTACAGAGGAGAGGGCTCTTTACACCTGCCAGTAAAAGCCTTTGCTCCATCATCAAATAAATATGAGAACATCTCTTCCTTGCTGTCTCTCTGTCTCATCCTCATTGTGTGTTCTTCTCTGTCATTCTCCCAGTGAGCCTCTGTGTTTTCAATCTCTTACTCATCCCTCTTTTTCCAGAAATATATCCAGCACTGTTACTGTTGCATCATTGTTAGCGTTATGTCAATGATGCCATTACTTTGCGGTTACTGTTACCTTAAAGGTCACATTATACTGCTGTGTTATTTTCCAAGAAAATCGGGCCAAACGTTGGGTTTATTTATTTTATTTATTTTTTATTTTTTGTGGAGTTTGAAACTAGCAGAACTAATCAGTGGTCAGTATCTAATAAGTAGGTGTGGCTAAAGCTCCAAGTAGGTGTGGCTAAAGTCAAATTTCTTTAAAGTCAAATCTTAACCAGTTCCTTTACTTTTTTCAGCCTATAAAGGTCACACTTAAGTAAAACAAAAAGCACACCAGAGTTGCTTTGTAGTTGAAATTAAAATTGTTAATATAACTGAAAGCAACACTTACACGGTTTTTCATGTTTAATACTTTAACGCTGATTGCCATAAAGCAACCTATTGTTGAAATTATAGTTGAACAAATGGCCATATAAACAAACATGACTGCAATACCAGTTCTAGAGTTTCAGCAAACACATCCACAATCAGATGTTGTTGCTTTTTAACATTGAACATTGCTATTGCTATTTTACTGCTTTTCTCTGTGGCCAATACTATCTCTGAAATAAAACATAAGCCTAAAATGCCATGCTGGTCTTAGCTGGTCTCTCAGACTCGGCCGTTGGCGGTTTTTGAGCGGTTTTGGGCACTTTTCAGCTGGTGAGACTGGGAGGCCAGCTTGCCAACCAGCTTAACACCATCTTGGCCAGGCTGAAAGACAGCATTTACATTTTTTTTTTTTCCAAATGAAATTGAAAGAAGTCTTATTCTCACACTCGTACACAGAAATACTAGCTATATTGACTGTCAATCCTAAAATGATTGAGGTTGAGCCTGCTGAGTGTGTCTGTATTTGATTGTTTTTGTTTGTCTGTGAGAAACAGGGAGTGTGTATATGTGTGTGTTTTCAGGTAGCACTGGTGCATTGCGCTGCTGTTGCGTTTCCTACACACACAGTGGGTAAACACAAAAACTCAAGTCACTCCCAGAAGCCAAACTATACAAACCCTTCACACTGCAGAACAGAGAGAGAGAGAGAGGGAGAAAAGAGAGACGGGTGCAGAGTATGAAACACATTAGAGGAAAATCAGCGGAAAATGTGTTTTTCTAAAGAAAAGGAAACGTAAAAACTCCCAATATATGTGGTAAAGTGTATGTAAATGCAGACTCGCATTGCTTTCTTTCACCTTCACCTATAGAGCAAAGTCTGTACTCAATGACCCTAACTTTTAATAGTCTCAGACAGATCAGTTATATTGCACAACATTGCAAAGCACTTTCTTGATCTGGTAAGTTCTAATTTGAGTTGCTGATTTTAAGCAGCTTTTGGGATTATGGACAGACAGGATTTTCTATTAGTCCATGTGGAAACTTGAGAAGTCATGTTTACAAGGTACCAGGATAAAACAACATGAGCTTTTCAAGATAAAATGCCATTAAATCTTAGCTTTTTGAGATGAAATGGCACAAAATCTTTGAGATAGATATATATATATATATACATTTGAATTATTAGCCCCCCTGAATTTGTTCCCCCCATTGTTTAATGGAAAGAAGAATTTTTTCAACACATTTCTAAATAACTTTTTGATAACTTTCATTTCTAATAACTGATTTCTTTTATCTTTGCCATGATGACAGTACATCATTTTTTACTAGATATTTTAAGATACTAGTATTTAACTTAAAGCACAATTTAAAGACTTAACTTAGGTTAACTAGGCAAGTTAGGGTAATTAGGCAAATCATTGTATAATGATGGTTTGTTCTGTTGACAATCGAAAAATATATATTAATATATTGGACTGCTTGGGCCTCTTGGTGGCGCAGTGGGTAGCACGTTCGCCTCACAGCAAGAAGGTCGCTGGTTCAAGCCTCGGCTGGGTCAGTTGGCATTTCTGTGCGGAGTTTGCATGTTCTCCCCGTGTTGGCGTGGGTTTCCTCCGGGTGCTCCGGTTTCCCCCACAAGTCCAAAGACATGCGCTATAGGTGAATTGGGTAAGCTAAATTGTCCATAGTGTATGTGTGTGAATGAGTGTGTATGGATGTTTCCCAGTGATGGGTTGTAGCTGGAAGGGCATCCGCTGTGTAAAAACATGTGCTGGATAAGTTGGTGGTTCATTCCGCTGTGGCAACCCCAGATTAGTAAAGGAACTAAGCCGAAATGAAAATGAATGAATGAATTGAACTGCTTTTGGCAGCATGGTGGCGCAGTGGGTAGCACAATCGGATTAATAAAGGGACTAAGCCGAAAAGAAAATGAATGAATGAATGAACTGCTTTTATTCTAGACGAAAAAAAAACAAAAAAGACTTTCTCCAGAAGAAAAAATATTATCAGTAATACTGTGAAAAGTTCCTTGATCTGTTAAACATAATTTGAGAAATATTTAAAAAAGAAAACAAATCACAGGGCTAATAATTCTGACTGTTCTACTAGCAATATGTAAGCAACTGTTCCTGTAGATGGCCATGGTGCAATTTCAAACCATTTGTTTTCACATCAGTCTATTGTGTAATCATTTATTTCAGATAAACACAGATTTACATGTCGATCAGATGCACTTTTGCAGTCTAGCCAGGCAGTTCTTTGTCAGAATTGAGCCAGACACTTTGTTGTCTATCACATTCTTTTTCTAAATCTCTCTTTCTCTTAGTGTAACTATAGACATATGAAACAGTGGGATTCTAATCTGTATTTATGAGCCATTTATTTAATAGTTGATCATATATAAATGTCAGCCAGTTCCAAAATATTATGAAAGTTTGGTGAATTTTGAAAGGCTCAACAGGAGTCCAGGCATGTGTGTGATGAGTGCATCTCCCTCCTTTTCTTTCCTTGCTGAAATATTCCAAATAATGAAGAAAAACATTATGACATTAATGTATAATTTATTGTATTCATTTATTTATAGTGAGTTATGAATGCATGAGTCTTTTACTTTCCCTTCCATCATAGAAGCACTGGCAATTTTGACTGGCAGCTTTTTTTCGGGGCAAAGAAAGGAGGAATTTAGAGACAGTAAATGATGTTATGAGGTCTACACGGGGTTATACAGGAGATTTTAGATTTATGGACCTGTGAAATGACAAAGACTGCAATATTTCCTAAATCTAAAGATGAAAATTATTTTATTAAAATGGTATTTAAAAATACAATTTCACTACAATTAGGCATATAACCCCCACCACTCTTTTCTAATATGATCATTAAAAAATGTTGTCATTTTCATATTGTCATTACTATAATGTGAGAATAAAAACTGAAATATTTATACACAGTGGTGGTAATTTAATTTAAATAACTGCTTTTAATTTACATCTGGTCCCATTATGGTAATGGTTATTAACACAAAGCAATCCTGATAGTCCTGGTTGCGTTTTGGCTTAGCAAAATGTAATTACATTTAAATATATGAATTGTAATTTAAGCTTGATTAAAAATATAAATACATGTCGGCGCCAATAGCGTAGTGGTTAAATGCTCTGACATATAGCACCGTGGTGCTAAAGGCGACCCGAGTTCAATTCCCAGTCTTTTCCCTCTCTCTGCTCCCAATAATTTCATGTCTGTAACCTCCACTGTCTTTTCCAATTAAAGGTGAAAAACCCCTAAAAAATAATATATATATATATATATTCACTGATAAAAAAAAATATTTTCTTCCTAATGATTCTGACTTTCCCGTACAACTTAGATCAGTTTTTAAATAAAACAATTTATGAAGCAGCATTAACCAAAAATAGTAAGTCTTCTTTTTGTAAGAAATAATGTGAATAAATTATATAAAGGTTATTTGAGTGTATGCTTATAACCAAAACATTTGACAATGGGGTAAGAAAAATAATCTTATTTACCCATTTAATTCGTTTTTTTAATTGTATTTTTATTTTTTTTAACAGAACCTGATATAATTTAGATTTTGTTTTTCATATCTTTAGTCTTCTCAAATAAATATATCTTGATTTAATAATATCTATATATTTGTACTGGAAAATGAGACCAAAAATATGTAAGAAAAAATAACATTGTAATTCATCTGACAGGTTTACCTGAATATGTCGATACTCATTTCTGACCCTTTGACCTTTCAGTAAGCTTCATAACGTCCAAGATCCTCCTCATTTTACACCAGCAGATGTAGCCTCATAGTCTTGGCCTCATTCATTTCATGCTTATCAGCACACACAGCTTGTTATCAGACAGATTTATTCAAATATTCACCACATTCGGCACAAACGGCCACAATCTGTAGCATCGAAATGAATTGTAGTTTATCATATCATTTGCATTTTTTAATTACGCTGCAAGGCGAGAATGCAGAGGGAGAGAATGAGAGGGTATCTGCAAAAAAAGAAGATTTGCTGGAGCCGCTGTTGGCCTGAGTGGCATGAAAGTGAATAGAAATAGGAGGGGAATGTTGGGAGCTGTGGGAGGAAGCTCAGCGTGGGATCACAGGAAGTCATGCAGTCACTGAAGCATGATGCTGCCCGGACACTCTCAGGGAAGCGGTCGCACGGGGTCAGTCTCTCGCGCTGCCGAATAAAATGTGACAGTAATGCACAAAAGTTCAGAGGAGATGGAGAAAGACAGAGTCAGGATGTTAAGAGATGGTATTTATGGTTCAAGCACCATCTGTGAAACACAAAGGAGCCGGCATGTTAATTATTAATCATTAGGCATCCTCAGTTCCACCCACAGTCCTCCCGACTCAAATTAAAATCTTTGCTTTGCTGATTCACTAAATTTGCTGTCCAGCATTTTTATTTTCTTATAGTGAAGATTTAAAAGTTTAGAGAATGTTTTAAAAGCATTTGAAGGTGCATGGATGGATGGTGGGGTGGAAGGATAGAGGGAGACAGACAGACGGATGGATGGATGGATGGATGGATGGATGGATGGATGGATGGATGGATGGATGGATGGATGGATGGTCGGGTGTGTGGATAGATTGAGACAGACTGATATATAGATATATAGATGATGGATGGATAGATGGATGGATGGACGGATTAATAGACAGAGGGATGGATAGGTGGATGGATGGATGAATGGATGGATGGATGGTTGGGTGTGTGGATAGATGGAGACAGACAGATATATAAATGGATAGATGGATTGATGGACAGACGAATAGACAGAGGGACGGATGGATGGATGGATGGATGAATAGGTGGATAGATAGATGGATGGATGGATGGATGGATGGATGGATGGATGGATGGATGACTGGGTGGATAGATGGAGACAGACTTATGAATAGACATAGATGGATGGATGGATGGATGGATTGATGGATTAGTGGATGGATGGATGGATGGATGGATGGATGGATGGATATATGGATGGATGGATGGATGGATGGATGGAGACAGACAGATATATAAATATATAGTTGGATTGATGGATTTACAGAGGGACGGATGGATGGATAGATAGGTGGATGGATTGATGGATGGATAGTTGGGTGGGTGGGTGGATAGATGGAGACAGACAGATATATAGATACATGGATAGATGGATGGATGGGTGGATGATGGTTGGGTGGATGGATGGATGGATGGATGGAGACAGATATATGGATGAATGGATGGATGGACAGAGGGACAGATGGATAGGTGGATGGATGGATGGATGGATGGATGGATGGATGGATGGTTGGGTGGGTGAATAAATGAGACAGACAGATACATAGATAAATAGATGGATAGATGGATGGATGGATGGATGGGTGGATAGTTAGAGACAGACGAACGGACGGACGGATGGTCGGGTGTGTGGAAAGATTGAGACAGACATATATAGATATATAGATGATGAATGGATGGACGGACAAATAGACAGAGGGATGGATGGATAGGTGGATGGATGGATGGATAGATGGATAGATGGATGGATGGGTGGACGAATAGACAGACGGATGAATGAATAGGTCGATGAATGGATGGATGGATGGATGGATGGATGGATGGATGGATGGATGGATG
>CAIGQW010053631.1:18715585-18734215 GCA_903798125.1 Danio choprae
GTGTGTGTGTGCGTGTGCGTGTGTGTGTGTGTGTGTGTGTTTTTGTAACATGTCAGGACACAAATCTGTATAATGACAGGTATGACACAGGTATTACAAAAAGGAGGTGAAATATGAGGACATTGCTGATGTCCTCATTTCTCAAAAAGCTTATAAATTACACAGAATGAGTTTTTTCAGAGAGTAAAGCTGTACACAGTCTCCTGTGATGGTTGGGTTTAGGGGTAGGGTGGGGTTAGGCCTGCAATATATGGTTTGGACAGTATAAAATGAATGAAAACCTATGTAATGTACCCGCTTTTCAGAAAAACAAACGTGTGTGTGTGTGTGTGCGTGCGTGTGTGCATGCGTGTATGCGTGTGCGTTCTTACGTATGTACGTGTGTGAGTGATTGACATTAAATCCAGTGCAGGTCAGTTTGTCCCATGCCAGAAATCATAATTCGTGAATTTACTTAAGTTTTTGTACATCTAAATTTTGAACATGATACAAGAGCTAAGCTTAATTTCGAATTTGTTAAACTTAATAGATTTGTTCTTTCCTTTTTTTCATTCATCAATGACATATCTTTAAATTGTTAGTGCTGCTGTGTCACTTCTCATTTTCATGTAATATTTGTTTATTTAAAAAATATTTATTGAAAAAAATTTGTATTTTTTAAGATCTTGGAGAGAAGAAAAATATACCTGATGTTAAAACATTTGATAAATTCAGCAAAGAGAAAAATGAAAAAATGTCTACATAGGAGACAAGCCTGAAATAATGCAGTTCTGGCTGTTTTAACAGTTCTACAATAGGAATAAGTGATTAAATTACACTGCAAAGTTCATAGCCATTATGATCTACCCTTTCATAGTGTTCTTTAATTGAAAAATTCTCTGTATATGTTTGTCTTAAGATGTAAATTTCTTTGTCCTTTAGGGGGAGTTTTTGAACTACGACCTTCTGATTGGTGTAAATCAAGGGGAGGGGCTGAAGTTTGTGGATGATGGAGGAACTGAGAGTGAAGAGGGCATTTCAGCTGCGGCTTTTGACTATACCATCTCCAACTTTGTGGATAACCTCTATGGATACCCTAAAGGTAAACTCTCCAGTCCCCTTTTTTATGGACTGTTATTTCTCTTGTCTTACCATTATCATTTTAAAGTAGACACTTTGTTTTTGTCTGCATATATTTGTATACCATTTGTATACCAAATACCATTCATTCATTCATTTTCTTTTCGGCTTAGTCCCTTTATTAATCTGGGGTTGCCACAGCGGAATGAACCGCCAACTTATCCAGCATATGTTTTACGCAGCGGATGCCCTTCCAGCTGCAACCCATCTCTGGGAAACGTCCACACACACTCATTCACACACATACACTACGGACAATTTAGCTTACACAATTCACCTATACCGCATGTCTTTGGAAATGTGGGGGAAACCAGAGCACCCGGAGGAAACCCACCCCAACACAGGGAGAACATGCAAACTCCACACAGAAATGCCAACTGACCCAGCCGAGGCTCGAACCAGCGACCTTCTTGCTGTGAGGCGATCGTGCTACTCACTGGGCCACCGTGCAGCCATCCAAATACCATGTAATATTATATTTGTTTATGTTGAGTGGATATACAGAATGAAAACATGATATTAAAGCTCTAATATTAAAATCAAAGGTCTAAATCAGAGATGTCCTTTTTGTGTTACGTTAACTTTGCCCACAAAAGACTGTCTTGGTATACAGCAAAACAATATAATTGCTGTAATTCTCGATGTACTACATACTCTCAACTTGATTAGGTGCTGTTGTTCACTTGTTCCACCAGAGGGCGACAAAAGACTAACAATGTCAATTGTTAGGTGCTTTTGTTCACTTGTTCCACCAGAGGGCGACAAAAGACAAGCAATGTCAATTATGATTGTGATTTGAACGTTATTTTATGTGCCTTATAAGGTATTTAATATCCTGTAGATGTGATCAATACTTTTTAAAATGCGTTAATATACATTTTCATGTACGTGTTCATAATCCAAACATGCATACACACAAACCTCCTGTTATGTTTTCATCTCTTTTTTCACAGTAATTATTATCCTTTGTCTTTCTGTAGGTAAAGACATCCTGAGGGAGACTATTAAGTTCATGTATACTGACTGGGCAGACAGAGACAATGGAGAAATGCGGCGCAAGACTCTCCTCGCATTATTCACTGATCACCAGTGGGTGGCGCCGGCCATCGCTACTGCCAAGCTCCACGCTGACTACCAATCTCCTGTCTACTTCTACACATTCTACCACCACTGCCAAACCGAGACACGACCCGAATGGGCAGACGCAGCACACGGGGACGAGATACCCTATGTGTTTGGTGTGCCCATGATCGGAGCAACAGATCTGTTCCCTTGCAACTTTTCCAAAAATGATATCATGCTCAGCGCTGTAGTCATGACCTACTGGACCAACTTTGCCAAGACTGGGTGAGTCTCAATAGGCAAAATCTGTCTAATCCCAAATTCAAATTTATTTTCAGTTTACTTCCTGACATTCAGGTAAGTGCCAGGTGATATGGCTAAACATGTTCTATTCAAAATGTGTATATCATTTCATATTAATATGATTCATTATTTTCATTTAGTGCCATTATAGGAGGGGGGGCTTATAAGTTTTCTATTTTTCTGTTTTTAGTTTTTATGATTATGATTGTGAATAATAATCATTTCTAATAAAAATTAAATTAATTCCTAAAACTTTAATTCAATTAGTATTTTAAAATATACTCAATGAAAATAAAACTAATAATTGTGAATTATAAAAAAATTACAAATTGAAAAAATAATAATAATTCTAATAATATTTTCTACTAATTAAGTATATCCTACTAGCGTTATCCTAAGATCCTACTACTTTAGTGTTATCTTTCTGTCATAATTTCTTCAAATTGAATCAGAGTTTGATTTTGGCTGTTTGTCATAAGGAATTGGAAATAGTCCAATTGGATTACTTCCAATGGGAGAAAGTGTGATGGTGAAATAACGTCCAATTTGCAAATCATTTTCTGTTCCACTAAAATATTTCTTTTTTTACAGGGATCCCAACTTGCCTGTTCCTCAGGACACCAAATTCATCCACACCAAGCCCAATCGCTTTGAGGAAGTGATCTGGACCAAGTTCAACTCTAAAGACAAGCAGTATCTCCACATTGGCCTGAAGCCTCGAATCCGCGACAACTACCGAGCAAATAAAGTCGCCTTCTGGCTGGAGCTGGTTCCTCACCTCCACAACCTTCACGAGGAGGTCTTCAGCACCGCCACAACCCGGCTGCCTCCAGGGACGGCCCGAACTCCTCACTGGAAGGGCCAGGGTCCCCGTACCACACGCCATCCCATCCCAACCTTCCCCTCAGAACTAGACCCAGATAGCTCGGAGCAGCCTCGATTTCCTCCCTTCCCAAGCGACACCCGGGACTACTCGACAGAACTGAGCGTGACAGTGGCTGTCGGCGCTTCGCTTCTCTTCCTCAACATCCTCGCCTTTGCCGCGCTTTACTACAAACGCGACAAACGGCATGAAATGCGACGGCACCGGTTGTCTCCACAACGAGGCGTACCCGCTAATGACTTGGCACACAGCCAGGAGGAAGAGATCATGTCCCTGCAAATGAAGCACTCGGAGCATGACGCTCACCACGACATGGAGCCATTGCGACCGCATGATATTTTACGTCCCGCATGCCCACCCGACTACACGTTGGCACTACGGCGGGCACCCGACGATGTTCCGCTCATGACCCCTAATACCATCACCATGATTCCTAGCACCATCACGGGCATGCAGCCTCTCCATGCCTTCAACACCTTCCCCACATCCACCGGGCACAACAACACCTTACCCCATCCCCACTCCACCACCCGTGTATAGTAGCACCGCCCGAATGAGAGGACTAGCTCTCACACGTATCCAGTTTTCTCTCTCTGTCCACCTTTTCAAGCTCCTAAACTTACAGTTCTGCTGTCAAGAGCAGCGACAGCACATCTGTTGACGTTCTCATAAACTAAATCAGAGGTTTCGTAGACGTTGTACACACTAGAGGAGCTCTGTTCATAGACTCTACGGCAAGCAGCAGATCTGGCAAGTCATGGGCTTCGTTCTGGATTCAACTTGTGGGTTGTCGTTAAAAAAGAGGGGCAATTTATGGAGGCACAGAAGCTGGTCTGATGTCATGAGGGGAATGAGGACGTTTTCCCACTCTTCGCCTCTTACTAAATTGGCAGAGGGCAGATTTCATTCATGCTTCTCTTTCGATCCTCACTCTTTGTTATGCCATCATTAGCCCATCGGTCTCTCTGTTCGAATGTGATCTTGTGTTTTACATGAATCGTAGGGGCATTTGATAAACAACTGACGCCGGATATGTTGTGTTTACCTGCAGTCTTGTGTCAAGTGTTAAATCACACCTTGTAACAATAGATAGAGAATGAGAGAAAATGACAGAAGATGAAAGCAAAAGTGCCAACCTCCTCTCTTTCTCTCGCTCTGCTCTGTTTGCTATTTCATCACGCATATTTGAGTTGGCTACATGTTGTTTCTTAGAAAGATTTTTGTATGTATAAATATAAAGACAAATATATAAAAGAATGATATAAATATATATATTTACATGGATTGCTGGGTGGGATCTATGCATGAAATATTTTAAAGCACCAAGAAGGACACTGGGCTGTAAACTCCCACGGCATTTTTCTTATTTTACTGTTTTTCTTTCTAGTTTGCTTGCTTAAAATGTCTTCAACAACCTTCTCCACAGTTTATTTATCAAAATGTATCGTCCTCTTCAGTCTGACCACTCTAAAGGACATCGTCCTCTCTTTTGAGAGAGCTATTGGAAATATTCTTTTGATGATGTTTGAAATATTCAAATCCAGTTGCTGATGCTATTATTTGACCATCAACCATGTAGTGCTCAATCAGAGCCATCCGCGATGATCGAACATAAATACTCCAAGCGGCAAATCCACATATAGTTTTGCATCTCTTTCATGAGCATTTTGGTTGCTTTATCACAGAGACAAATACAAATGATACTCTTAAGGCCGGGACACGCCAAGGCAACAGTCGGCCATTAGGCGGCATTAGGTTGTTTGATGTGTACAACACGTGGCCTCTTGTTGGGCTCACGTCTGAGGGAGTTTGCCCGATTTAGCATGTAGAATTGCCGTGGACCGAAAGAGAGCACTCGGATTGGTTGTCGAGCTATGAATCAGAGTGCGAGAACAAAAATCTGAAGTGACAAAACCACACAATTCTAGAGGGAACATAAAGAAACCAGCTGCCATTACATCACAAATGATATATCAGATTATAAGACATATTTGCTCGTGTGAATCCCTCTGTGGTGAGGAAGACGTACTGTGAAAATTATACATAAACGCTGCTTTGCTTACAGTTTGTATGTGCAGCACTAGTTCCAGATTCCCTTTGTGGTAGTATGAACTAATGCCACCGACGGGCATTGGATAGTTACATCCTCTCACACTGGCACAGAACATATGTTCTTATTTTAGTCAGCTGTAATAGATTTGGTGTATTTACGTGCAACTTTTTGGTACAGACGGGACCAGATGCAACCAATGTGAGGTGACAACACAGTCAGTTTTCTTTGCCGCTAGTTCCTGATGTCAGCTTGGTGTGTCCTGGGCTTTACACTTCAGTCCTTCTCTCTCTTTCTCTGCCTCTCTAATTCAGTCTCGGTCCTTGCTTTTTCAATTCAACATCATTTAGTACTTGACCAAATTTAAAGAGATGTTAATGTGAATGCGTGAGATAAGAGCATGTGACAGAGACGCACAAAGAGAGAGAAACCTAATTTAATCAGTCACAAAATTCAAAACTCTGATTATCTGTGGCACTGTATCATTCCTTCAGGAAGATCTACACGGCTTTAGGCAATTTTACATACAAAACAGTTGTGTGTTGAGGCTTGTAACATCACTTTGGTGCGTTTTCCCACATCTCTGCATATCACACATCTCTCCGCACTGCACACTTGACCTTTTCAGGTTATGACAAGCACAGCAAATAGAGGTGGCAGCAAACCAGACAAATATTATATATTGTTAGACAGTTTCATGTTCAGGTTCAAGAAGTAATGGCTCAGAATCGCTGGACATTAACACAACCACTTCTGTTCTGTTCATGCCTTGTTAGTATTTTTTTCTGCCACGGCTGCATGCCAGAGGTTGATGATGACGGTTTGTGTAAGAAAGTGCGTTTGTCTCACTGTTGGCTCAGTTTCCCGATGTATTAAGTCTGGAGTGTGACTGGAGGACCAGCAAAAACGGCTGTCAGCAATGCTCCACATGTACTGAGCCATGAACACACTCTAGTGAGCATACTGGAGTTTCAGGATGTCATGCAAATGTATTCTCCATTGTGGACTTCAAACCCAACAGACGCCAACAGCAACTGGACAATAGACTGTAACAAGATCCGCTTACCTTCTGGACATCTGAGACTGTAGATTGGACCTGTGGATATGTACCATCTGTGGACTTTTGTGTGGTTGTAGGTAAAACTGAACTCCATTTTAAGCAAACTACGAGGAGTTTACGACTAGAGCTGCGTACAACACAACCTCAATTCTAATAACCAATACTGTTTTAAAGGATGAGTTGAGACAGCTTTTTGTTATTTCTCTTGTTTGTTTTTGTACGCTCAACCACTAGAGTGTGATGTTGTGGTACATCCAGAATAAAGACTCTTCATCCATTATGAGCCATTCATTGGGTCTTCAGTAGGCGTACAGCGAGAAGGATCAATAGAAATTAACTGTACATCTTTAGGTGTAAGAACAAATCAACTGAAAATATTTGTAAATATTCAGTTACTTGTTTGTTTAATGTTTAATTCTTCTTCTTCTTTTTGTTTTCCTATTTTCTTCTGGTCGAATGAAATATGAAATACTCTGTGACCAGGACAACAGGTGCAAGTTGTAATTCAGCCACCAGCAAAATTAAGGAATCTCATTCGTAAGAGTTTTAATTCATTTTCTGCTGCTTCATTTCGTTTCGCGATCCGTGGATGGAGATGGTTTTATAATTAAACATAGAGATTGTTTAACATGTAGCATATCCATGTCATTGAGTCATCATGGCTGGTCATATTTGTGTATGACTAGCTGTTCGTTTCACGTTTCATAGAGATGGGCTGCAGTTTATTTAATCAAAGGACACACTGAAACCATGGTGGTTATGAGAAGTGTTTTCATCTGCCATGAACTTGCTGTAGCATTTAATTCTTACCAAAAATGTTGTCAAGATTTAGAAATATTTAAAGTGAGTCAAAAGTATTATTTTGTGGTCACATTTTTACACTTAACTATATATACAACTAATTCTTTTTAATGAATTGAGCATAATCCTGAGATCAAGACAACAATATGTCAAGTCTAACGGTTTCAAGATTACTGAACAAATGAAGCACATGTTATTCCTCTAACCAAATAAAAGTGTTTAACCGGGCCCCAAAGCAAATTTACACCTGTTGCCCTGTTTTACTATATGTGTTCAGAATCAAAACGCCACACTTGATGAAGAATAAACATGTTAATAATGGATTTAAAGAGAAAAAAAAAAGAGAAAAGGTAATAATATATAAATACGGTGATGATATTTCTCTTTATTTAGAAGTTATTACACACTGTATGCTGTGACTCTGATCTGGGGAACATTAAAGAAATTCATAGCCAGATATCAGTCTCTGTTTCCTTTTAATCAAACTTATCAGCAAAAATGGATTTATTTTACTGGAATTAACTAAAATGAACTGCTGTACATGCCAGGGAATTTCCAATAACTTGATGAAAATCCCAAAAATGTAGTGCAAGTAGAGTAAAAGTATCTGTTGTAAATATTACTCGAAGTATGAGTAAAAAGTAGCCCTTTTAAAAGTACTTAAGAGTATTACGCTGTGAAAGGCTGATGCGTTTACATGCAATTTGTGTGTGTGTATGAAAACATAACATTCTGTAGTGCATTCAATTACTGTTTAAGGCCATTTCAGTCATCATACAGTAAACATCCTTCATCTTCTTATCAGTGACATGCAGTCTAAACAGTCTCTGGGTCATTACGATCTTCTTGGACACTTTTAATGCTTCCAAATGGTTTGCTGTATTTATGCTGCATCCTCCATGTCTTGAGGTTGTTCTGTATGATGCAATTTAGTTTTTGTGTGATTTGACTGGACAGGAATCACAGGACTGATTTTTCTACTTTAGCCAATCCCCATAGACGATTAAAAATAAAGAAGTGACTGGAGATTGAAGGAAAATAGTGAAGTAAAAGTACCGATGCAGCACTAAAAATGTACTCAAATAAAGTAAAAGTGCACATTTTTAAAACTACACAATTACAGTAATTTGAGTATATGTAATTTGTTACATTACACCACTGCTTGTAATATGTTAGTCTCTCAAAATAAAGTGTTGACTCAATGTTGTTTAGACAAGTCACTTCAAATGGAGCCATTTCATTGTAACATTTGAGTGAAACGTTGCCCACCCACTTTTATTTACAGTATTTATATGAGTCTTTATCACTTCAATGAAGACTGTTAGTGCTGCAACAGTGTAACCTGCTCCAGAAGGACCAGAGCTGACTTTAGGGTTCATTACCTGCGTCGGCACCATGTTTTCACTGAAATGCAAACTGCAATGACTGCATTGACAGCAGCACCAGTGTGCAAAGAACATTGTGTGATTGTGTGCTACATGTCAAAGAGTTAATAGAAATGAAGCTGAATCATTGTCTTTCAGTTTCAAAATTTATTTGTTTAATGCATTTAACATATTTCACTTATATTTTGCTTCAACTCAAAGTGTAATTTAAGAATAAGAATGCATAACATTAAAAACATCCATGGACATATATAGCTATATATTATTACATTTTTAATAGATTAATTTTCATGGTTTAAAATTCAGCTTCCAAAAATCACAAAAGTATGAATGCAGACTATGTTTTCTGCTAAATATCATCACAAAGTAGTAAATGATTAAAATTGGATTATGACATTTCTGAATCAAATAAAATTATAGACTGAAAAAAGACCAATCAACAAAAAAACATCAGTGTATGTTCATTTCAACACATTGCATTTATTTTTCTTTCATCTTATTAAACTGTCTTCCACCATTATAAGATTAGCCCCACATTCCCATTCCAAGTGCAAGCAGGAGTGTTGGTTACTAGAAGTCAATAGCATTTTTTGATCACCAAGAAAAGCAGTCACTTGTAATATGCATTTTGATCATGGTCATGCTACCAATGTTTTGGGCTTACTACTTTTGTGGTGAATTTTTTTTATTTATTTGATGCTGAAAGACTCTTTTAAACTGTTTTCTGCTTGTTGTTGTGTTATAGATTTCCAGGTTAAAGGTATTTCAGCAAGGCGGGCATTGTATTCTTTAGCAAACTTGATGTTGAAGCGAACCATCACATATTTCCAGTAGTCTGACGCCTGTATGCTAGCATCAGCAGGGATGTGCCAATCTGGAAAGATTTCTCTGTACCTCTTGTAAGGATGAGAATTATAATCAGTCTGAAAGCATTTAAAATGTAATTCACTGTGGACATCTGTTGAGCAAATGTTTGTCACTAATTTTTCATTGCTTTCAAATCTGTATCTGCCAAGTCCCTGAGGTCTGTGAACTGAAGCACAGTGTTCAGTATGAGCTTCTCCACCAGCCTCACACGGAGTGCTGCAGAATGGACACTGTTTCCCACATCCAAACACCCTCTTAAAGAGCTCATCCTGGGGTTTCATTTTGAGTTTGGACAGTTTGCCCTTTATGTCAATTTTCTTCAACTGTTCCTTCAGTGTCTGCTCCATCTCCTCTACAGATTTGGTTAGCCAGCATGCAAATGGCTCTTGAGATGCATTGTTTAGAACCATCACTGTTTCTACAGCATCTTTGGAAATAATGAGCTTTTGCCCAAGCTTCCTACATATGCACTGGATGAATCCTTTGACGCTATCATCATTTGTTTCATTCTGTGCTGTTTTGACAGCTTCTAGTATCTCCTTGGTGATTCCTCTTAAGTGAGGCTCTTCCAACTCAGACACTTCATGATTGCTCGAAAATTGTTGGGTGATTTGATTTTCTATCCAGCCCTTAACAAAGGACTCATAGGAGCTGATGTATTTTACATACTGTTCAAACTTATCTTCATTCACAAGTTGCTTTAGAAGGGAGTACTGGAAAAATGCACGAGTGCTGAACTTAAATGCATTTTTCCCTTGAAGCATTTTGTCAACAATGTCTGGACCCAAGGAGCTGTAGATGAATGTCTCAACAGCAGGCTTCAAGCAGAGTTTAGTGAACTCTTCAGCCTTTCTCTGACACTGATCACGATCATGAAACAGGTCCTTGAAATCATTGCTATATTTGTCTTTATACTGGTCAAGGCATCTACGTGGGTCATTCTCCAAAATGAAATGATCATGCATGTCTTGAAACACTCTTGCAGAAAACCCACAAATGTGCAGTTTCAAGTGCAGTTCAAATTCATCTGTAAATCCCATACTTTTGTTGGAGCTAAATCTGTCATCAATTATGTGTAGAATCTCCTGAATGTAGGTGTCATGGAAATCTGAATGCCTTGCATTTTTGTCAGTGACAAACTGATAGCACGTCTGAATTATATTGTCTGCAAAATTCTGTAAGTCTCTTTCATAGTTGTCACGTCTAAGCCACCTTCTGTAAAATATTTCTTTAATGATTTTGAACTGTCCGTGTCCATGATTCTCCAGTTTTTCTCTCACTAATTGCTCTGTAACAGAACTTCCCTTCTGTCTCATGTTCTCGCGTAGTTGCCTGAAAACAAAATTGAAAATGTTTATTCTCCTCAATTCAGTAAATGACAGTTCTTTTAAAGTTTTTTGCCATATTTGTTCAAAACATGTGTCAAGCTGCCTGTCACTCATATGATCATTTGTTTTTTGTTTGCGCAAATCCTCCAATAAGCCCAACACCTTTTTCTCCATTGTATCAGTGAATGTTTTCTTGATGTTGTTCAGATTATTCATTCCTCTCCGAATATCCACAGTTGCCTCAAGCTGTGTCAGCAGAGAGCTTTCAGTTTCCCTCCTGAGAGACTTTACACTGCTCACAAATTCTTCTTTATACTTTTCCACAAGATAAACATGACCCTCTGTTTGTTCAAAGTATTTGAACAGGTTATCCATTGTGGTCTTTTCCAGTGTGTCAAGCTTTGTGGCAGCTTCTTGTTTCAGTTTGAATAAAAGATCTTTCAGTTCTGACTTGTCTGATTTCTGTTTAAACATCTCAAAATTTGACACTCTGGTTTCAGCTTGAATTAACCAACAGTGCATATTCTTTTTGAAAGACCATTGCCATTTATTGTATTCTGCACACAGTCTCATGTACGCATCGGCCACCAAGCTGTTCCTGAAGCTAAATATGAAGTTTTCATACTTGACTGCATTCCACAAGCTTTTCGTCCACTCCAAAAAGTCAGTAATGTTGTTTACATGTGTGTTGCGTTTGCATTGTCCAATTATGTCAGTCATGTTCTTTTTAAAGTCATAGACGGCCTCGGAGTAGCCAGCGTTCACTGGTGCCATTGGAGGATTTCCATGCCAGAGCCCAGGGATATACCAGTTGCAGGTCTCTGGATCATACTCCATCACATCTGTGAACATTTTATACTCCTCCTTGTTCTCCATTCTAGCAGCTGCCTCTGTCATCTCATTCAGCTGCTCCAGCAGAAGCTTCCGATCTCTCATATTCTTGTCATGGGCTGATACATCAGCAACATTTTGGTGGACAAACTGACACTTGGGTTTTTTACCTATTTCCTTCATTCTGAGGAAAGCATGAACCACGATCTGCAAAATGTCCTTCATCTCTGTGGAATTCTCCATGGCGATGTTGATGATTGTGACGTCACTCAATCCAACAACAAGTGTGGCTAATTCGTTGTCGTGTTCATGGCTATCATCTAGCTTTGCAAGCTCTGGGGATTTCAGGCCTTCTGTATCAATTATTAATAAATAATCACTGCCAAGTTGTTGTTTCATGTCATCTTTGACTTTGATCAGCTGCATGAAAGCTCCTCTGGTGCATCTTCCACTGCTGACAGCAAACTGAACTCCAAACATGGTGTTCAGCAAGGTGGATTTCCCTGTGCTCTGGACTCCTAAAACTGTGACCACCATGATTTTATTATGGGGCTGCACTGAAGAGTTTAGATACAGAAGCACATCACTGACCCATCTAAGAGGAATATTTGAAGCATCTCCATCAACCAGTTCCAGAGAAAAGCCATCCAACATCAGTTCAGCACATAACCTGGGCAAATGGAGCATTTGTTGACGGGATCCTACGTTTTCTGGAAGCAACACAGCGGCTTCGTAAAGTTGGCCCATTTCACGCAGGAAGTGCTCTATTCCTAAAGAACTGTTGGAGATCTGTTGGTCAAGCTGTGCGATTTCCTCTTTGTTTTCTGAAAAATGCTGACACTTTTCTTTGTACTGCTCCCGGAGGCTGGAGAGGTTTTTCCGGGAGAGATTATCAAGGTTCATCCGCATCCACTTCAAGAAATAGGACTTCTCCTGTTTTGAGCCTGTTAGAGCACTGACAAAGCAAGACATTGCCTCAGAAATATCATATTTACTTTGTTCTTCCCTGAGTTCAGTCTTTTTAACCAGGAGATCACTCTTGTATGTCTCTAGGTTTTGGTCACCAGCTTTCCGGAGTCTGCATTCCTCTTTTTCCAGTTTAGCTAGATCTTTCCAGATTTTACCCTGAAGGGGAAGCTGATCCTCTTTGAACTGCAATGTGTCCTGTACATTTTTTGTTAAAACATGTGCATTATTTTTTGCTTTTTGGCACTCTTTGATGTCTTCGTCCACTAAAATTCCAAGTTCGTGTGCTATTGTGTCCATTTTGTCCAGGCATGCTTTGATAGCATGGTTTTTAATTATGTTATTTACTGTAGAATGCAGATTTTTAACAAAATTTGCATCATTTTGTTTCATCTTCAGAATTATGTTGTCTTTCTTCAAGCTCATTTCAAAGGCTGTCCTTTTCAGCTGCTCCAAATCTAATGTTTTGCTTTGGGTGTTGCCCACTAAATAAACTTGTGCTTTAGCATGTTGGTTGGTGAGAAGCTTGTAATTTGTGTCCAGATTTTCAAAGAACACAAAAACTGCAGTGGAGGTCTGACATAAGAATGAATACTGCGTTTCAAAGGTACTGATGTCACCTCTCAAATTTGCAAAAGCCACAGGTTCAGGAAAAACATCAATGTTTTTGTTTCCACAAGGTAAATACCAACTCATCTCCACTAACCCATTTGATATCTTTCTAGGAATATCTCCACAGTCCATGTCGCGATGTACAAATGTATCATGATACTGCTGGGGGTTGCTGAGCAGTTTGTTTAAGATCTGAGATTTAGAAATGCTGCAGTCGCCCAGTCTAACAAAGGACACTAAAGGGAGCTCAGAGTGAACAATTCTGTCCTCCACAAAGCCTCTTGGGTCTAACAAGGAATGAGGTCTAAATTTTTTTACAATATCTCTCATGGCCCAAAGCATGAACATACACTGTTGATTGTCACAGTATGGAAGAAGCAAAGGCACAGAGAACTGGCACATTGACATTTTTGAGACCATTTCCTGTTGTAGGAAACCATCAGAACAAAGAAAGAGTGTGGTTACTATGTCTAAAGGGTTTACATTGACATTCTGATCATTCTGAAAAGCAAATGTGTCATTGCAAATCTCTAAACTTGACAAACTGTCACTCTCATCTGGTGAATATTTGACACTTCTTGCAGTCACATTCACCATCATGAGTTTCTTCAGGAACAGCCACGGTAAAGATGATACAGACTGGGCTGGCTCATCGGTCACTGATCTCTTGTCAATCTGCAGCACATCACTGAGTGAGAGTTTGTTTGGGTAGTACTGCTCCAACCCAAAATCCTGCAAGAGGCTCTGGATGCTTGTTTCTGTTGAGTTGAGAGAAAAAAAAACATCTAATCACATAATTTACTTGTTTCATTGTATTAATTTATTGTAATGTTTGTATTGAATTTTTTTTGTTTGTTTTATTTCACTAACTTGTTTGAACATATGTGACTGCTTCTTTGCTCCTAATGCCATTTGGAAGCACATTTGTAATGTGAAAAGTATACTTATTTCCAGAACTTAGGTCATTGAAAACAACAGTTTTTGAATCTGTTATTTCTTCCTTAATGGGTTTTCCATTCTGACTACAAACAACATGAAACGTGTTCTCCTCATAGACAGATGCATCCCAAACAAGAGTTACTGATGTGGGGCCTATACACTCTGCCTTGAAGTTGTCAGGTGGGACTGGCCCTTCAATGAAAACAACAAAAATACATTATAATTCAATGTCAGACAATCTTAAAGACATACAATTGTCATACAATTTTAAAGCTGCAGCCCTTAAGTTTAGCCTGTCTCCATTTCTGTTTGAAACCCAGGTTGTGCATTGGCATGGCTTCTGATCTAATGTTTGATCTAATGTTTTCAGGAGTTTGTGTGGCAGTCACGTAATGAATACTGGACTTCAGAATGACGAATCTATGTCTTGGAGATATGACCAAAATAAGAATTAAACAAATAACATGTTTGCCACTTTTAGCAGACACCTTATTTATACATTACGTTAACAATGTGAATAAATCTTTCACTTAACTCTGGAGACATCATACTGTACAAATTATTATTGTTTTACTATGTCTTCAAATTGTTAATGCTAACAACATCACCATTGCTTGACTGTGTATTTATTGTGTATTAGATTTCCATGCAGATTTCAGTTTCCATACAGTTTAATATCTAATTGTCATACTATTAAAATTTCATATAAACAACAAGATCAATTTAATTGTTTCGGCTGTTGTGAGAAAGGTCTATAAATGATCCAAACATGCAATATATTTTGGAATTTTTAGAAAACATTATTACAAGCATGGGCCTCACAGTGGCGCAGTGAGTAGCACGTTCGCCTCACAGCAAGAAGGTCGCTGGTTCGAGCCTCGGCTGGGTCAGTTGGCGTTTCTGTGTGGAGTTTGCATGTTCTCCCTGTGTTGGCATGGGTTTCCTCTGGGTGTTCCGGTTTCCCCCACAAGTTCAAAGACATGCGGTACAGGTGAATTGGGTAAGCTAAATTGTCCGTAGTGTATGAGTGTAAATGGGTGTGTATGGATGTTTCCCAGAGATGGGTTGCAGCTGGAAGGGCATCCGCTGCATAAAACATATGCTGGATGAGTTGGCGGTTCATTCCGCTGTGGCGACCCCAGATTAATAAAGGGACTAAGCCGAAATGAAAATGAATGAATGAATATTACAAGCATGCATATATCTGATCGTTTTTAACCCAAAAAAGTTATGGACTGCAGCTTTTAGTTAATAACACATGGACAGACTATTACTCGTGCATGCAGTCACTTCAGCTCCCACACTTCGGTTTCCATCGCCTGATACTGAAACAAGGCGGAAAGTGTACTCAGTCCCCGGACACAGATCTTCCACCTCTATGGCTGTAACATTTTCAAAAGTAGAAGTCTTTGTCGCTGTGGGATTAGAGCAGGTTAGCTCAAATATAGATATGTTGTCTGGGCTACTCCAAGAAAGAAGAACAGAACTGGTCCCAGTAAGCTGCACTAAAAAACCATGTGGTGCAGGTACATCTGTGGAAATAAGCAAACATTTTCCACATATGAATAGAGTCTTTTACATTACCAACATTTTTCATTGGTCATTCAAAAACATGTTTAACTCTTTTCCTGCCATTCACATGCTTTCCAGAGGAGCTGGTGTACTGTGGTCTGGCAGTGACAATTTTGACTGGTGGAAAGAAAAGAATAAAAACTGCCAATAGCAATTTGTCATCCCATCTCTGCCAGTGAGAGTGTTTAAGCTCATGCGTATAAAATCAAAACTAAATGAGAAGCATCTTGAAGGAGGTGGGACATGTCAGATACTATAGACCATTTGATTGGTCAGAAGATTTGATGAGAAACTGAAGTATGAGGTGATGTCAAAAAAAAATTGCTGATCCATTTAGGCTGAATTGACAAACTGCAAGCTTTTGATCTAAATGTGAATTTTTTGGTGCACAGTAGCTTATAACTATATATTTAAGACTAATATACTAATGCTAACATCTAAAAACTTTATTTTAATTTCATGTGACTTTTAAATGCAGTGATATTGTCACAACACACTGAGGACTGGACACAGGAGGGGTATATGTAAACAGGTATTTATTCACAATGTTATTGAATTAAGTTAAGATTGAGTTCAGAGAGAGTTCGTTGTAAACAAGGAAGTTCTTTGGTAGCATGGAGTTTGTTGCAGACAAACCACACAACTTATCTGTAGGAGACGTAGAACACTGAATGTACTGGAACACAATGGATAGGGGAAACACAGGAGGGAAACGAGGAGACGCTGGAGCAGGAGAAACGCTGGGTATGGATTGGGTGATTCTCATGGATGTGATGATTAGGACCGACAGAAGTAGAGTGAGCGGAGGTGCATTATATAGTGTGTGTGTGTGTGTGTGTGTGTGTGTGTGTGTGTGTGTTTGTGCGCAGGTGGTGCTAATCAATAATCAGGTAAGTGAGAGCGAATGCAAGTGGTTTCAGGTGAGTCTGATGTATTCAGCGACTGCCTGACAGATATATTTTTTTAACTAGTAGGTCTTTGCACCAAACTAGTAGGTCTTTGCACCAAAGATCTGAACAACAAGCATTTCCCATCCAATACAAATGTAAAAATATCACAGAAAAATTAATTAGTAGAGATCGTCTTCAACAGAAAAAGCTGGAGGATTTTGCTGCATTAGGTAAAGCAATGGCTATTTATTATTTATATTAGCTGCCATGTCAAATCACATACAGTATTTATTTTCAGCTAAAATTAACAGTGGTTTGAAATGTAGTCTCTTTAATGTAATATTTTATTGGGCACAATAATAATTTTGTTGCTAGGTGACACCTTGGTTGAAATCTCGACTTTCTCAGTAAGCAAAGTTCGAACTTGCATCCTTGGAAGTTCAGATTTGACAAGTTCAGCTAGAGAGATGGAGGATGGGAGGAAACAATTTGTGTAACATTAGTTCCCCTTCAGGTTGGGAACTCCAATGCCGTGTTGGTACGACACTTTGGGGAATTGCTAGATGAACAATCATTAAATCAGTAAGAAAATGGGCCAATGAATGCCTATGAATTGACAGCAGGTGCTGTCGATTTACAATCAGCTGTGTATAAAGCCAAGCACCTGAGGAGAGCAAGGCAGACTTTTTCGCTTCAGAAGCCTCATGCGACTGAAGAGACAACATCTGCTGAGCTGAATCCAGAAAGATCAAGCTATCCAGTGCAGGTTACAACGCAGACAGCAGTGGTCAACTGGGTGACTCTCCCGTCCTTGGGCATTTTTCTGGGTACTTCTAAAAGAGCAGTACAAAAAAAGAGCAGATTTTACCTAAGAGAGCAACACGATCAGGCAACACGTCTTTTTCAAGATGTTGTTCCAGCCATGCATTACTGGATGCTGTAGTTCCTATCTACAGATGTTGGGCATGGGTACTGCAACACATGTCTGTGGGTCTAGCATGTCGATGCGGTGCTCGCAGACAGCTCATACCCTCACTGCAAGAACATGTCTGCTATCCAGCTGATAACGTGGCTCGCACATGATGCTTCTGATGATACCTCGAACTTTGTTTTGTCCCTTTAAACCTGTGACGTGTCTGTCTTAACTTCCTTGTCTACATTTATTCATAAATAAAGAAAGTCAAGCGGTGCAGTTTAGGCTGTCTCTATATTAGTTAGGGTTAACGAATCAGAATCAGAATCGGTTTTATTGCCAAGTGTGTTTACACACACAAGGAATTTGTTTTGGCTACAAAAACTTCCAGTGTACGTAAAGTGACAAGTGACAACACGAAAATAAAAATGATAAAAGACGACAAACATTGAACAGAGATGCAATTAGTTCTGGATGTTGAGTTGTATGTACAGATTTGTTATAAATATACAAGTTATAAGGTGCTGTGTAGAAATGCGTAGAGAAAGTATTGCATTGTGTATTGTTATAAGGTGCTGTTTACAAGTGTGTATGAGAAAGTATTGCACATGTTTATTGCACAGTAGGGGAATATTTAACTGTTCATGAGGTAGATGGCCTGAGGAAAGAAACTTTTCCTGTGTCTGGCTGTTTTTCTGCTCGGTGCTCTGAAGCGCAGACCAGACAGTAACAGTTCAAACAGGAAGTGCACTGGGTGTGAGGGGTCCAGAGTGATTTTGCAAGCCCTTTTGCTCACTCTGGAGAAGTACAGTTCTTGAAGTGTAGGAAGGGTAGTGCCAGTGATTCGTTCAGCAGTCCGGACTATTCGCTGTTGTCTGTGGAGGTCGATTTTGGCAGCTGAGCCAAACCAGACGCTGATTGAAGTGCAGAGGATGGATTGAATTTCAGCTGAGAAGAACTGTACAAGCAGCTCCTGTGGCAGGTTGAACTTCCTTAGCTGAAGAAGGAAGTACAGTCTCTGCTGGGCTTTCTTCACAATAGAGTCTATG
>CAIGQW010053631.1:18734615-18762041 GCA_903798125.1 Danio choprae
TGGATGAGCATGTCAGTGTCCTGATGCTGCCTGCTGTTAGTCATATTCATTGTGTTGGTTTGTGTTTGTAGCTTCAGGACCGTCTGAATCAGGGGGCTTTTTTCAATGTCCATTTCTTGGTTTTTGAGGGCTTTAAAATGATAAGAGTTGGGGTCACTCATTTTTATGTGTTTCCAAAATTTGACGACTCGTTTCTCAGTGCGCATGAGTAGAGGATACTGGCCTAATTCTGCCCTGCATGCATTGCTGGGTGTATTCCTCTGCACCCTGAGGATGCTCCTACAGAACTCTGCGTGTAGGCTTTCAATTGGATTCTTATCCCACTTATCAAACTCATGACTGAGGAGAGGACCCCACACCTCACTCCCATATAGCACTAGTTCAATCACTGATTGGAAAATTTTGAGCCAGATTCGAACTGGAATTTCTATTTGTGTTGATTTTTTAGTGGCGTAAAAGGCCCTTCTTGCTTTCTCTTTCAGTTCATTCACAGCCAAATTTAGTTTTCCATTAGCACTTATTTTCAACCCAAGGTATGTGTAGCTTGTGGCAGGTTCAACTTTTGTCATACCAAGGGTGAAGCTGTGTTTCTTTCCCTGACATCTGGGTTTTTTCTGGAATATTAGGGTTTTGGTTTTCTTTGGGTTAACGGTCAGGGCCCAGGTCTGACAGAAGCTGTGCAGGATATCCAGCTGTAGACCCTCCTCTGTTGACGACAGCAGCAGCAGATCATCCGCAAACAGCAGGAACTTTACACTGGAGTCTTTCTCTCTCTTTCTCTCTCTCTCTCTCTCTCTCTCTCTCTCTCTCTCTCTCTCTCTGTGTGCGTGTATATGTATTATATGCACACTTTGTTTATATACACATAACACACACGACCAGTCAAAAGTTTTAGAATAGTGATTTTTTAGTTTTTTTTAAAGAAACGTTTTCCATTTGATTATATTTTAAAATGTAATTTATTACTGTGATTTCAAAGCTGGACTTTTATCATTACTTTAGTCTTTTATCTGAAATAGACATCTTTTGTAACATAAACTGCTTTATCATCATTCATTCATTTTCTTTTTGGCATAGTCCCTTTAATAATCAGGGGTCGCCACAGCGGAATGAACCGCCAACTTATCCAGCATATGTTTTACGCAGCGGATGCCCTTCCAGCTGCAACCCATCACTGGGAAACATACACACACACTCATTCACACACATACACTATGGACAATTTAGCTTACCCAGTTCACCTATACCGCATGTCTTTGGACTTGTGGGGGAAACCGGAGCACCCGGAGGAAACCCATGCGAACACAGGGAGAACATGCAAACTCCACACAGAAACGCCAACTGACCCAGCCGAGGCTCGAACCAGCAACCTTCTTGCTGTGAGGCAATGTGCTACCCACTGCGCCACCGTGCTACCTATTATTATTATTATTATTATTATTCATTCATTCATTTTCTTTTTTCCTCTTAGTCCCTTTATTAATCTGGGGTCGCCACAGTAGAATGAACCACCAACTTATCCAGCATATGTTTTACGCAGCGGATGCCCTTCCAGCTGCAACCCATCACTGGGAAACATCCACACACACTCATTTACTATAAACAATTTAGCTTACCCAGTTCACCTATACTGCATGTCTTTGGACTTGTCGGGGAAACTGGAGCACCCGGAGGAAACCCACGCAAACACGGGGAGAACATGCAAACTCCACACAGAAACGTCAACTGACCCAGCCGAGGCTCGAACCAACGACCTACTTGCTGTGAGGCGATTGTGCTACCCACTGCGCCACCGTGCTTATTATTATTATTATTATTATTATTATTATTATTAAAGATGATCAAATAGAAAGTTAACAATATGCATTATAAAACAAGTCGTATGATGATCCATTTGTAAATTATTGTGGGGGAAATGATCTGTGCTAGGCAACGATGTAGAATTATGGAGGGAGGTGTTGTTTCCAAGCAATATCCACCAATTATTGAATTGTCCCCACCGATAATTTTATTCCCTAAAACGCTCTCAACTCTCATTGACCTAGAAATGAAGAAAAGGTTAAATCACATTCTCTATTTAATTCCTCTCTCCACCAAACACATATGGACTGTGTGATTGGCTGCACCTTTCCCTGCTGTAACATGAGAGGCTGTATCTAAGTTTGGATGTTTACAAACTTATGTTAGCAAAACACACAATGTTTACTGTGCACGACAAGGGTGTCAAAAGTGAGGATAACAGAAAAAAAATAGAGAATGTGGACATGAGGAGCTACTTTTTTAAGAAAAGTGTAAGTCACTTAAAGTCAAATTCGCTACTGAATGAGTTCTTAAATGATGATGAGGTTAGAATCATCTGTCCCCATCAATGTCAATATCAAACCTATGCCAGTGGTGCTAAGGTTTTATGTTTTAAGTTATGTACTTTGATTGCCGTTTCATTAAGCTAAATTCCTTATAAAATTAATCTGTGAACCTTTCTTCTGCTTTCAAAATCTCCCAGTGTTATAATGGTCAGACACATGTTAATGGCCAAGTGAGATGGTGCTTTGCATATGATGGTTGGTAGCTGTCATGCTTTTGGTGTTATCAGTCTGCATTGGTAAAGCCACATCATGGAAGAACAGAGAGCTCTGCTTGTAATTTCTCTTAAAAATTGGAATTTTTGTTACAGACACTGATGGTTCATTTTCTCACACGCTGGTTATGGCTCTAAAGATTTTGATCTTTAGACTTTTTATATTGACAGGTTTGCATCTGGCAGATGGCATAGTCTCTGACAGCTTTAAAGAATGCACTCAGTTCTTCTATATGCATACAGCTCCCACTGGTATCCGAGGGGGCAATCTGAAGAGGATATGCCACCGCTATGGAGATAAACTACGGTATGCCACACTGTATGACAGCAGCTGCCGGTTGGCACTTTATTCAGCATACACGTTCAAAAAGTCAGATGGACAGAAGAGGATGGACACACCCTGGATGTATGAACCACAGGTAGAAATTTCTCAGTTTATCATTTTTAAATAAATACTGGAACAATTCAAAACTTTGTTTAAAAAAATGGTAAACCTATTTACATTTAGTGGGTGAAAGTGTAATATAATTTTTTTAAGTCTTTATTTAGCAATAAAGCAATGATCCAAAAGCACCAAATGACACTGTCCATATGAATTTGATAATATGTTTATTTTTGTTTTTACATAATTACGTATTTTGATGACGTGTTATTCTTTTGTCTTCTATAGCTGGTGTCCTCCGATGAAAGCGGGAACATGAAAGTGTTGCCCTCTAGTGGTGAAATAGACCAGCTGCTTGAGGAGAGCCAGGCTGTGCTGGCAGACTATGTTGATGCGGTGGAGTTTGCGCGGGGTCCACTTAACCCTGACCAGCACCAGGCAGACAACCAAGACAAAGCAGCTACCTATACACTCACAAATGTGGTTCCCCAGATCACAGACTTTCTAGAGGGCCCATGGGCCACATATATTGATATGGTGCGTCGCCGCCTGAATAACTTTTGCCGTGGCACTGCCTATGTGGTGACTGGGGTTACTGTATCAGGGTTGACCATCCGAAGAGGAAATGAAGATCGCATAGCTGTCCCGAAGCACTTGTGGTCAGCATATTGCTGTCCGCGGTTTGATAGAAACTCACCTTATGAAGTTCGGTTCATGTTTCCCACATACGCAGAATATGCATTGAATGAGATAGTGGGACACAGTGTTACAGAAGTGCCTTTGAAGGCTTTAGAGACCTTTCTAAAAACTAAGACTGACATGGACAAAAGCGTGAGCATCTTTTTCAAAGACTGTCTCTCAGAAAATACACATGCCAATGGGAAGTGAATGTAAACAACTTATAAAAAAATTGTGAATAGGACTTTTGTGCCATGTAGATGATACATAGATTTTTATAACCAAATAATTTAAATCATAAAATAAAGACAAAATACATTTAAAGATGTGCAACCTACAACAAGTACTGGTAGAAGAGTGAAAAAATCAACTATTAGAAAGAATTATCTGAATGTAATATTTTTTTACTATAAATATATTGGAATATAATTGTATTAGTTAGTCTGTACAAAGATGAGAAGGAAATAAAGTCCCCCACGTCCTACTCTATGTGAATGATTTCCATTCTTATCATGCCATGCAGCAGAGCAGCGTGTGTTTGCCCATGACTTCACTTCTATCTTTGCATTTAAATATCTCTTTGTTGATAGGGTAAATGTGAATTTAAATGTGTGTAACTGTTGAAGTTTAATGTATTGGTAACTAAACCATATCGTTACATTTTGGCTTTGTTATTATTGTTTGCTTATAAACAATACTGCTGCTAGTAGACACATGAAAAGCTAGTCATTAAGTTAATTTTTACATTTTGTCAAATGTATTAAAATTACGGCAATGTTATTGTATTATTTTGAAAAGTGAACATTTGTTGCATAAATTGAATTCATTTCAAGTTACATCCGACCTTGAAGAAGATTTAGTTTTTCATTTTTTTGTGTCTCACTTGGAAGATGAGCAAGGTAGATCCAGGAGTGTTTTGTATAAACCAAAAAAGGTTTGTGTAGGCCTTGTCAAACAGTTAAGCTGGCAAGTGTATATATTACATCTAGTAAAAGATATGAGAGACAATATCTCTTTATTACAGCAGTTTAAAAGAGAGACTTTATGAATGGCACTTACTTGACGACGACAACAGTTGTAAGATCAACCTCTTAACAATACCTTGACTTATTGGCTAACGTTTACTTAAGGAAGATTTAATATGATATGAAGTTTGTACTTATTGGACCTGTGCTGCCTGTACTGCTATTTTGTTAAAGCTGTCAATATTGGCTGATATTGATTAAATAAACACTTAAATGTAAGTAGACCAGCTACTTAAAGAGATAGTTTAGCCAAAATTAAAAGCTGATGTTAATTTACTCATCCTCAGGTCATCCAAATGTGCTTTATATATATATATATATATATATATATAACAAAAAAATGGTTACTGTACTTAAACTATAGTAACCACACATAAACTATGGTTTTGCTGTCCTAACTATAGTTTAGGCAGTGCAAATGGTAGACTAGTTGACTAGTCAGTTGCAAAAGTTAAACATTATTAAAGTTAGTCATCCCCACATACATAAATTAAGTTGAGTTGGCCTACAGTCATTGAAAAGATGAGTTCATAATTACAGCAGTTACAGCTCTCACTTTGCTTATAGATTTTTTTAATGAAATAAATGACTTCAAATTTTACATTAAATAAAAATTTGTATAAATGTATTACATTCAAATTTTCTGTTCAACATCTGGCTTAGGCTGTGCTGGCTGACTGTAAAAAAATGTTCACATTTAAAAAGCCAATAACCATTAGGACAGCAGTGAGCAAATTACCTTAATGATTTGCATGTAGAGCAGGATAACAGCATGCTGAAGTTTGCCTTATCAACTTATACTAAGTTTTACTGTAGATCAGACTACGGTTTTGCATGTACATTATACTCACATTTTAATGCTTTCATTTTATTCTCCGCCTACCAGCGAAGAGTCGCTAAATTTTTTATGAGATTAGGACATTTGACTGGAGACCAGTCACAGGAAAAGACGAGGCATTTTTTATTCTGAAATTATTTGTTGTCATTCTGCTATACTTAGTTCAGTTTTACAATTCACAAAAAAAAGAAAAGCTTTACAAGAACATGAAGCTCACGGTCTGTTGCTGGTCCTGGTTTGGGACCTTGCTGATGTTTTTGATTCTAAGATCTCATGCTGGTGTGGTGGACGACTTCTCTCAAGTAGAGCGCTGTAAGGATTTTCTTTACCTGGGCACTCCACCACGAGGTTACCTCAGTACTTCTCTGAAAAAGATCTGCCAGAGATACGTGGACCAGCCTCGCTTCATCACTTTCTATGACCCCAAAAAGCATATTCCCATGTATTCTGCTTACATCTTTAAGAAATCTGATGGGGAGAAACGAGTAGACGTTCCCTGGATGTTTGAACCACAGGTGAGCAAGTGCTAAGAATACATCTGTATGAACAGCTTTGTTTAAATGTTTGAGGTTAGTAAGATTTTTACTTTGAAAGGAATGAATTCAAAGATCTATCAAACTGATTAAAAGTGATAGTAAAAGAGATGTCTACATTGTTTAAAAATAATAATAATCTGTTTCAAAAATGAAAGTTTCACAAATGATGTTTTGCACAAAATATGAAAGGGATAGTTCACCCAAAAATGAAAATTCTGCCAATTCTTTTGTGTTCTGTTACGAAAAATAAGATATGATGAAGAATGTTGGAAACCTGTAACCACTGACTTCCATAGCATTTGATTTTACTACACTATAAAAAATGGTGGGTTTCACACAGTTGATTTGTGTTGGGACAACATGAAGGAATTAAGTTAAATCATTTTAAGTAGATTGAACATAAAACAATTAAGTTCTTAACCACAAGAATTGTGCTTTTTTTTTTTTTTTTTTTTACTAATTTTAAACAAATAGCAAATGTTATTTTTTGAGTGTACTATGGATGCGAATTGTTGCAGGTTTCCAATATGTTATTCACAACAGGGAAAAAAAGCCTCCAACTTGTTTGGAACAAGTAAAGTAAGTATATGATGGCAGAATTTTCATTTTTGAGAGGACTATCTATCACTTTAAGAGGCACAGATGTTGTCTACGTGGATTTAAAAAACAAAGTATCAGCATTTTAGAATGATTTCTGAATGATCATGTTATACTGAAGACCTGGGGCCACTGAAAATTGTCTTTGTCATCACAGGAATAAATAAAAAATGCAGAGTACTTATTTGATAGTTAAAGTGTAAATAGTTAAACATTTAAAAAATCTCACCAACTCCAAGCTTTTGATCAGTATCTTATCTTTTTAAATGCTTTCTTTAATTCAAAATTGGTACTGCATATGCATGAAGGTTTTGTTTTCTGAAATGTTTGAATGAGATATGAGTTTATGACCCCTAATCAAGCAGGGACTATGGCAAAGGAAAGTAAGTGAGTGAGTGAGTGAGTGAGTGAGTTTGTTGTAATCATTAATGCTTCTGTGAATTAATGAGTTTATTATAATCATTAATGCTCCTGGGACTCTTAAATAATCTGTTTCCTCATCGCCTGTACTTCTCATTTTGCACAGCTGGCAACTGAGAAAGGAAGCAGTAACATGGAGCCATTCCCCCAGTCCACCTTCATGCACAAGAACTTTGAAGACACTCAGGCTGTGCTAGAAGACTACGCTGATGTGGTCCAGTATGAACGTGGCCAGCTGAACCCAGATGAGCATCAGGCAGACCCGCTAGACAAGGCTGCCACCTACACTCTGACCAATGTGGTTCCCTTAATAAGAGAGTTCAGTTTTGGCCCCTGGAGCACTCAGGTTGAGGTTATCCGCAAACGCCTCAACAACTACTGCCACGGAAAGTCTCACGTAATCACGGGGGTGACCACAGCGGGTAATATGATTCGACGTGAAAACCTAGATCGTGTCGCCATCCCAGAGTTCATGTGGACGGCCTATTGCTGCACCGATTATGACCACAACGCCCCCTATTCTGAGCGGTATAAGTTTCCGGCGTTTGGTGCCTACGGCCTTAATGATCGAGTAAACAACCACATAGTGGAGGTTCCCATCAAGAATCTGGAGAAGTTTCTCAAGGGTAAAATGGAGGTGGACAAGAACTTCCAGATTTTTTACAATGACTGCGTGTCAGATTTGTAAGGATTGCAGTGAATAACGTACCAATCCACTGCATTCATCATCTGTGAATTGCAGATACAGTTGAAGCCAGAATTATTAGCCCTCCTCAATTATTAGCCCCCTGTATATTTTTCCCCAATTTCTGTTTAACAGAAAGAAGTTATTTTTAACATGATAGATTTAATAACTGATTTATTTTATCTTTGCCATGATGACAGTACATAATATTTTACAAAAAAAATTTCAGTATACTAGTATTCAGCTTAAAGTGCAATTTAAAAGCTTAACTAGGCGAGTTAGGATAATTAGGAAAGTCATCGTATAATGATGGTTTGTTCTGTAGACTATCAAAAAGTATATATTGCTAAGAGGGCTAATAATATTGACAATAAAAGGGTTTTAAACATTTTTTAAAACTGCTTTTATTCTAGCCGAAATAAAACTAATAAGACAAAAAAAAAAAAAAGATTATAGGAAATACTGTGGAAAAAGTCCTTGCTCTGTTAAACATAATTTGGGAAATAACTGAAAAAGAAAAAACTAAATCACAGGAGGGCAAATAATTTTGATTTCAACTGTATATGACCATGAACCACAAAACCAGTCTTTTGTCGCATGGGTATATTTTGGTCAATAGCCAGAAATATATTGTTGGGGTTAAAATAATAATTTTTCTTTAATTTAAAAAATCATTACAATATTAAGTAAAGATCATGTTCCATGAAGATTGTTTTGTAAATGTCCTAGTGTAAAATTTACAATAAAACATATCAAAAAATATGCATAGGGACTTGATATTGAACTCCCTGATTCCATATTATCAAATATAGTATAGATATATTTTATCTCGGCCAAACATTGTCAAGTAACCATCAATGGAAAGCTTATTTATTCATTTATTATTTTTATTTAAATTGCACTTTTGACTGGTTTTGCGGTCCAGGGTCACATGACACTGAATAATACAATGATAACGAATGATACAATGTCAGAAAAAGGTACAAAAGTTGTCACTGGTCCATAGCCCATTTAAAAGCCAAAACCGTGTACCTTTTTAAAGTGTGCCTATTAATATCTATATTATTGGCCTTTTGCAATAAGAGACAGGTTTTATACCTTTTTCAGCAGAGAATACAAGATAAAATATGTTTTGTTTCATTGAATGAAGGCCTTTAAATCCTCCAAATTAAAGGGATGGTTCACCCGAAATTGAAAATGTACCATTTATCCTTGAGCGGTTCCAAACATATATGAGTTTCATTATTCTGTTGAACACAAAAAAATATATTCTGAAGAAAGCCAAAAGTCATTGACATCCATAGTAGGAATAACAAATACTATGGAAGTCAATAGGTTTTAAGTTTTCTTCAAAATATCTACCTTTGTGTTCAAGTAAATTATGACTATCCCTTTAAATAATGATTATTTAAACATATTTTAAATTTAATATATTATGTTGATTTATTTATTTATTATCTACTCCCTGGTTGAAACTAACAATATTTTTATGATGTTGAAATTTTAGCAAATCTAAATTGACTCATTGATGTTTTGAGTTGTACCCTTAATAGACAATATTTTAATGTTACAACACATGCTTAATAGCCATACCTGTAAAGCTAAAGCACATTTTGAATAAATGAATTAGATTGAATAACAATAAATGTAAACGGGACAGTTTGACAAAAATTAGGATGCTGTTAACAGATAAGAGAGAAGAAATTTCCAAATAAAACTTAAGTGTCTACTGTTCAGTCACGTGGGTTCATTTATCAGTTCCTTATCATGGTTTGATATTCAAATATTACTGTGCTCTTGACGTGACCGGTTCAAGCAAGAAAGGTTTATTCAAGGAAGGCAAGAGCATGGAAGTCAATCACATTTTTATTTGATTTTTTATTAATGTATTGAGGTAAAACAAAAAAAAACTAATAGTTTAAAGTCTGATACTGTAGGGAATATTGCAGGACATTAGGATGTAACAATTAGATACCACGCTGGGACATTGCATGTAACAATGTTATTACATACAATTACAGACAACAGCAAAATATGAAAAATTAAAACCCTGTCATTTCTTAGCAGTAAGAGGCAGACAAATGTTGTAGAAAGAACACTGATCTAGAGAACGAACTGGTTTCCATGAAACCCAACCTTGCCTTTGCAAATTGTTTTTATCTAAGGGACAGCCGTAATAGTGAGGGTCCATAACAAGCAGATAACTTCCGTGTTTACTGGTGCTCACACCCAAAATCCCTTTAGAGGAATTGTCCCTTTCCCCTCCCATCATAACAGGTGATCCACGAGTAAGAAAGTGGTTATGAAGATCCTCTACGGCCTGATCAAGCTCTCCGCCATACCGCACATGCACTATGCGACAGGGAACATCATAGAGTTGGTCAAGAACAAGACTTGCCTCAAAAGTCCCGATCCACTCCCTGGAACCCAGGAATGAATCAGGTTTGTCCCCTATTTCCACCAAAGTCTGCTGTATTTCGTTCACACTTGGTGGGTGTCTTACACAGAGAGGCTGATTAAGACGCAACCACGAAGAAATAGTCTGAATAGTTCTGTATCCACAACCCCAACCTCTGTCGTCCTTGCCATCACAGCCATAATGATAATAGAGACACTCTCCTGATATGACTGAGCATCTGTCACAGTCTGCAGACGGCGTAGGCAGGCCGACATGGGCATTCTTTACTAATACATCCCTCCATGTTTCCTTATTGGCCGCCATTGGCGATTGTCCATAAACATGTCTACCCCAATCTATACACTCTTTCTGAGGTGTCTCTGTTTTCTCGATCTCTTCCATGTTACGATGTGTCTGTCGGAGACGACAGTATACTTCGCATGTTTAAAAACTTCACACGTGATCATGAGAGAATGTCCATCTCTAAAACTCCTCCCTGTGGTCCACCAGCTCGTGCTAAACAGTTCCGCTACAAATTTGAGATTTTAGAAAGTGCTTTTATTATTTTGTATTGTTTAAAAAGTTATAACAATTACAATTGGATAACACAAAGAACGAACTCCGTCTATAAGTATCAAGTCGATATCAATATGAGTATTTTACCATCTTGGCCGAATGGTTGCCACTGCATCACTCTGCCAAACCAAACTAAGAGTCGTACTCGTGCATGTATTTTTTTCTTTAATGTAACGAACAATTATTTAAATTCCTTGAGAGATTTGTAATTTCGGGATATACACTTAAAGTATGAAACATTGCAATTCATACTTTGCAAATTGCAAAGTCACATAAGTAATTATGTAAATATTTTTAAACGAGTCTCGTCAAAAGAAGCGATTTGTTTATTCATGATTCGAATTTCTCTTGTAGCGCTGGTTGTGCTTTACAGTTACGATGTCGCACAAAGTCGTAACATTGTCTATTATTAATCGTCATATTGAGACAAAATAACATTTCTTCTGCTGAGTTGGCCCAAAGGTCGCCCATAAACACGTGTTTTTACTTTATTTTTCCAACTGGCTAATATATTGGCTAATATATTTTTGGTAATAGCTGATAATTAATTTGATATCGATGTCGTTTCCTTTTTAGTATACAATGTACTAAATAGCCAACGTGTATGAAACACTACAGTCAGTCCATCAACAGGGGGAGCCAGTGCTTTTGAAAGTGTATAGACCCATTCAGATCCGCTGTGGAGAGCACTAGTGTTGGCCAGGCTATCAATCAGGTAAGCTACTTTTACATGTGTGTATTGTGTCATTAAAACAGTCGTTTGAGCAATACATTTTAGCATATTGCATTTCTATTACAACACGTAATGTTGCAACAAGTAACTGATTGTTCAGAGTAAATAAGGTATTAGACATGTAATTTGTCATATGTTCAACATTTTGGTTTGAGGTGACGGTCTTTTGGTTTCTAAGTTGCTTTTTAACGGAAGGAAACACAAGAGCCACATTTTGTCCACTTCCCAGATGTGAACCAAATGCAACCAGAGAAATGGCAAATGTAATATTATTCATCAGTCATCACTCTGCCAATAATGGGTCCAAAGTAGAACAAACCCCAAACTAGCTCTCATTAGGCTGAATGCTGTCAAGGAAAAGAAAACAATGTGAATGGATGTAAACTGATTTGGTTTGGTAAACAGTTTTTGCCTATTTCTTTGTGAGGCTTTGTATACATGAAGTGGTCATTATTTCATTTAGTAATTAACTTAAATGGCTTGTTTTATGTATAAATGTCCATACAACTGGACGCTGTACAAAATAGCAGCCAAATATTTTGAATTAACTTTTGAAAAAATAAATTAATTCAGCGGAATCAACCGCCAACTTTTTCAGCATATGTATTAGACAGCGGATGCCCTTCCAGCTGCAACCCAGTACTGGGCAACCTCCATACACACTCATTCACACACATACACTGCGGTCAACTTAGTTTATTCAATTCACCTGTACCGATAGTCTTTGGACTGTGGGGGAAACCGGAGCACCCGGAGGAAACCCACACCAACACGGGGAGAACATGCAAACTCCACACAGAAATGCCAACTGACCAGCGACCTTCTTGCTAAAAAAATTTTAGGATAATTTTAAGATCTATTTTGTCCTTTTCATTTAATAATATATCGTTTATTTGGGATGTATTTCAGAGCCAGGCGAAAGGGGTTTAAAATACTACTTAAAGAAGGTCAAGACAGAGCAGGTTGATAATAGAAGCACAGAAAAACAGCAGCATGCATAAAAACAGATCACAAGGTCAAAGAATAGACTACGATAAACAATGCACGATAAGGGATGTGTGAATGCTGGCCTGAAATTTAGTGTTTTGACTTGAGATAGATTAAAGATGAACACTTAAGATCAGACACAAATCCAGAGATGGAAGACATTCCAAAACTAACTTAAATGTCAAGTCCCTGATGCAAAATACTGTGGTTAGAATGGGGGGAAAAAATAAAACCTTGTATCTAAAGAGGTCAAACTGTTAGTGGGTGTGTAATTATGATTCAAGCTGGACTCAAGACTGTACGGATAACTGAAGGTGAGTGCAGACAGGCAGTGTCAGACTGAAATGCATTCAGCCTTTTCTTGTTGGACTCTTTTCATTGATGATATGCATTATAAATGCTTGAAAATAGCATGCAAATATTGTAACATAAAGTAGAGATATAGGAATCACTAACTCAAGTGTTGCCAAAACGTTTTTTAAAAATGTTTGTTGCCAAAACCTTACTAAGCTGACAGGTTTAACTTTCTTTTTTTATTATGAACATTTATGCAATGTTATGTAAGGCACTTATAACCGCATTATTGTCTTCTGTTAGCTTGAGCGGTTGCTGAAGCAGTGCTGTCTTCATTCATAAAATGACCTCAGGATTTCTTTTTGTCTATTGGCAGGTTGTCAGTCATTCTCTGAGTGGTTTAACTGTGAATTTGGCATAGTGACATGATTAGCTTGCATCTGCTGTTTAAGCGAGAACAAGGAGTACTTTTCTAGCAACAATAACTGTCAGTGGCAGCGAATTACACACAAGCCTATCAGCTAATTTTAAAATGTTCTTAACCTGAGTTTATAGGTGAACTGTTCGCTATGTGATTTAATGCAAAGGATGTTTTTGACTGCTACTCTTTTGCATTTTTATAGCAATGTATTTATAACCAGTATAGTTGTGCAAAAGGCATATCATGCATCGGGAAAGAAAACCATTGAGCTGATGTGAAATGACACTGAAATCTGCTGAAGAAACATTCAAAATAAAATAATTAAAGGGGGCGGGTTCACTTTTTGTTGAAGTGCCAGAAATGATTTGTCTCTGCTTTAAAGAGCAAAGGCCAAAGCTAGAAATATCCCTATATGCTTTCCAGCCAGATAATGCTGACCGTCTGTCTCTGTAAAGTGCAGATTTTATCAGTCGATGAAGCTCTTTCCAGTCTATTAAAATCCTGACACCTCTTAAAGAGCAGCGTGATATTTATAGCTAAAGACGAAGGGGTGGTGAGCAGGGTCCAGGGCGAGAGGAAGGGGTCTTCCTGAAACAATCAGTCAGGTTGTTTAGTCAGTCGAGCCAACAGCAGGCTGCATGTGTGTGGAGAACGCTGCCAAATTTGCAGGCTCCCTCTTTTGGCCTGCAGACCCTTATTTTTAAACAGAGAAGGACCTTGTCCTTTTATTTCATTTCTATGACTGCAATATATTAACATGACAGTGATTGTAGAGTGATGAACTGAACTTTAACCTTTAGCTGGGAATATGGTATATATAAATTTAGAGATTGTTTGGGTATTATCCTCACTGAGGATTCGTTTATCTGATCAAAACATACAGTTAAAAAAATAGATTATTTTTATATTTTTTCTACAATCTGAATTCCAGAAAAGTTGGGATCTTTTTTTAAAAATGCAATAAAATCAAGAATATGTGATTTGCTGATGTATAGGAAATTCATGCATCACATGAATGAAATGTATTTCATTCATGTGATGCAAAACAGAATGTTCAGCATCATTATTCATGTCACATGATCTTTCAGAAATCTTTCTAATAACCTGAGTGCACAAACAGAACTTATTACTATCAGTGTTGTATTGCAACTGATTGCCCTTATAATGAATAGAAGGCTCACACTATTTTTTAAATAGAAATATTCTGTAAAATTATTAGGATAATGTCTTTTCCGTCAAACAAGTGCATGCATACCTGCAAAATGTATTCCTACCTGCAAAAAGTATTCATTAAAACAATAATAATAATACTGTTTATGTAGGTCAGTGAAAGATGAAATGTTCCATTTTTGGGTTCACATCATTTTAATAATAAATTTGATTTTATATAACAACAACAAAAAAAGAAACTATAAACTTTTGTTTACATAAAATGGGAAAGAAAGATGAAGGAACAAAGAAAAATGTGGGTGAAATGATGGGCCAGATTGAAATTTATTGAAATTCAGTGTTCAATTTGACCATTAGATTTTAAAATAAACTCACAAAAGGTCCGGTGAAAGTTCACCAGCCCATGTATTTCTGTTTGATATCTACTCTCTTGTGACACAAGGACAAAAATAGAATTTATGCATGCATATATATATATATATATATATATATATATATATATATAGTGAATATGTATATATAGGAGATTTTTTCAGAAGTATTGTAATCTTGTTATAAAATATATAGGTTTTTTGCTGTGCCTATACCATGCTATTAGAACAGTGTTTTAAAAAAAGAACTAAGGCACTTCAACAAAAGCCCTTTATTTTGTGGAAAACTTGTGTGATCAAAATGACAAAACAGCGATGATAGGATTCCAAATAACATTTCTTTCTTTTCTTTTCTCTGCTCTGCTGTGATCTTGATCTGCTCTTCTACAGTTACTTACACAGTTCAGCAGTCCGTTTCTTAGACAAAGCTTTGTCACTAAAGGATCTTTCAGAGATCAGTGCTCTAGACTGACCATTTTATTTTATTTTCAATGTTTAAGGAACTGCTTATTTTTCTGTATGACAGGGCTTTGTCCTGCATGAAAATTTCTGACCGATAGACTTGTGACATTCAAGACTAGAAATTTAGTCAGCTGCTTAAGAAAAGTACCACCAGTTGCCAGACTAACACCAATTACTAATTTTTTTTTGCATTCTTATGTTCAGTATTCTTTTTCATCTCACTTACATTTTTAGTCTGTGCTTCAGAATATATATAACACAAGACTTGCTGTTTCATTTTTGTTAGGATCATTTTAAATAGCAATAAGCAGTGAACTCAGCAGTGACATTTAGGAAATTGTAAGTTGTCTAATATTGATCTCCACTGTAAATAGTAAATTCTACTTATGTAAACACTGTAAATTCTACTTATGTGTGTATATATTTGACATCCTTTGGCATCTTTAAATGGAAGCATGAAGACTGATGAAAGCTGCAGGTAAGTTAGTTTATTACTTATAAATATTTCAAAACCACATTAGTCAGTGAAGTGCCAAAATAGAAAATAAAAACTAACTTTACTGGTCAAGCTCTAATATAGGTGACTGCTTGATAACATGCAGTATTGGGTGAAGTTGAATTTCATCATTAGATAGGCTATAATGCAAATTCACCTTTACACCACAGTTACACCATTACACAGCAATCTCAAATATCATTCCAATCAAATCAATGTTAATGTAATGCAATTTATATGTGTGTTATCGATTTATTTTGCATTTGTAAATTCAGATCCAGAATCACGCTTGAGGACCAATTCCCACTACACCACAACAGACGGCAACAGACACCAACAAATGTGGACAATCACCAGATTACAACATGTCATTTCTTAGACATTCTGCACTCGACAAGTGCAGTTCAGTTTGTTCATTCCGTAAAACCTGAGCTCAGACAGATGCCCATTGACAAAGACAGGGATAACACATGATGGTATATGGCTGCTTGTTGGTGCTGTGTGAATCCACCTTTAACCAAGTAGGTGAGAGGATATTGAGCATTGCAGAATAACAGGTTGCCACTGCACTTTAAAAAAGAAAGCTTCTTTAGTGGCACTGGTGGAACCTTTAGCGTCCATGTACTGTACAGTAGATCTTCTTTCTTTAGATTATGAAAAGTTGATTATATTATGGTTTCATGAAAAAATGACTTTTTTTTTTTTTAACAACACCCCCCCCCCCACCCCTGTTTGGTTCTTCCTGATAGTTTTATTTCAAAGAGTGTGTTTAAGAGTCTTTCTCGCTATTTCACATGTTTCAGAGAGGCCATTTAGGGGGTTCTCCACATAAAAAACTACATTTATTACTAAATTTAATTATTTTATTACATAGTTATAAGTATTCCTAAATTTAGCTGCAAGCATGATTTTTTGGGGCCCAACTTAAGTACATCAGAAGCAAAGGAGCATGAGAACAGAATGAAATGCGTTTTACTTTTTTAACATGTGCCTATGCTGTCATTTAATAAAATATTATTAAAACTAATGATGCAGTCGACTAAAAACTAAAAAATTATAAAATGTTCACTGACAAACTGTGCTCATTCAATATAACATTCAATTAAAAAATTATTTGATGGCAGATGGGTAAACCCAGTGGTTTGACGGACAGCGTAGAAGTATAAAGATTTAAAATGACAATAAATAGTTTAACCGTTAATCTTTTAAAATGGCATTCAATTATATTTTTATATATAGTCAACATTTGAACTGAATCAAAAAATGTTTGTTAAAAAATGGCTGTAGTACAACAGTTTTAGGAGGTTTTGTTCCACTTCAAATGTTGTCCACTTTCCACTTCAAATGTTGACTACTGTATATAAGTATGCCTGACAAAGTTTTGTGAACTATTGTTACGCTACATTCAATTTTAGTGAGTTGCTTGTGTTAAAAATGTATCATAATCATTCTATTTTTTTATTTTATTTTTTTTCACAAACAGGGCATATTGCAATATGCTGGGGAAAAACAGAACCTGTATTAGACTTAATTTCTTTGCTGCTTGATACTCTTTGATTGATGTACCTTGTAAAAGCTGTGGAAAAAGGATCACTAACAGGACAAACAATTTCTCTCATAACAAAGCAAGTGCTACCCAATGAACTTGCGATTCTTCTGGATGCTTCTGATTCGGAAACAATAACTTCCGACCAGCCACCTTTGTGGCTCCGACCTCCCCGTCCCCCATTCTTTCAAGTGAGTTTCCTGTCTTGTGGCGCGCCACTAGACCTCAAACAAGGAGCCTGATCTGGCTCGCTTCCTATTCAGACACTGGCTGTATTGTCATTCTCTATTTACTATGCAGATCTCCCTCTTATTCTCACTCTCTCGACTCTGCATCGCCAACTTCTGCCCGTCTTTGTTTACTAGTATAAAGAGGAGGGGTGTCCTTGGGTCTTCCCACACATAACCCCCCTCTCTTCTTTTTTTTTAACCATTCCAGTTTCAATGACAGGGTCCAAGCCTCGGAGTCACTATGCCGAGACTCTCCGGCCCTCGCCCCCTCCCCAGCCATGACACATGTTCCACAGCACGTACCTTGTCTCTCCAGCCTCTCAGTTTGGCTCAGGCAGAGCAAACAGTGGTTTGATCAAACAAGACGACAAATGATTTTGAGCTATGACAACAAACACACTGTCTGTCTGCAATACACAACTCGTGCTGTCTGTATGTATGCGCAAACACCTTATTATTGTCATGTTTACTAAAACAGGAAATAATACACTGCAATATCCAAATTGTTTTTATAGCTTTGTGAACTCCAGAGCTGTGACACAAAGCCAACTTGGAGACAGAAAATATGATGTTTATCGTATGGATGGAATAATACACAGCGGAAACCATGCTGCTATTATAGTTGTATGAAATGCAAACAGGTCATAAGTTAATGTCAGCAAAGACGTTTGGAGGAGTTGTATTTAATAAACAAACAAAAGTATTCTAATATTTGCACAAGCATTTATACAAATAGAGCCAATTTATATTGATTATGCGTAGAATTGAGAGAAGTTGGGACATGATTACTTGGAATATATATGTACAACTGTTGACTAAACAACCTCTGTCCACTTTCCTGGCATCCTGACAAACAGATCTAAGCAGGTTAACTACAAGTAAAAACATTAACTTATTACAAGATATTAAAAAAGGAACTTAAGTTTACTCAAGAGAAACAGGCGTCAATTAGGTTTTAATTCATTTGGCATAAAACAGCCACATGAGTAACCTTTGAACTGTAGACAAAATCCATAGAGAATCTGAATGCCCAGTTGAGATCTATAGATACATTTTATTGAACCCTGAGGATAAATTCAGAGGCTTTGAACTCTTTACACTCTTTGTCTTCTTGGTGACCCAGAATGCTTTCCTGAGTTGGCTCACGTTACTTTCCTGGACCACTTTTGTTTTGTTATTTGCTAACTATTTAAACACGTTTAATACAAACAATAATATAAAATAGTTCTGATACCTTGAAGAGACAGTTCACACAAAAATTAGAAATTGATTCTCTATTTGCTCTGAAGTGGTTAAAAACTTTTATTACGTTCTTTTTTTCTGCTGAACACAAAAGAAGATATTTTGAAGAATGTTGGAAATCAGTAAGCATTTATTGGAAAATAAATACTATGCAAGTCTAGGGGTACCAGTTTCCAACATTTTTCTAAATATATTTTTTTGTGACAAGTGAAATGTGAGTAAAAAAAACAAAAACTGAAAATGTTGTCATCATGTACTGATCCATCACTTGTCTCAAACCTGATTGAGGTTTTATTTTTCTTTTGTACACAACAGATGATCTTCTGAAAAAGGTTGAAACTGGAAACAACTGGCTTCCATAGTATTTGTTTTTCTACTATGGAAGTCAATGGTTACCCATTTCCAACATTCTTCAAAATATCTTGTTCAACAAAAGAAAGAAACTTATAAAGGTTTGGGACCACTTGAGGCTGGGAATGTTTTTATTTTAGGCTGAACCATAATTTTAACCTTCCCTGAATGTTTTATTTGAATGTTTTGGCCTTTTTATTTTCTAGGATAGTATCCCTGCAGCATCCTGCACCAGTTTCAGTCATAAATTTGTCTGGCTTGAAATGTTTTAAGTTGCTAGGTTACCAGCCTTGTTTCATGTCTTTGTATTACCACCCCTTATCTGGAAGTATACAGTGGAAAATGCAGTTAAAAGATCATTGTATAAATTACATTGAGAGGAAGCCCTGCTAACCCCTTTTGGTGCATTATTTACTTGTGTAGACTACTTTGAGAAAACAGATATTATGTGAGTAACAATGAAAGACTAATCCTTTCCAAAACAGGAAGCTGATCTGATAAGTATCACGAGACTTATATTTGATTTTGATTTTCAAAGTCATGGATTGAAAATAAATAAATAAGCATTACGGAACCGATGAGTGCTGACAATACCTTAAAAAGCTTCGGTTGCAATTAATGGGCAATAGACGGAGCTATGGACAAAACGGAGAGGATCCTGTAAGGACTGGATTCTGAGATGCAGATAATCAGTGAGTAAAATCTTTTCTTTTTTTTTCTTTTTTTCTACCTGAGGGTCAAGATTTCATAGCTGCCGCGGGGGTGACAGATCCGTTCTCCAGCTCTTAACTGGACTTTAATGAGAGCCTTTTCTGCTTAATCGCGTAGTCGCTTTTGTGGAGTGAGGGGAATTGACATTCATAGAAAGCTTGCCAATGGGGTGATGCAAAGCTCAACGGATCTAATACGTGCCTCGTGGGAAGGGACGGTGTCGTAGTATTTGATCGCGTGTGCCTCTCACTGAGTTCTTGGAAGCAGCGCGTAGGGCTTGATGCGTCTGTGCTCCAGTCCATCCATGTCTTTTGTGCCACTAGTGGAGCTGTTTTTGCGCGCGATTTGTCATTTTTAATCATGTGTTTGAAAAATGCCAAGTTGTTTTGCGAATGTTTCTCGGTTCAGGTAAGATACTTACGCTTTCATAAGCATTATTGTTACTTTCTAATAATAATAATAATGTGCATTTGGCAAACACGTGGGAAAATGTTGGTCTGAATGGGATCTATAGCAAGCAATAGGTTGAACGTTAACTTTATTTTTTTTTATACATTTATGCATTCATAGGACAAAAGGTTTTTACGCTTTTTAATTTTTTACAGGTAACATTATTTTGACAGCATGAATGTTAACATTGTATGTACGCGAATGTGTGTTGAGGCAAATCGTCACTGGATTTATGACAGGTAAACCTATTAATCATAAAGGAAGTCAGGAAGCATATTTTGATCTCTCGGCATTATCTGCGGTCCATCTGTGTTGGAATTTCCTATGCATGACCTGGCATCTTTATAAGCATGAGCTTTACATTACAGTAAGAGCTGACTCAGTGTATGAATGCTGCATCATCAGAAGCTGACAATGGACAAGCAGATTCTCTTTTAAAAGTGAGAGTGACTTTGCAGAAGAATGGGAAAAAAAGCTTAGGCAGATCATGGGATGATCAAAAGGGGGTTCTCCAGTGGTTTTGACTTTAACAAGAACATTATTGAATCTGTTTCAGCTTTTCTTTGTTGTGTTAAGGCATCAATGAATATTATCGAAGGTTTGAAAGATGTGGCGGATTTGTGGTTTTACACAGTCAATGGATATGTGATGAAATGTATCAGATTTATGTTTTTATGTCAAGGTCCTTGGTTTTACTAAGGGTATACTTGCCACTGTGACCGTGCTCAATTTGCAAGGCAATAAATAGACTCTAGTTGATGGCATTTAACATTGGCCCTTTCCCTGTTACCTTTAGCATTGGCTAAGATCATAAGCCCTCAAACTCAGACACAGTGTGTGTTGGCTGTTCCCTCTGCTGGAGTGTAAGGCATGGATAGTCGCTACCCCTTTTCCTGTTGCCTGTTGTCATTTATTCATTTAGTGAGGGAAGGTCAAGTTTATGTGTGTGCAAGGATATAGTTAGTTAACAGGTTCTCCATAGAGTAACCTTATTGAATCAGACTGCTTATTGTATGAGGCATATTTTATTTATTTCATGAAGCTCCTCATGAATATAGTAATATACATCATTCATTCCTTGTGACCAAAAATCTATGGCATATTAAATAACTTACTAATATTATGAACTCCATCATTCAAAGGTTATAGCTCAATAAGATATTATATGTATCAAAGGAATCAGACATTTTTTATTAGGTGCATTCTTACAAACTTACTTAAGATGCCAGAAAATAAATATTATGATCTCTGCAAAACAATATTAAGAAACTACTGTTTATTAACTAGCAGTGCTACTAATAATGCAGTTTAAAAAATGCTGGGTTCCACACAATTCCTCCATGTTGAACCAACATAAATCGATTAAGTTAACCTTTTGTTTTCACATATTTAAGTGGATTGAACATAAAACAATTAAGCTGTCCCAAATAAAACTCAAGAATTGTGTTGATTCAGCTCATTTGAAATAAGTAGCTTGATAATAATTTTGTATAATAAATGTTATTACTTGTTAGTGAGTACTAATTCAGCATATTAGTATGCTTTCAGTGGGATCATGCAACGTAAGACGTAATATATGCTGCCAAAAATGACAGGAACCAGTTGCATTTTTAAATGTGTAAAATTTGAAAGCAGGTGTTTTAAATTGTAAAATTGTGTTTTGTCACATTAAATCATTTTGATTTCATTTAATGCATTGCTTTGTTTGTTATACTTTTTATTAATTCGATTATTTATTAAGTACTTTTATTTCTGTTTAGCTTTTTCTCCAAATATTTTCAACAATGAACCATAAAACCTCCCCAAGAGTTTGAAAAGCATTAATTATATTACATTTTCACTGTGTTATAAAATAACTGCTGCTTTAGTGTGCAATGTGCATAAGAGACTTTACATTAAACCTTTTGAACGCTAGTGTAACCAAAGCAAACGTGCATATGGTGGCACGTGAGAGAATCCATGCATGGTGGCCTCTAAATGTGACCTATCAGTAGCTGAGTCACTTTAACTGAATTAGAGTCAGAGATGGGGTTGCCTAAAAGAAAGCACTGTTTACAGAGATAACATCTGTATGTTGAGATGCGGGAGGCCTACGTTTAATTGAATTATGTGACCACAAAACCCTCAAACAAAATATAGCTCAAGTTCCTGGAAAAGCTGTCAGGCATTGGCTGATTAAATGGTGGACGTGCATTCTGCTGCATTCAGACAGGCTCTGTGTGTTTCTGTAGCAGTTCCTGGTTTTTTGATAGGTCATAGTGTCAACAGAACCTCTGCTGTTCTTCATGACAAGACACCATTCTCTGCCAAGATCAGCAGTAAAGCGATTTGTCAAGCTAAGGCCAAAAGAGCAACTCAGACCCACATCCATTCTTCAGTTCTGCTCATTATCTTTTAACTGGAAATTTTGACCCAACCTGGAGGGCTTCATATCGTGTGCTCGCGTTCAGAGCATCTCCAGAGGGGACATCTGCTTTGATCAGAGTCTTACTGCGTCAGAGCCTGCTAAAGCTGAAAGCCGGCATTCAAAAAGGGCCAAAAAGATATGAGTGCTATAATATCACATGCTTTAGATGCACTGGATGAATACCTATTCACTTACTAACACTGATCTGCCCAAAATGTGCACACTAAGCAATACTGATGCGAAGCCGTATGGAGTAGTCAGCGAAAAAGCAATGGGAAAAGATTAGAATTAGCATTTGTTGCCACAGCAAATATGTATTTTTATCATTTCATTTTTGCTCTGACTTGGACGTGAAGTTTTGCAAAAATCTGACACGCATGTGATGGAGGATTAGAAGCTGCAGACCAGACATACACAAACACTCTTTCTGTGTAATCCGTCTGTTTATTCCAGATAGACAGAGCACCGTGTGGGTGTGTCTCCATGTTGCACGTGCGTTTTCTGTATGACTACATTTATTTATTTTTTTCAAACTCATGTTCATTGATTGTTGGTTTCTTATTTGATCTTATTGCTTGTAGTCATTGATTTTTTTATCATTAGTTTTTTGGGTTGCCCATTTAAAGATGTTTATTGTAGATGAAGATGGATAAGACTGGCATTTTGTATTCGATATAGAAATTCCAGTAATAACTTCTAATGGATGCTGGATTCTACAGATGGGGTGGTTTATCTATTGATTAGAAAAGTACAAAATCAGTTAATGTATTTGATTTCTATGATGTAGCAGTGCTCCACCTTGTGGTAAAACAGGTATTATGCATTAATTTGCATAAAGTTGCCAATTTTATAACTCTCAAGTTAAAGTACTTTTTAAAGAGATGTATTAGCTATTAGAAAATTCAACAAAATGTATTCTATCTTCAGAAGGAAAGAAACTCTTTCAGGTTTGGAACTTGACTTGAACAGATTTTACATATATTGTATCAAACAATACTCTAAGCTGATGGGGTCCAGAAACTGGTTAAACACATTCTCTCTGAAGTTGTTCTCTTCAGCACATAATAGACACTTATTTTTATGTTAGTTTTAGTTGTGTGACTACTCAGGCCTCTTTTGATGTTGAACATTTGACTTCAAAAATTTATCTTATTTACATTTTTTTTTTCATTTTTCTGGGTTGCTCATGTATGTTGAGTAGTTACAATTCAGAGTTTTTTATAATCTTTAATAATACAGTTTATATCTAACCATTTTATTAATACAATTTCAAAGCCTGCTTATATTTTTGTACAATATGTTAATATTTTGTTCTATTATGCTGTCATTGTACAGTTTTGCATATTTTCTTATCATATTATTCTTAAAATCTTAAAGCCACTGCTGGCATGGAAATGCTGCTGCTGGAAATGTTTAATCTCACAGTATGTGGGGGGAAAATACGCTGGATGTCCTGATTTGGGTGCTAGATATTTAATTTTCTAGACTTTCATCCACATTTGTTGTTTGTGCATCAGGACTCTTTGCCTTACTGCTGATGGTGCTGGAGTGGACCTGTCCAGGCCTGTCCTCCCCATTACGCCCCATCTGTGACCTGCGCGTCCTCGACCATTTTATTAAGGAGGCATGGGATGCAGAGGCTGCTATGGTAAGAGGCATGCAAATGATGGCTGAAATTTCATAAACACATTTAACAGGAATCCATAGGGACACTGTCTTGACTTCCATCTGCAGTTTTAATCTAACACATGCATCAAGCAAACATCTTTGCTAGGTAGAAAGCTAGGCTGTAACTTACCAATCAGGCAGTGACCTGATAAAGCAGATTTCAGGCAGACTTCTGAAACAGCATAATGATTTAAACATGTACAACAAAATAGAGAGCTTTTAGTTATAACTGAGGGAATAATGGCTTATTAAAATACAAACTTCTGGCTAGAAATGCCATCAAAAGAAAGAAAAAAAACGTTGGGCAGAAACTAACATTTACTCTCAAATTGACACCCAAGTGGTGCTTTGATACGCTGTTTATTTCTTAGCTCAGCTGTCAGAAATGGAATGCACAGGTTTGTGCCATATCGAAGAATAGAATATGAATAGAATTAAGGGAAGCAGAATTTAGATTCAGAAATTTCTTTCTGTCTACCTAATGATGATGCCTTCCTATCTTGGACTGCTTCCACTGAAGGCCAATGTCATGTTACCCACTGAAAGAGATCTCTCACTGTGAATGTTGTTGTTATCACAGAGAGCTTGTAAGGGTGATTGCAGCATTGCAACAAACGTCACTGTTCCTCTGACCAGAGTCGACTTTGAAGTCTGGGAAGCGATGAATGTAAGTGATTATGTTCTTGCTGTGTATGGAATGTGGTACTGAATAAATGACGTGGTTAAAGCTCCTCTCCGTTTGTCACTTCAGATAGAGGAGCAAGCTCAGGAGGTCCAGTCAGGCTTACACATGCTAAACGAGGCCATCGGCTCATTACAGATATCTAATCAGACTGAAGTGCTGCAGTCCCACATAGATGCCAGTATTAGAAACATCGCCAGCATCAGACAAGTGCTGCGAAGTCTCAGCATACCGGTGAGTTCAGGAAATATTTCAACAAATAGGCCTTGTTTCCACCTAGTATTCTAATGCATTCAAATGTGTGTTTTGTGACCAGTCGTTTTCATGAACCTGAAAAATGTTTGAGTGCTTGGAACAGAATTCTGCTCATTAATGTACAGTACTGTGCAAATGTTTTAGGCCAACATTAGATTTGTTGTTTTACTGATGGTATAATGGATATATGTTACCCTTTACCACAAAACCAGTCAAAAGTGTACATTTTTTGTCAATTTTTCTTTTTATTGAGATTTTTACAGGGTGAATAAATTATCTTTCAGTTGATGTATGGTTTATTAGGATAGGAGTTAGGTTAGAGTTTGAATTATTCAATTGTTGTCCTGGTTTGAGCTGCATTTTTATCAGTGTTGTTAGCAATATTGTCTGAATTGATGGAATTGTGAATGTTGAAAAGTACAGATAGGTTTTAATCCGTTATGCCATTCCTTTTGGAAAGGACTTCAGTGGTAATAGTTTTCATTTTCAGCATGATAAGGATCTGCTAATTGCAATGAAATCCTATTTAGAGAAATAAAACAGCTGATGAAAGACAGACAGTCATGAAATGGCCCCCACAGGGTCCAGACCTGAATATTATAGAGGCTGTATGAGATTAACAGGACAGAAAAAGAATGTTAAGACACTGTAAACCTAAAGAAGAACTCTGTAAAGTGCTAAAAGCCTGATATTACACAGCACATCATTTCAGAAAATGTCAGGACAATTAGAACAAAACAGTTCAAGTTGTGCTTGTCGCCAAGGGAAGCCGCATTAAACATAGTTTTTTGCTTGAAGAGGAAATGTTGTGCTGTTGTTGTTTTTTGTACATATTTCCTAGATTGATTTTCTGTTATATATATTGTGCAAAAGTCTTAGGCCAACAAAGCTGGTATAGTTCTTAGGACGTTTGTACAGTACTGTGTATATACTGGTTGTAATCATGTCCCAGACATTTTGATATGGCAGTTTCCATACTCTGCCATCTGCAAACCCTGCCGAGAGCGGCTGTTAAATGCTTTCAACCGTAAGTGTGCTTACTCCGTTAATGCAATTTGTCTATTTTTTTAATACATTTTTAAATGTAACAATCCTGTGTTAACTGCTGAATCTAATCAAAATGTAATATTATGATTTAGTACTATTTATTTTTTTTATAAATGTTGAAAACTGGCTACTAAAGTCAGTATGCAGTCTGACCTCTCTTAGTACTAAGCACATTCATGAGCTGTTTTTGGGAGACTGGGATTATTATTATTTTTCCCTCTCCAAATACGATTTCACAGTTCAGGTGAAGACAGAGAAATAATAACATATGGTTATTATACCTACGAATCAAATAGTTGCCAAAGTTTTTTTCCACAGTATTGTACATGCATTACATCTATATTACATCAGATTGTTTGTTCCCTGGGAATCAAACCCCATGACCTCAGTTTTGCTTATGTCATGCTCCAACACTCAAGCTACAGGAAGAGGAAAATGGATGTTATGCTAATCAAGCATGTTCTACAAACTTATGTCAGCTTCAGGAACTGAGCATGTTCGTCACTCTTTGGCGATTGTGTCAGTTTTACATAACAATTAGTGACTCTGGAGCTATGCAGAAACTCTGGGGCTATCTCACAATGCATGAATATGTCCATCTAAAACATGACAGAATATTTGTGTTAAGGTCAGTTAATACCAACGATGATTCAGTTCAAAGATCCATACGCAAAAGCTGTCAAACAGTCAGTCTAAAATGGTACTAATGTAATGAAAATAAGTAATGTCAAATTATTTCTGAGAATTATTTTCACGTTTTAGTGAATTATTAATTGTGTTGTCTGTTTAGCTATAAACCTAAGTAGTGTCAAATTCTGGGATTATTTCTGAAGTGTATAAGCTCTCATACATCACACTGAACAGATTGAACATCAACAGTACATCAACACATATGGCCAGATGATACACAAGGCATAGCTGCATTTCCACTAATATTCAAATTCCATTCATTTAAATTGTGAACTGAAAATACAGAAACATCAATTTGCTACAACTCCCATATAGTATATTGCAAAAAGGTTTTCTATGCTTACAAGCTTGTTTTTCCATGAATTTAATAACAAGGTTGATCTGTTCAATCAGAAGTTCTGACTGCACAGTCCCCCTCCTCTCCGAAAGCCTTCGTACATGGCTACACTCCAATATACAGGACTTTTTAATGCTTGTATAACATGCCTGCATTTCCACTG
>CAIGQW010053631.1:18762441-18777861 GCA_903798125.1 Danio choprae
CCCACTGCGCCACTGTGAGGCCCATATATATATATATATATATACACCCTATTTTGAAAATGAATATTTTGATCCATTTCTCAGTGAATATGGCTAATATATATTGGTGCATTTGAACAAAATAGATGGAAATATAATAATTTAAATTCATGCAAAATATTGCAAAATTTTATTCAATATTTTTCCCTAACATAAATTTGGCCTACTAATTTTTGGACCATATTATTGCAGAAGTTTTGCATAAGTCTGTTATAAAAACCAAAGTTATCCAAACTTACCAAGTACAGATTTGTGAAAATCCTCCTTTATTCTGAAGGTATCTACTTTGGTGGATATAGCAAATGAAGATAAAAATGTAAATAAATGGTGCATATTTTATTTCACAAATTGAAATAAATTAAAAGGACTATCAACTGTCAGCGCTACATCACCTAACTTTTCAACTCCCTTCTCTTTGTCCATCAGGAATATGTATCTCCAACCAGTGGGGGAGAAGACAAGGAGACGCAGAAAATATCTTCGATCTCAGAGCTGTTTCAGGTCCATGTCAACTTCCTTCGGGGAAAAGCACGTCTGCTGCTCGCCAATGCACCTGTCTGCCGTCAGGGTGTCAGCTGATAGACAATTCAGGGCAAGGGCCAAACTAATCAGAGCTCCTCATATCAGGAGGCAGGATATGGACTAATACAAAGGAAATAAGTGACTGGGAGTTGTAGCACTTTGAAAGATTTACTCACAAAGGGAAAAGAAGACATCCCCCAGAATGCCAAGCGCCCCCTATGGCAAACCCACCTGCCAAAATCTACAAGAATCACTCCTATTTCCCTATATGACTGATGGACCTTGTCCAGCGCAACTGGGAAGGTTTCTCTGGGACTTTTTCTACTGCTTATGAAATTGTCATTATTTATATATATTTCCTAGAGCTGGAATCACTGGCTTTTGCAGGTTCTTCTTGGAAGCTGTTCAAGCGAAAACCGTTCTTTCTCCATTTACCATGGCCTTAAGCACCTCCAAATGTTGAACTGTTGATAGGGACAACTATTTATCAATGTTAATTATGCACTGTAGGTTTTCTATTCATTTCCGTGAATGTGTGTGTGATTTTTAAGAATGGATGTGTCAGATGTCAGGAGAGGAAGGTTGTAATTCTGAATTCTTACGGGTCAGTTGGGGTGAACAGGATAAAGGACTAGACTGCTGCTAGTGTCGAGCGAATTGGATACTTTCGTGCGAGCTGATGAGGCTCATGTCTGAAACATGGCGATGAGTGTAGCCTTGTACAGATAACACCGCTGCCAGGAAAAATATTGATTAGCGTATGACGAACATCCTGGCTTACTTCCACTTCACGCACGACGCTGCATACTTGCCTTTGGGAAACAGTCGTAAGGTTGACATTTTGTTGCTGTTTTTCTGTACTTGTTTGTAGTTTTTCATAAATAGCCAGTTTTTGTTTTTTACATCTGTCAATCAGTCAGTCTGGATGCAACAAAGTATGTTTGTAGATGTTTTTTCCTGTTATTTTGCCGTTTTGTGGTTCTTTCATCACAACGATGTTTGGTATTCAAATACACAGTATTATTCTTAGCTAAAAACTTAGGAAAAAAAACAAGGAGAGTGGAAGTTTTTGTCTTATTAATCATCTCTGATGAGACTTTTCCAAAACACTGTAAATACATGTGATTCCAAAGTGAATTTAATATGAAAGAAAGTACTTTTTTTAGAACTATTATGGAGAGAAATATAGGCATACATTATGCCTAAGCCATAACTGGATTATAAAATAAGTAATGGATTTTTGCCATGTTTCCTCTGATGGAGTTTAGTCACACTACTAAATATTTTTGAACACATCTTTGTGTCTTTTTATTCACCTCGTAGTTCTGGTCATCAAGAATGGCTGGACAGTGACTTTGAACCAGTTTACTAGTCTACTTTTGAACAGCTGTCAACCAAGCATCCCTTGTATTACCAAATATTTCAGTTTAGATGACCATCCATGGGCTAAAAGAAAATTTGAGTAGCGTTGTTCATCCCAACACTCCATACAGTATACACAAAACAGTTAATTTTCCTATTATTTCTAAGGTATTATTATTTATTTTAACAATGTGCCTTATATTTACTATCATTTTATCCCTCAGTGGCCACTTTATTAGGTACACCTGTTAAACTGCTTTTTAATGCAAATATCTAACCAGCCAGTCACGTCAGTGCACTGAAGCATGTAAATATTATCAAGAAATTCAAAATGAACATTGCTGGTTAACAACAGTCTGGTCTGAGTATTTCAGAAGCTGTGATCTCCTGGGATTTTTACACACAACCATCACTGAGTGTACAATGAGTTTCCTCGCCACTGTTGCCACTGGCCTGCTCGGATTGGGACTTGTGGAGCTGCGCTTCGGTGGATTTGCTCTTCAGTGTTTGAACTTTCAGCAGTGAAACTTAAACCACACTGAACTGAACAAAACTCTGAAATCTGGACTTTACTAGAACTTGTTAAGCTGCTTTGACACAATCTACATTGTAAAAAGCGCTATATAAATAAACTTGAATTGAATTGAATTGTACAGGGAAAGGTTCGGAAAAGTGAAAATACCCAGCACATGGCAGTTGTGTGTGCAAACTGCTTTGCTGAAGCCAAAAGTCAGAGGGAAGTCTCCATATTTAAACTTAAATAACCACTTGTTACAACCAAGATCTGTTGAAAAGTGGATCCATCCGGCCATGCTTCAGTAGTCCAGGGTGCTGTGGTGTAAAATGGTGTGGTTCATATTTACTTGGACACTTTATTAACAATTGAGCATCATTCAACACCACAGCCCACCTGAGTATTGTTGCAGCTCATCTATCTGTGACCACAGTCGACTAGTGTTGTAATGGCTACTTCCAGAAGGATAACACTGTTATTATGCTCAAAGTAGCCATTGCAAACAGAATTATGCTGTGTTCAAAGAGAAATCAATGCTGTTTTTAAGGCAAAAGGGACCCTAACATGGTACTGGCAAGGCATACCTAATAAAATGGCTAGTATTATTAAAATGCATATATGTTTCCTATTGACACTAAGATATATTAGTTGAAAATGTTTTTGAATTATTTACTGTAGTTTTTATATACTGTTAAAGGGACAGTTCACCCAAAAGTGAAAATTTACAATCAATTGGTTTCATACCTTTAAGAGTTTCCTACGTCTGTTGAACAATAAAGATATTTTGAAAAATGTTTAAAAAAAACTGTAACCATTGACTTCCAAAGTAGAAAAAACAACAAATACTATGGAAGTGAATGGTCATAGTTTTCCAAATTACATTTTTCTAAATATCTTCTTTATTGTTCAACAGTTTTGGGTGAACTTTAACTTTAAAAAGATTAATAATAATATCCAAAATATACTGTTGTATCAATAGGTATTAATATGCATACAAATACAGGAAGATACAATCAACAATGTTTTTGTGGTGCTGTTTACTTTCCATTTAAGTGAGCTACTGAACTGCTGCCTGATGATTTAGGTATGAATTTACTGTGGAACACAAATACAAACTGGTTTTAAAAGTAGAAAAAAATACATATGGCACATTTCCTTCTTGTTTTTCCAAATAAAACATTCAATGACATAGCAATTAATAAAAAAGTCTTGAAGCAGAACAAAATTCATAAATAAAACATCACCTTAAAACAAAAACTAATACACGCCACCAACTTTACACGAATGTTCATGAAGCTCTCATTCATTATATTGACTCTGATGCTGGCTCTACGGATTGGGGTAAAACACCTTGATGTGGATGGCCGAGTTGTTCCGGGTGCGGGTCAGATGCTCTCCCGCCTCGTCCGGATCTTCGGGCTCTAGGTCATCGATGAGCTCCACGGTGGAAGTGTTTGCGGCGAGCTGCAGGGCGCCCTGGCTGGACGTCTGGAGCTGCAGGGCGATGTTTATAGCCCGGTTGATGGCCAGTCCAAGGCCGTGGATGCAGATTTCCCTGTGAGCGTCCAGAAGTTTCTGACACCTCGCCAGCTGAGCCTTGAAGTCGGTTTTCATGTTGACATAGACGTCGTTTCTCCGTTTGGGTAGTTTGCGGGGCAGCCGCTTGCGGAGGGTAAACTCCATCGGGTCCATCTCAAGGGTCGAGCCCTCGGGGGCGGCCAGGACCATCGGGTTGTGGGGCACAGAAGCGGACACCGGGCTTCGTGGCTCGGCCATGTTAAATCACTGGAATTAATCAGCGTTTAAAGATAGGCTTTTCAGACAGTAAGACATATAAAAATATATACGTACTGATGATGTGTGAAATATAATTAAACAGCATGTATTTAAACAAGACAATTGCGAAAAAGCTCAATTAGGTGCATGGGTATATTTACTTATTGATTCACCACAATGAACCGACTCATATGAGTCATTCATTCGTGAATCGCTCACTGGTCGTGCATTATGCTTCAGGCTATCGCGTTACCGCGTCTTGGGAATGGAAATAAAGGAAACGTTGTATTTTGTAGATGGTATTACGTCCACATTACATTCGAGAAACATTTTTTTTGTTTATGAAGCAGGTTTTCATTTACAGAGAGATACCCAATTCTTGCCACTTAGTCGATATAGATTTCAATAGACAGATATATAATTTGGGATTTTGAGTACGAGTAGTACCTTGAATTAGAAGAGCTTGTTTCAGATCCGCGCTTAATTCCTGGTAGATAAATGTATCTGCTTATTTACAGATCTAGCTCAATAGCGCCTCTTATTCCGGAAGATGTCTTGCGTACACTGGATGTAATACACTGCTCTGTGTGATTACATAATACTGTTCTTTTCTTGGTGGGAGAATATATTTATTTATTTCGTATATCAAATAGTTATAAATGAATCCTGTTTAAGAAATAATTATAAGTTAAATTAATATAAATATAAAATTACCTGTATGAAACCGATCTTTGTTAATCAGTAAATATAGTTAGTGTCTTTTATTTTGAAAATAGGAACAGTTTCGCGGCGCAGTGTGTATGGTGGTACAGTCACTCAGCGTTGGTTGGCTAGATGCAATCTAAACTTCATGAAATCCTTGTTTAATCTGTACTGTTTGTTTATTTGCTGTTTGTCTAGTTTAATTTAAACCATGTCGGACACATGGAGTCACATCCAGGCGCACAAAAAGCAGCTGGATTCCCTACGAGAGAGGCTGCAGAGGAGAAGAAAAGACCCAACTCAACTGGGCATTGGTGTGTTGAATAATTTTTACATTATTTGAGATTTGAAAAATATATATATTAACCATGTCTATTGCCGTGATATTTAAAACCAAAGGACACATATGTATGAAATTTTCTGATTTCTATTTATCAGGGCAAGTTATAAATGTATTTAAAACTAACATTCCCAGGGCATATCGTTATCGTTAATAATAAAATAAGCGATGATGACAAGTACAGGCAACGTCTTAAGTTATACGATCAAGCAAATGTGTAGGTGAGAAATTGTATGTATTTGTAGCAGGTTAAGATAAATCCCTTTAGAGCAAATTGTAGTTCTTTTTATACAGCATATATATGTGGTTTTTAGTTTAAGAGTCTCCAGAAGCTGCAGGTTGTGTAAAATTTCTGAGGATTGTGCTTTACTTTTTTTTATTCTGTAAGGCAATAGTGCAACCATCGGCTGGAGAATTTACATATTAATAATATTAGTGTAGCACAGTCGCCTCACAGCAAGAAGGTCGTTGGTTCGAGCCTCGGCTGGGTCAGTTGGCATTTCTGGGTGGAGTTTGCATGTTCTTTCGCGTGGGTTTCTCCGGGTGCTCCGTTTTCCCCCACAAGTCCAAAGACATGTGATATAGGTGAATTTGGTAAGCTAAATTGTCTAGTGTATGTGTGTGAATGAGTGTTTGGGTTGCAGCTGGAAGGGCATCCGCTGCGTAAAACATATGCTGGATAAGTTGGTGGTTCATTCCGCTGTGGCAGAACTAAACTGGCGTACCCAGATTAATAAAGGGAGTAAGCCGAAGAGAAAATGAATGAATGAATGTTGACAAATTCTAGGCTTACTGATGTTCGGTATCAGTCCTCTGTGAGGAAGTATTGGCATAACTGTTATTTTTAATGTATGTAATTTGCTATTTTGTATGTTTTTGTGTGTTTTCTTTTGCGAATGGACTAATGGGATGTGGAAAGTAACTGTAAAAATAATAATAAAACACATTTGATTTATTTGATAAAATGTTGATTCCTCCATTTACCATGTTTCTGATACAGTCAGCTTTACTTACATGAATTCAAATGCTAAATGTGGAAATATCTAATACCATATCAGACATGTACAATCAAAGTGGTAAAAACATTTGAATATTTGCTAAAAGAAAGTATTGCCTTTTGCAGTAGTGAATCAGTGAGTCTGTGATGCCACCTGCTGTATGTGAATTTCCCAACAGTTAGTTCTTGTTTTAACAGAGGTTGGAAATGTTGAGAGTGGATCTGCAAGGAGTGACAGCCCTGGACCAGCACTTCAGAGTCCTCCACAAGTGGAGGTTGAGCATCCTCCAGACCCAGAGCTAGAGAAGAGGCTCCTGGGATACCTGTCTGAACTGAGTCTTTCCCTGCCAACTGATTCCCTAGCCATCACCAACCAGCTAAATACAGTAAGAGCTGTGAGAGTGATTTTGTGCACTAAAAGCCATGAATCTGAACCCATATATACATTATTATTATTATTCATATTAATGTTATTATTGTTCCCCACTTTTTAGAATAGTGATTATGTTGTCAAAAAATGTTAAACACTCCACTTTATTTTGAAAATATACATTTTACAAGTCCAGTTAAACAATTTTTTTTTTATCATAGGCTGATCTCCAGGTCTGTGTGAAACACTTTTAGCTTAGCTTAGCATAGATCATTGAATCAAATTAGACCATTAGCATATAGTTAAAAAAAAAGAGTCTAATCAGCCAGACCCGAAGATCGACTGAATACATTCTAAAATGGTAAAATTCAACTGTTCAACTTTAGGGGAGTTGTTAAATGATTCTATTTCCAAAACATTAATTGAGAAAATCAAAAATGTTTGTGCTTTCTCCTCACTCTTCATCGACAGTCTGAGTCTCCAGTTTCCCATTCCTGCATCCAAAGTCTTCTTCTCAAATTTTCTGCTCAAGAGCTTATTGAAGTTCGGCAGCCATCCATCACTGCCTCCTCGTCCTCTTCGTCCTCCACCCTCGTCACTTCGGTCGACCACACCAAACTATGGGCTATGATTGGCAGCGCCGGCCAGTCACAGAGAACTGCCGTTAAAAGGAAAGCAGATGACATCACTCATCAAAAAAGAGCCCCGGGCTCCTCCCCTTCGATTCAAGCACCACCTTCTCCTCCAAGGAAATCCTCAGTCTCGTTGGCTACTGCCTCAATCTCGCAGCTCACTGCATCCTCTGTGGGCGGAGGGTGTGGGGCTGAGAAAAAGGGGCGGAGCAATAAGGTCCAAGCATCTCACCTGGATATGGAGATTGAAAGTCTACTGAGCCAACAGTCCACTAAGGAACAGCAAAGCAAAAAGGTAAAAAAATTCAGGAAAAAGTTGTTAAAGCCACCGTGATTTAAATGTATGTGGAGTATTTATGTGTGCTTGTGTGTCAGGTGAGCCAAGAGATCCTAGAGCTGCTGAATACCAGTTCAGCAAAAGAACAGTCGATTGTGGAGAAGTTTCGCTCGCGAGGCAGAGCTCAAGTTCAGGAGTTCTGTGATCATGGTACTAAAGAAGAGTGTGTGCAGTCGGGGGACACTCCTCAGCCCTGCACCAAGCTGCACTTCAGGTCAGTTCACACTAAAGAAGAATAAACAAATAAATATAATAATAATAAAGGACCAAAAAATATATATGAATAGTTTTTGTATCAAATATAATAGTGAGAAGTTTGACAGTACACTAATTTTTAAATTTGTTTTAAACCACAGTACTGACTTTCACAATAGTTTATTTTTAATGATCTTTTAAAAACATATGGTAATGAAAGAATGTTCTCAATTTTATTGTTGTTTTTTGTTTGTTAATTTGTTTATTTGTTAATAAATTTGACACCAGAATCAAATTATTCATGATTGTGCTAGGTTAAAAATAAAGAATTATATTAGACATGTAGGGCGACATGGCGGCTCAATGGTTAGGACTGTTGCCTCACAGCAAGAAGGTTGCTGGTTCGAGTCCCGGCTGGGCCAGTTGACATTTCTGTGTGGAGTTTGCATGTTCTTCTTGTGATGGCATGAGTTTCCTCTAGTTGCTCCGGTTTCCCCCCAGTCCAAAGACATGCACTATTGGTGAATTGAATAAACTAAATTGGCCGTAGTGTATATGTGTGGATGTGAGAGTGTATTGGTGTTTCCCAGTACTGTGTTGCAGCTGGAAGGACATCTGCTGTGTTAAACATATGCTGGATAAGTTGGCGGTTCATTCCGCTGTGGCGACCCGTGATGAATAAAGGGACTAAGCTGAAGGAAAATGAATGAATGAATATTTGTGCACTTGCCCCTGATACATGAATTGAAATTGTTAATTTAATGCATTAAATGTGTTATTTTTATTAATGATGGTTAATAAACATAATAATAATAAAGAGTTAAAAGTACGACCCTTATGCATTACCATATCTTAAGAGCAATTACCATATTAAGTCAAGAGGAATTTGTCCAATTCAATCAGTGATGTATATTTTTTCATGCATTTAAAAAATGTCAATATATTTTTACAATATGCTGCTACACCAGTAATAATAATACCAATACTAATAATAATAATTATTATTATTATTATTATTATTATTATTATTCATATTTTATTGTATTCATTTATTTTTGTATTAAATACAATAATATTTCCTGAACACATTTTTAGAATTATTTAAAAAATTTTGATGAATGTGTAACTAATGAGTTGTTGAATTGCATTACACCGTGACTTTCCTAGGCGAATCATCAACAAACACACCGACGAGAGCCTTGGCGACTGCTCCTTTCTGAACACTTGCTTCCACATGGACACTTGTAAATATGTGCACTATGAGATTGACAGTCCTCCTGAAGCAGAGGGAGACACACTGGGGCCACAGGCAGGGGCAGCTGAGCTTGGGCTGCACTCCACTGTGGGAGACAGCAATGTGGGCAAGCTGTTTCCATCCCAGGTACGGTATCACACATGTTCACATGTTCTATAAAATCCATCAAGCTATAATAAAATGGATTTGAATCTTGTGTCACATAGTAATATAAAATTCTTGCTACACTCTATAACTTAATGCTCTGAGCACAAACAATTCCTTTGTATAGTTAGCACTTCTTGTGTGTATTGCCTCTTCTTGTTAAATCGCTGAATGCCTTCTCAATTGAAAGTCGCTTGGGACAAAAGCGTCTGCTAAATGTAAATGTAAATCAGGCTTAGACTCCTGATATTTTTCTGATCTATAATTGCATTGAGAATGCTTTGGATGTTTCTGTGTTTAACTAGATATTGAAAAGATTTTTTGTGATTTCTGGTTAAGTAATAGTTCACACAAATATTAAATTTGCTGTTAATTTACTCACGCTCAGGCCAGTCAAGATACAGTAATGGTAATTCATAAGATCCTAAATAAAATTCAGCAGGTACTGGCACATTGTGAGTTTAAAAAATGCATGTACAGACTAAACTAATTACTTAATTACTATTATTAAAGACAAATTAATACCTGTGGCTCCTGGTGGTCTGCTAAAGTGGAACAACTGGGCTGTACAAGAAACTGAGCATTATTTACAACATTATTACCTTTAAAGTGATAGTTCATCCAAAAACCTAAATTATTCACTATTTACTCATCCTTAAGAGTTTTTTTCTTCTGTTGAACACTAAAATAGCTGAAAACCATTAACCTGTAACCATTGACTTCCATGATATTTGTTTTAATACAATGGGAGTCAATGGCTACAGGTTTCCAACATTTTTCAAAATATATTCTTTTGTGTTCAACAGCAGAATGAAACTCTTAAAGATTTGAAAAAGTAAAGAATGACTAAATGTGAACTATCCAGAACTTTTCATGCTTGAATTTCAGACAAGGATTCAAGGCCTGGAAAGTGCTTAAAAACAAACAGGTCTTTTAAAGTGCTTGAATTAAATGTGAAAAAATGAAAATCCTATATTTAAATCTTTTACAATAACACTGAAACAAAATGCACATTTCATCAATATTTCTGAATTTTCTGCATTTGATTATTACCAGTATTAAATTCAACAAATTTTATTAATGTTATTTGAACGTGACCGTTTAAAACGGTCAATTTTTGAAAATTACTTTGACTATTAAGTGTAAGTGAAAGGACTTTCATGGCGCTACATATGCTGGGGTATGAATTAGAAAGGTGCTTGATTTGAAATGAATGGTGCTTTAAAAAGTCCTTCAGTCTGCTATTCATGAAATGGTGGTAACCCTGACTATCCATTTAATTCTCAATACCAAATGGTCTAGCTTTGGTCAGACATGCATTTTATAAATGACCAAAGACTACGGTTTCATATAAACATTACCTTAAAGATCTACAAAAGAAAAAGTATTGTAGTATTTTTTAGTATTTCATTTTTGAGTCAACTACCCTTTTAAATCTACTGTTGGCATTTTGATTTGAAGACGTGTGACAGATATGTTTCCTCTGTCCTCATCTCAGTGGATTTGCTGTGACATTCGTTATCTGGATGTGTCCATCCTGGGGAAGTTTGCAGTGGTGATGGCTGACCCGCCGTGGGATATTCACATGGAGCTTCCCTACGGAACACTCACAGACGACGAGATGAGGAAGCTCAACATTCCTATTCTGCAAGATGACGGTTTCCTCTTCCTCTGGGTCACAGGAAGGTAGAGGCTTTCTGGAGCTCTCAACACACAAAGTGCCTGGGAACTCTGTGTTATATGCAGATTGATTTGCATCACTTTTACACCAAGGATAAATGTGGGGTTAATTAGGATTATAGCTTGGATGTTGTTTTGATACCTTAGATTTAGCCCTTGTGTGCTGTTGGGGATCTTTTCATCCACTCTGGGGTGATTATGAGTCATAGTTTGGCTCAACAAGTGGAAAGACCTTTGGTGACAAATCTTATTTTGACACATATTTTAGGAAAATGCTTTAAAAATTAGCTTTTGCCAAATTTATTACCATTTCATTATGTTGGTGGCTGTTTTGCACCATTTATTTCCATTATAACTACATTTATTGATTTGCAAAGCCATGACAGCATATAATCATGCTTCCTGGATTGTTGCTGATTTTCCCCATCAGGAAGAGCTAAAATTTGTCATTTTTACTGTTTATTATCAGTTGCAGTTAAAAAAAACATAGTAAGTGTATTTATGCACGCACACTCTGATTTACTGTTACACTCCAAAGAACTCCATGTAAAAGCTAGAAACTTTTTTGCACAGGCCTATCTAAAGGGTTAATGCTGCCAACTGATGATCAACAGTAACAATGACTGATTTTACCTCTTCCCAATAGGGAAAACCACCAACAATCTAGAATGCATGATTATATGGTGTCATGGCTTTGCAATCCAAAAATGTGGTTATAATGGAAGTCAATGGGGCCAAAAGAGCCACCAACATAATGAAAGGGTAGTCAATTTGAACAATACACAAGAGTTAAGTAATCAATAGTTTTCAAAAACCTTTACAATTTCAAAATTGTTGACATATATTTTCTATTATATTTCACTGTTTTCTTTATGTAAATTATTTGTAAAAATTGAAAAAAGGTGATGCAGTGTAGCTCATCTTTTGTCTTCACAGAGCTATGGAGCTGGGCAGAGAGTGTTTAAGCTTATGGGGGTAAGTGATTTTTTAAATTTATTTTTTTACAAATAAAGTGATGGCGATCTCTTTTAAAATCAGTAAAGTACATATGTATTCACTTTTTTTCTGTCTTTCAATCAGCTATGATCGTGTAGATGAAATTATCTGGGTGAAAACTAACCAGTTGCAGAGAATCATTCGTACTGGAAGGACTGGACATTGGCTGAATCATGGAAAAGAGCATTGCTTGGTATGTGTGTGGATTTGCATATTTGTTGTCCAACAGAATTAATATTTTGAAAGAAGTCTTATGTTCATAAAGATTGCGTTTATGTGAAAGCACAGTAAAGACTAATATTGTGAAATATTATTAGAAAATTATTGTTTATTTAATTTATTATATGTAATTTATTTCTGTGCTGACAGAATTGAAATTTGAGTGTCATTCCTCCAATCATCATGTGTCTCCAGTGTCATGATCCTTAAATCCTTCTAATGTGTTGGTTTGCACAATTTACCATCATGTTTAAAAATGGTTGTGCTTCTTATTTTTGAGAAATAATTTGTGGAATTGTTGATGAATGTAAGGTTCCAAAGCAGAGCATTCTTTGCAACAGTGCTTTTCGTGACAATGTTCAATTCTATACTCGCATTTTTGGTTAATTGAATGGACCCTTGCTGAATTGATTTCTTAAAAAAAAAAAAAAAAATCTTCAACAAGTTCATCATTTAAAATGTCGTTTCTAAGAATAAAGTTTTTGGGGTACATTGCAAAAAATATCCTTTAATTAACAGATTCCCTGATTTCATGATTTACATGTTTTTTCTTTCTATTTTTTTACTGTTGTGATTGCGTTATGGGATGTTGATCTCTGCTCTGTCGACTTTTGATGATGAAAATTCAATTGTGCATTTTATCAAAGTGACTATTGCTTAAGTTTTAATTGTTTGAAGCAATATATTGTATAATAAATAATATAGAGGGAAATAAATTTGTAAAGTAACAGAAAAAAATTACTGGCATTTTATTACCAGGTTTTTGTATCATAATTTACAACACTAAACCAGACAATAAATCATCAAACTATTAAAGATGTCAATAAAAGTCACTTTGTCAAACTTTTCAACATCAACAGTTGTTGGTGGAATGATCAAGATCCCATAATGCAATTAAAAACTATATATAAATAATAATAAAATAACTTTTAAATTAATTTACGGATGTTTATTACAGTGTATTCAGACTGACAATTCATTTCTGGAATAATTATTTTTGGAATCTGGAATTATTTGTGTGAGGATAATGACAGAATGAATTATGCGTTTAGCGTTAGGCCTAAAGTATACTTTGGTTAGATGTGTTTAATCATAAGATGATACAACGAATCTCAATGTTGTTTTCAAGGCATTATGTATGCTTTATAATACATTAAGAAAATCTTTATAATGCATTATAAATACAGGCCTCATTGAAAGTGTTACCAACAAGGGTAATTATTAAATAGAGTATACTTTGAAACGCTTGCACTCGACTTCAGAAATTAAGCATGCTTTTTATTCTCTCTCTCTCTCTCTCTCTCTCTCTCTCTCTCTCTATCAGGTTGGAGTGAAAGGAAACCCACAAGGATTTAATAGAGGCCTTGACTGTGATGTTATAGTGGCAGAGGTCAGTCTTAACCATTATCACTGAATAAAAGTGATAGTGATGACATTAAAATTCATAATGATCATGGCAGTAAATGATCCATATCATCTGTTATCTGTTCACACACAAGGTCCGCTCCACTAGCCATAAACCAGATGAGATCTATGGAATGATTGAGCGTCTGTCACCAGGCACACGAAAGATTGAATTGTTTGGTAGACCACACAATGTACAGCCAAACTGGTGAGTCAGACATTCACTTCATTTACCAATTATTTACAAGCCATTAAATCTTTTGTTATATGTCTTGTTTATTTTTTGGTTTGTGTGTCCCAGGGTAACCCTTGGTAATCAGCTGGACGGCATTCACCTTTTAGATCCTGAAGTTGTTGCTCGTTTTAAGAAACGCTACCCTGATGGTGTCATTTCTAAGCCTAAAAACATGTAAGAACTGGGCTAGTGGGAGAACATGCAGCTTTTGGATAAACTCAAGACTTATTGATGCTTTCTAATTACTTTTGTACTACATTGTTTTTTGTAATAAAATTGCTGAACCACATTTTTTGTTGTCTCTGCATGCAGTTTGATTCATAATTTCATCGAGCAGCCTTTCTACGAGAACAGTATGAAAACGCAGTTGTTTCTTTTTGAAAACAATTTATTGTTGTATGATAATCAGTGAAAGCAAAAGTACATGTGCAATTTTATTCTGTATGTATTTAGTTTACTGTCATTTTAAATGATTTGAAATTTTTTTTTTTTTTTTTAAGAAAATTTGAACTTTTTTTGTAAAACATATAAAAAAAAATCTTCTCTTTCATAGTAATTATGACTTAAGGTGTAACAGTGCAAGTCCTTTTTTCAGGGTTAGGTTAAACATAAAACAAAAACAGAAAGATTAATACATGTGCAAAGACAAAGTAAAGACGGCCAGATCCACGATTGTTTTTTCAATGAGTGGATCATGAGAAACATCTTCATTTATGTCACTCATTTTAAACATGCGATAGAAAGCAGACCTTTTAAAGATTTCAATCATCTTTATATCAGTATAATCAAATGCAAGATTTAAGTCCAAAAAACATAACTTTAAAAACATATATTCTGAAAACACTTTTTGAAATAAATGCATTTATGAATAATTTTTGATGATTCTATGCTCTGAGCTGTGCACACTGTTAATGGGTTTCAATGTAATTTGTTGGGTCAAGAAAATGGCACTCATGTAAAAAGCTATAGTAAACCTCCTTTCTGTGACAGAAACGTACATCATAAAGTTATCAGCGTTGATTTTCACAAGTGAAATAATGGGTAAACCACTGAACAAATGCATATCTGGCTCAAAACTGGCTTAAATGTCAGTGTGTATTCAGACAACCAACCAGAAGCATCCTCATCACATACTGTAGATGCTCATATAGCAAAGACCAAGTAGAACAGATGCTGCAGGCTAGAAAAAAAGCACTTTATGGTGATTATGTAAACATCTCTCACTTCTCAAAACATCAAGAGTGTTTAGCAAATTCCTCTTTAAACAAATAGCACTCAGCTGTACCATTGTGTTAGAGAAATTCAAACACTCATTGTTACAGAGTGTACAGCTGACCCTCATGAGTTTCCATGCAAGGAGAGAGACACTTCCCCTGTGCTTGGCTCATGATCCTCCAGTTCATAATCCGCCGAGTTCCGGCTGTACGTCAGAAGTCTATTTTTAAGGATTCTCCAGAAACCGCTTGCAGGGTAAAGTTAGTATGTGGCGTCCACTGCATTGATGTTGCTGTCCATCTGGTGCCGAAGTGAGAGCCGGGCTTTATGAGAGAAGTAGGCCTGTGGGCAGCTGATGCCGCTGCTACTGTCCCCTTCACTGCCCCAGGACGTGGTGGAGCACAGACGGGGCTTCAGCTCTTCACTCACTACAGCTGAACACATAAGTAGAAAAGAGCAATATGTATTTAGTTTGAAATAAATTAA